>JAXCLR010000001.1:90445397-90495391 GCA_035584095.1 Annona squamosa | reverse complement strand
TTAAGCCCAAGTTGCTACCCACCACGATCCACATTTCCAAGGCCCGGGAAACCATTCTGAGCCCATCGTAGCGCTCCTGGCGGTTGCTACAGTTTCTTAACATATTTGTCTTCCAGCCATAGTATTCAGGATCCTGTGGTCACGATATTATTACTCATCAAGATTCAAGAGCGATTGGAGAAGAATAACAAAACCCAGTTTAGAAAATTTACCCACCAAAACGAAGCATCGAAACAATCTAAATCCACAAAAGAAAGGAAATTGCAAGACGTACGCAAGCATCACTAATTAAAATAAAAATGTCCCTCGGAAGTGCGGCAGCGTTGGTCGTGGACTTGGATATTATGGGGTTTCCCATTTCTGGTCCATGCTTCTGTTTGCTGGTTTCTTAGGGGAAACGTTGAGAACGGAGAAACTGTTTTTCAACCTCTTTTAAAATTTCATAGACAGTGCAAAAATCATAAACCGACACAAACTAATGTAAACCATTTGAAGCCGCGTGTTGTATCGGCTGAAAATTTAGGTTGGAAATAGACACAGGTTGGATGGCTAGAATTTGATGAAGACCAATCAGATTGAGCGGTGTAGATGGACGGTTGGACAACCAAAAATATCATCGACAGGGTAACCACAAGGCGATAGCCCATCGAAACGGTGGGCTTTGCAAGAAGAACAATTCAAGAAAGACAATTACCAGTGATTCTATCACCCTTCCAAGAAAATGTATTAACCACCCAGTCGCTCTTTTAAAAAGATCAAGTTTATCCAGTTAATTTCACTACAACCACCTATTATAAAAAAGTAACTACTAAATTCATCACTTTGTCATAATTTTGTGATATTAAATTTTTTATTTTTTATTTTTTACATATTTTAGATGATATATTTTGTATTATGATAACATCAATCCAGACCCATTAATACGGTTGCCGCACCAATATGTTTTAATATTGCATTCAATCCATAAAAGTGTCTGTGAGTGCAATAAAAGGAATGACATGTTGTTTTATGCCAACGGAAGATTCCTACAACATTAATGTCATGATCGCCCCTTGGCAATAAATATCATTAGCCTCTTTTAGTGAATGAAAATATGATAGTCTACGTGAAGATAACGGACATTGTGTCATCGACTCACTTTTGATGGAGGCAACTGCTGCTCGGCTTTGCCTGGACTGGATTGGCTTGGAATGTGCTGCATTTTTTATTTTTTCTTGATAAACGGAATGTGCTGCATTAGTACTAACTAACATGCTGCAATCGGATGGATTTGTTTCATCTCCTTCATTCTTAAGCAGGCCAACTGGGGCACAGCTCGGTTGGTGACTAATGAAGGCGGCTGCCTATGGGGTCATGGATTTGACTCTTGCTTGGTCTGCTTTCGGTGGAGGGAGCTTATTGTCTTCTGCATAGAAAAGTAGGAGTTTATTGTCTTTCTTATAAATAGGTATGGGCTTATCATTATCTTCACGCGGGTTCTTGAATTTCGTTGTAATATGAAATGAGATGTAATGTTATACAACCAATAAAAAAAGAAATTAAATATTTCCTTAAAAAAGATTAAATAACTTGTTTGAAACATTCAGGCTTGTCCATTAAGGGTGTGTTTGGTTGGAGGTAAAACTTTTGATGAAAAGTTTTTGGAGTAGAAGTTGTCAAATCAATAAAAAATGATGTGATATAATAGGAGTAATGATGAGGAGTAAAGAAAATAAAGTTAAAATAGATAGGTTAGTTATATGGGTAGTTGTGTAGAAATGATTGAAAAGTAGGGTAGTTTATGTAGAAAAATGTAAAAAAATAATTAAAAAATAAAATAATTATAGAGAGTGAAAAGTTTTAGTTTGAAAAGTTTTAGTTGACATTTTTTCATACTAAACAAACACACCCTAAGTAAGTATAGCTGGGGAGAAGAACACTGTAGGACATATGTTAGCGGAATGTGCTTTAGATACGGAGATTGAGAAGTGTGTGGGGGAAATACTATTTTAAGGATGAGAAATGGTTTTTTAATAAGGCACCCCTTTTCCCATAAAAAATATCATTATTGCAAATATTTTTATACAGTTGTTTACTTCTCATATATAAAAATAATATTTTAACTTTTACCCTAGTCTGTCGGCTCAACCTGCCCATTTTCATCCGTGATTCATACTTATATGGACTCAACAGTCACTACTGTGAAAAGTTCACTTTTAGCGACCATCCTGATAACCCAATAAGTGATTTGATTTTTGCAACAAAATAATAACCCCAAGTACTTATAAACAATGAAACATTCAGTTGCTAAGGTAAAGCTTTTACAGTGAGTTCTCGTAAAAGGATTTTCTCTATTTCAGTGTCAAAATCTATTAGCTAATTGCAACACAAGTTTCTCTAAATAATTTTTAGAATCAAAATATAGCTTTTGCCAACCAATATTATAGTTGAAAAATCTTAAATTTCTTGCAGCTTAAGCATGTATCTTACTGAAAACCATCTCACGAATTGCATTCAGACTGCTGAACTAATTTAGACCCATTGCTTGATATCTTGTTGGTGATATCTCATATATGTGTAGAAAAAGTGAAGAGATTTCATGCGATCTACCGTGAAAATTTCTAAATTAATAAATACTTAGTTTGAAGGATTTAATAATGAATATTAAATCTAAGTCAATCACCATGCATGATACTTTTGTTGTAGTATCAATTTATTTATAATGATGTCAACATGTGACTAGCGTGGTTGGGAAGAGTCTTGTCTTAGGTGTAGAAAATTTAGGATTCGAGTCCTAGCTTAGGAAACTTTTTAAAAAAAATTTTTTTTTTAGAGCAATGTCTCCGTAGCTACTTGGGTAGCAACCTTGTTAGATTTACACTTCTAACACTATCTTTTTTTTTTTTTTTTTGATAGAGAGTTAGCTATTTGGTTAGTAAATCGTTAGATATATAGTCCTAGAGCTTGAGTTAAGTTTTAAATACAAGAATAAAAATTATTTATAATGATGTTTGAGAAAAGTTGGACAAAAGGGATATGAAAGTTAATTTACAAGGTTTTAGTAACAAAATTTTCTCAAATTGTTGCCAGAAGTTATTGTTATTATCAAAAATAATTTTTTACGGTAGTTACAAATTATTTCTTTGAACAATCCTTACATTTTAGAGATAATAATTATTAATGTTGCTAATTGATATTCAGTAACAAAAAAATAGATGTCAAAATATATACTTTCTTGTAGTGTATTTAATCAAGATTCAAAATATTTCCTCGATGAACAAGTATTTTGAATATTTCCACTATGCGAATAACTTGTCACAGTGATATTGGAATAAGTACATTGTAATAAGTTTAACTAAAAATTTTAGTAATACTTTTTAGAAAAGGTTCAATACCAACTATACACACTGTTTATCTTTTAATAAAAAAAAAAACTATACACACTGTTTTACTCATAATTCCAGTCATACCAACTAAGGATATGTTTGATAATGAATAAAATTTTCGATGAAAAGTTTTGGAGAGTAAAAGTTGTTAAATGATGTGATATGATATGGGTAATAATGAGTAGTAAAGATGATAAAGTTAAAATAGATAGGTTAGTTGTCTGGATAGTTGTGTAGAAATGATTGAAAAATAGGGTAGTTATATAGGAAAATGTGAAAAAATGATTAAAAAATATGATAGTTATGGAGAGTGAAAAGTTTTAGATTGAAAAGTTTTAACTTTACATTTTTTGTGGATTGCCAAACACACCCTAAATTTGAAAATTTCTATTTATTCTCCACTACACATGCTATAAGTTCCAGGCATACCTAATTCGTTACACAAAGTGCTAATTATGATTACAAATTACCCTCACAATCTACATTTTGTATTCTTCAAAGTTGCTATGAATAGCTATATTTTACAAACTTGGCTCTCTAAAATCTTGCGTTGCTTAAATTTTTCCTTATTTAGCAATCCAAGAGGAAACAAAACCTAAACTAAGGATATTTTGATTATTTTCAATTGTAATTAATAGTTTTATGATAGATTAGGTATGCTTGAAATTAATAGTATACCTCCTTTCAAAAAAAAAAAAATAGTATACCTAGTAGGTATGAAAGAAAGTTTTTAAACTTAGAGTGTATTTGGAACTTATGAATAAAAAAATTTTGATTTAAAAGTTTTTAAAATGAGAGAAAATAATATAATATAATAAAGGTGGTGACGATGAGTAAAAAGAATAAAGTTAAGATACATAGGTTAGTTATTAAAAATGATTGAAAATAAAGTAATTGTATAAGAAGACATGGAAAAATGATTAAAAATAAGTTAATTATAGAGAATGAGAAGTTTTAAATGTAATCAAACATGCCCTTAGTATATGGCTGGAATTAAAAGTAAAAGTATTGATATATTTAGAATTGAAATAAAAAATGACTAAACTGTAGTTCCACTGACCATATCTTTTGTTATTATCTCATAAAAAATTACTTTATTAACAAGCATCACATTATTGTCACCATATATATTGGTATCGACTAATGAATATCATTTAATTTGCAAAAGAAATGTTACTCAAATTATGTTGTCAAAAGCCACATTTTAACCAAATAAATAGTGATAAACAGAATGAATGAGTTAAATTTTATTCATGATACATGACGTGGATCTAAAATAAACAAAAGTAAACCAAGGAGTTGCAAGTTGCCTCCAAAACTAGTCATTATATGTACGAAGATATGTAATCACTCCCCGAAGAAATAAAACAGCAACCTTAGTTTTTATGTAGATCACCAACCTTGTAAGTTGCCACCAAAAGTAGTCATTATATGTATGAAGATATGTAATCACTCCCCAAAGAAATAAAATAACAACCCTAGTTTTTATGTAGATCACTAACCTTATAAGTTGCCACCAAAACTAATCATTATATGTCTGAAGATATGTAATCACTCTCCGAAGAAATAAAACAACAACCTTAGTTTTCATGTAGATCACCGACCTTGTAAGTTGCCACCAAAACTAGTCATTATATGTATGAAGATATGTAATCACTCGAAGAAATAAAACAACAACCTTAGTTTTTATGTAGATAACTGACCTTTTCAAACTGGTTTGAAATTCGGTGACAAAAATATATCTTTTAATTTTTTTTTAAAATGACTTAAATATTCTTATGTTTAAAAATTCAGAATAAATATATACACATATCCGAAAATAATAAAACTTAGTTATACATTAAATATAACTAGATTAACATGCTTATAAAAAAATTTCAAAAAAAAAAATGAAAAATATGAAAAAGATCATCCGGCTTTTATGCAATTGACAACTGTTAGAAGTTAGAGCTGGTTGAAAAGATACGCCATTTTTTTTAATGAAAAAAAGATACACACTTAGTTAGTCGATGTTATATATGCAGTTCATATCCATATATAAATCGAATAGACTTAATAATTAAAACTAAACTTGTTTGCCATTTTTGCGATGAGAGGGTCTGCATTCTCAAAAGGACTTCCTTCTTTGTTTATGACTACACTACTGGGATGCGAATTAATACGCACACGGACTGTTTCTTAACTTTTGTTGGCATAGAGGTATTCATGCATACTCTGTCAATTTATGCTTGCTAGCTTCTGCAACTTCTGTTAGCTATTTTCAGTTGCAAGACAGTGCAACTTCTGTTGGCAGAGAAGAATTCATACAGACAGCGACTGTTTGCTGTCTCAGCTGTTTCCAGTTGCCAGCCGTTGCAACTTCTGTTAGCAGAGGACTTGGGTTGGCTGGTTTCAGTTGTGTGTATTTTGAGAGAGAAAGAGAGAGAGAGAGAGATTCCAGCTCATGCTATAATCAAACCAGATAGCCAATACCTATCAGATAAAAAAAAGCCAATATTTTCTTTCTTTACTTTATAAGTTGAAAAGGTATAAACCTGTTAGTGACTGTGACTGGAACTAATGGAATGCATCGAATAATGCTTTTATAAACATCGGGAAATAAGACGCCAGAATCGGAAAAAAAAATTGTGCTGCTAAATCTCGCTAGCTACCCCTCTCAAATATTATCACCTCCAGCGTTTACATGGAAAAACGAAAACAATAAAAATTTTGAAAACAATTCAAACTATCTGTCCAATTATTATTAATTACCAGTTCAATTCTTACCATGAGTCCAAAATCAAGCTTAGTTAATCATTTTGAACATGAGATACTAAAAATATATATTCGATATTTCAAAATTAAAGCTATCTAGGCCTATAGCTAGACTTCAAAGGAGGAACAGCCTCAAAAGCCAAACAGTTCACTTTGCATTGGATTCCATATTCAGCAAGATTCACTTGGGTTTTCGTCTTCCACAATTATTGAGTGCTGTCGGTATCAAGCGCCAGTTACAGTCTGTGCAACTTTTTCTTAGGAGTTCTTTAAAGGGGAAAAAAATTCAGTACGAGGAGAAAATTCCTTGGCGAAATTTTCACTATATCATCCTCATGCAGGGTGGAAACTCATTGCTTTGCTTTTCTCAGTAGAATCTAACTGGTTTTCCCAAAGGACTTACATTGTCAATAGCTAGATCTATAATGGCCATAGCATCCATGGCATGATCTTCTAACAAAAAGCCAAAAAAGATAAACAAGATGCTAACATGCATTAGGCGCTAACTAGAGTGTAATCAATTGGGAATTATACCTTATTGGCAGACATCCACGCAAGGCAATGGAGTCCTAACTACGGCCTCGAGGCAAGTACTTGAAAGATCTCACTCCAATGCTCCAATCGACATGGTCAGATCTAAAGTACTCGCCCCCAGCTTGGCCTTCTTGTTGCTTATATCTGTGTGAAACAACTGAATCTTGTCTTGGGATGCATCTCTGCTCCTTCCAATGGCTTCTGCTTCATGCTTGAAAGATGGAGGAAACAGCGAAAGCGACAGTGTGCTGCTGCTTCCTCTTATAATCTTTTCATGCAGTTTGATCTCTTCACTGCTGGGACTTTTTTCTCCCATGCTGTCGATCTGCAGGCTAAGCTGCAAGTTGGGCGTCGGCCAAACTTTCTCCCTCGTTGATACCACGTTCTTCTTCTCCATACCATCATTGTCCGCCACATTTTCTACCATGTGCTTGGTGTTATTCGCTGCTTGCATTCTCCACTGAGGGAAGTAGAACATAAAAAAATAATTAGGTAAGCAGTCGATATAAACCCAAAAGATAAAGGAAACCATATTTCTAAATGGGTGTGTTTTTCCATTTCAAATTTGGAACTGAAAACCAATTAGGTAAGCTGTCAATTAGGTACTTGATAAAATGAATTTACGTATGTCAAAAACTACCTCCATGATGGGTTTGAGGTTAGTTTCCGAGATGTTTGAAGGAGGAATCATGTGGGGTGGTGGAGTTTGGAAGTCTCTCCTGATCCAATCTACGTTGGCAGATGGGAATTTACTGTCTTTCCTTGGATTTGCGAACACCTCGCGTGGGTGCCATCTCCTCTCTTCCAAGAACTGATGATGATGCGCTATGGGTCCGTTTCCTGCTGCGATCACGTCTCGCACATCAAAGATATGCGAGGCGGATGGTTTGCCGCTGCTCCGGAAGATCATGTCATGTATTAGCCCCTCGGCTGGCCCCTGATCCTTGCATGTTTGAGTGTTCGATCTTGCTGCAGCGTGCTGATTGAAGGCCCACTCCTGCTGTCTACAGTCAAAAAAGAAAAAGGCAAAACAGGAGTCTGATAGATGAGACTAGGGTTTATGAAAGCAAGCAAGTTTCATGTTAAAAAAAAAAATTACCTTAAATTCCCGGCGGCTTTGAAATCGGGTGGCTGGACTTGGGGGAGAGGACGCTGAAGAAGACTGTAGAGACGATTGGGATCGTGGATATTTTTAGGCCCAAAAAAGCCCCCATTTTCCATTCGGAAATGGTGGTGAAAACCGGTTCTCGGATAAAACATTTCGGACAGGCGATCACACCCATGCATTGGCCGGCCTGTGGGAGGAATAACTGTAATCCAAAAAACAGGGTCCTCAAAATCTGAGTCTTTCTAAATAAAAGACAAAGCTCAGACATTATCAAAAACACCTTTCAAGAAATTTGGCTTTATTTCTCTTGATCTTAGGTGAAAACACAGACAAGAATCTCACAAGAAACAAAAGAAAAAAGGGACCAACATATCCATTTAAAGCTTGGATTAATTACCTTGTCCGACGTCGTCCAACTTCTTGCTCCGATACATCTGAACGAACATTTTTCCATCCATCAAAGAAAGGGGGAAATGAAAATTGAAAATCAGCTCCATGGAGATTTGAAAGAATCTGCTTCTTCTAGCTAGCTAGCTTGCTACTAGAAACCTACTTCAAGAAGAAGGAAAGAAAAAGGTTCATATGCTTTGGTATTCATTCCTCTTTTACCTGCAAGTGGCTCTTCACATGCGCAATACTAAGCCCTCTCACATTCATCATCTGAAGAACCAACTTTGGAGTAGCTCCTGATCAACCGCCAAAAAAAAAAAAAAAAAATCAATACTAAAGAAAAAAATTAGCAATTAATCCATATAAAAACTCCTCATAAATTAGGATCATTCATAAGACTCCGACAACATAAGATTGGAAAGAATTAATAAGAAGAAAAATTAAAGGGAGGTGAATGAATTAAGGTACTTACTTTCTTGGCCTCCGAGCTTTTCAACGGCATGAACGAAGGAGAGGTGGAGATCAGGCGTCCAGCGAAGGCGGGGCATTTTGGAGCGGACGTATTGCCTGACCGAAGACGTCCGCTCTCGCTCTCGCCCCTCCGCCGCCGCACTGCTGTTGTTGCTCGAGCTCCCTCCTCCCCCTCCCGTCCCCTCCTCTTCCTTCTCTTCCTCGCTCGTTGCTTCTTCGTTCAAATCAAAGGCAGCTGCCCTCTTCCTGCAGTCTGTCGTCGTTGACGATCGGTTATTCCCGCTCTCCGAGCTGCTTTCCACGCTCTTCTCTCCTTCTCCAGTCATCTCTATTGTCTCCGCCATTTCTCTCCTCGATCTCTCAAACAAACTTCCGCAGTATATATAAATATATTCAACGCTTAATGAAGGAATATGTTATCTGGGCGTCGGCGGCTGCCGGAGAAGAACTTGAGAAAGAAGAATAAGAAGAAGAACAAGAAGAAGAAGAGATGAATATGGCAACAGTGACATTTAAGCAAGCTAAATATTAAAGATATCAAATGGGAGGAGACCATGAACAAGTATTCTTTCTATTGACTGATTTTTTTGTTTTTTATTGAAAGAAAGAAAAAAACAAATAATAAAATTAAAAAAATAGTGTATTAGTCAGTGGAGAGAGAGGGAGAGAGAGGGATTGTACTGTGGCAAACCCAAATGCCAAAGAGAGTTTGTAGTGTGGCAAACCCAAATGCCAGAGTACACGATCTCTAATCGTTGAAAGTTGAAACTTGCCGTGATGGCAGTGGCATTTTCCAGAAACGTCGTAACCAAGGCATATGGGCCTTTCTTTGTATACATGCTGTGCAGTCAGTGCAGGAATAGATGGAGATCGCTGTCCACCGCACAAGTGGCAGGCAGGCAGGCAGGCAGGCAGGAGGTGAGGAAAAAGCTGCTTGCTTTTGGGACGCCAACTTAAGATGGACGGTTGCGATTCTCTCACGCCACGTGTATGTGGCACCGTGCTGTAATCGGGCGGTCCAGATTCCTTCTGGATTAATATTAACGCATTTGGACGGTAGTATTCAACCTCTGCTGCGCATCTCAAAATGACGGCGGATGAGTAGAACTGTAAGGGAATTTGGATGAAATATATACTCTGGAATTCGGAAATCCGTTATTTATTTATGGTCATTTGCAGCCATTCAAGCATGCATGTATTAGCTGGGTCCAAATGGCATTTCCATAAAGTCTTTTGTTAAAATGGAAAACGCTAGCTCAATCTTTCGTTGCAAGCATGATTATAACGTTTTAATGGTTGTCCGCATGCATAATTACACTCGCAATCTTCAAGAACCCAAAAATCAAATGTCTCCCATGACAAAATCAAGCTTTGGGTAATTTTCCAACATCATTGAATAGGTAAGGATTACTCTTAACAAACTTAATCGGAGGCAGTAGTTGGGGTGTGACCATGTTCAAAGTACATATTGGGAGTGTAGTTTTCTTGTAGCAGGAGCGTATAATATAATAACAGAAGCATATCATGGGCAAGAATCTGCAGAGTAAATATTAATGTTTATTTCTGTCACTTCATGGAAGATTTGATTCGAAAATTAAAGTTACACATGTTTTTAGCCATTTGAAAATTTGTTAAAGAATACTCAACCTTTAGGGAATACAGAAATAAGTCTTTCACAGTTATTGCCTGAATTCTAAAAGGATAATTTGGCTTTAAATGACACGAGTACGCTGGAATAAGTCTTTCACCGGCATCCTATGGATTCCCATAAAGCTATATATTCCGTCAACAATCATTATAATCCTTTTTATTAAGAACAATCATTATAACCCTAACACTCAAAAATTTTTGATTGTTGATTTTTGGCACTCAAACTTTTTCGCTAAATACTAAATGTTAAAATTTGGTCGCTAAAGAAAAAATTGATTATCAATAATTTAGAATATATAACAAATTTAGTTGACAATAATTCATAACTTTTCGTGTTTAGAAAACCAAATTTTGATTTAGTTAGCAAAACATCACAAGTGAGAAAATCTTTTCTCGAATGTATAATTTCCTTGCTAATAAAAATTTTTAGTTGCTAATAAGCATTGCTAAAAACGTATTTTCTTGTACTGTAAATTTTCATCATTTGTTTAGAAAGATATAAAAGTAAAAAATAAAAATTAAGGTAAGAATGGTAAAAATTTTTAAGAAGTAAAAAAATAATGTGATATGTATTGACATTAGAATAAGGTTAAAATTATAAATATAATAATTGTACAAAAATATGTGAAAAGACTAAAATATAAAAGTAACAAAAAAGATTATTTAAGTAGTTAAAATATCAAATAACATCAAAAGGTGTGTATACACATATAATAAATATTTTTTTATTTTTATTTGTTATCAAATAGAATACTAAGGGCGTGTTTGTTTACACCCAAAACTTTTTAAGCAAAAATTTGTCAATATAAAATTTTTAATTCTTCATAGTTGTTCTTTTAAAATTATTTTTCACATATTCTTATAAAACCATTTTACTTTTTAATTATTTATATGCAACTATCTATAAATTAACTTATTTATTTTAACTTTATTATTTTTATTTCTCTTTATTATTCCTTTCGTATCATGTCATTTCTTTTTATTTGAAAATTTTTTATACAATAACTTTTTTGTAAAAAGTTTTATCGAAAGGCGTGTATGAAGGTCTTCTAACAATTGACATGTATATTAGGCTCTAATACGTTGGAGGAAGGAAGGTTATGAGAAAAATAGGAGAGGAAACAAATTATCAAGATGATATTCATAATAAAGTGAGTAAAATTAAAATAAATAAAAATCAATGATTAGAATCTAAATGATCAAGAAAGTGAAAAAAATTGGAATTTATACGCCTTGAATATGATATTCGTAAATAGAAAATAGTTCTTACTTTTTTATTATTATTATTTTAGTACTTCTTGCGTGATTGCTATTGCACAGTCCAAAACTTCTTGCGATAAAAAAACCGATGTTTCTGATTATTTACGCAGTTTACTCTGCACCATATATACCTGGATCCACAAGATGCATGTGATGCTTGAAGTTTTCTTAGGGCTAGCTAGAAACATCGATAAGACTCTTCTCTCAAAATTAAGAAGGCTCTATTCTTCACTGGGCCATGGCATGCACAGTAAAGAGCTATGGGACTGAAATTTTGTTTGTCTCAACTGCTCTTTTGTTTTATTTGTACGAATCCTTCAGCTTAATTGACAGCAAGAAAACACTCAATTTTCTTCCGCATTTAGCACATGGTCTTTACTTTCTCTTTGGCTCCATTAATTATTTGGTCAATCAGAAGTAGAATTTCTAGAAAATTGGACTCACAATATTCTTCGACGTGCTTCATTAGTGAAATATTTATTTAAAAATATATGGCAGCACAATTTCATTTTTTTTGTTTTTATTTTTACCTAGTGGGGCATGGATAAAAATCCACGACAGTGACATGGCTAACCATTCTCTAGAATCTGCGACAACAGCATTTAACTATCATTGACTCATGTGAATTGAAGACGTGAGAATATTGTCCGTTTGGCATGGCTTTAAAAGGGGAAATTTGGGGTGGAAAATTTTGAAAAAAAAAATAAAAGAATGAGAGGATAGGATATGAATAACAATTAAGTATAAAGAAAATAAAGACGAAATTGCATATGAAGAACTGAAAAAGTGATTAAAATATAAAAGTAATAATAAAAACGTAATGTAGTTAAATAGTTAAAACTTAAAATCATAATAGAAGTTATGAAGGAAGAAGTGTTTGGAGGTTAATTTCAAATATACTCATAACATTTGCCTTTAATTTCAAATATACTTATTAAGGTTCAAATCTTTTATGTATAATCATTAAGTATATTATTAATTATAAATATACCTAAAATCAAACATTTTGTTAGTTAAGTCTAGTTTTGAATTCAAAATGAATATTACCTTTGAATAAAATCGATATATTTCATTCATTTGATTTTGTAACTTTCATTGTTATTTGATGCAAATGAGAGTTTCAAAGATTTCATCGAAAGTAATTTTGTTCATTGAGTTGCAAATTTTCTTATGGATTTGATTTTCACAGGGTTATTTTTGTCATTTTGAATCAATGTTAACAACCAACATACTAATTGTCTAATTTTGATTATTTAAAATTACTAGTATACTTAGTAAGTAAATATGAAAAATTTTAAACTTAATGAATATATTTGTAATTAAAAGTAAATATTATAGGTATATTTCAAATTTGACTTTTGAAGGTATGTTTGGCTATGGGTGTATTTGGGATATATACAACCTCTTTTTTGATGGGCAGAATATACAAAACTTTCGGATAAAAAATTTTTATATAAAAAATTTTAAAATGAGAGAAAATAATATGATATGACAGTGATAATAATAAGAAGTAAAGAGAATAAAATTAAAATAGATAATTTAATTTTATATAAGTAATCGAATTGAAATGATTTTAAAATATGGTAATTATATAGGAAAATATGAAGAAATAATTAAAACTACTCTATTTTTATTATTTATTTACATTTTTTGTACAAGTATTCTAATTTCTTAATCATTTTAAGCAATTACTCATACAATTAACTATCTATTTAAACTTTATTCTATTTATTTCTCACCATCACCCTATCATACCATATTATTTTCTTTCATTTTATGAACTTTTAAACGAAAAAATTTTCATATAAAAATTTTATCACTTCATGAATATACCCTTAATATAAAAAAAATGTACTTTTCTATTGAAGACTATAAGGCATGTTTGGCTACATATCGAAGTTTTTAAACCAAAATTTTTTACTTTATACAATTATCATTTTGCTCAATATAATTATTTATGTAACTAACATATTTAGCTTAAATTTATTTTCTTTTTATTATTAACCATATTGTATTATATCATTTTTTAATTTTAAAAACTTTTATGTAAAAATTTTTTATCCAAAATGTTGATCTCTTCTCAAACACACCAATAGTGGGTATGCATTTCTCAGTCGTTTTAGTTCCTGTCGATCTGACAATCTGCACCGATTTCTTCTTGGATGGCATGAATGTGGATTGGCCCGGCCCGAGGTGGGCCTCGGCGCCTTGCTCTACATGTCGAAGTGATGACGTTCGTTTGACGTCGGTCCACCCCATTGTCCTCCGCAGAACAAAGTCGAAGTCACTACTCCCTTCGCACATCACCGTTCACGGGTACGAAATATCCAGCACGCTTGTATTAGATTCTTATGTTAGTAGTTCTTTGAACGACAGATCAAAAATAAATATAGTGGGTTCAATCGGATGGACAGTTCAGATTTCTCACTTACGTGATATGGGGTTTCAGAAATAGGATTGAAGATATCTCATGCGCGCGATTGCGAATTTAGAATCTCACTTTTCAATCCGTGCAGTGGTTAGGTCTCTTGCATTTAATCTCCGACCTGATATTCATATTCTTCCCACGTATATCGGATATTTGGTGCTTTTTCCGCGGGCGATTTTTGCCCATGCATGCGCCTTTTCTGGCTTGGATGCGGCGCTTTTTCCGTTTCTCCGTGAGGTGGCCGGGTTTTCCGACTATGACTTTCTGTGATCACGGAGTAGAGGCTTTTCGTGGGTTTTTTTTCTTTTCTCTTACATATGATTTTTCATAAATAATTTGATATTTTAATTATTTAACAATTCTACTTTTTTAATTTTATTTCTATACCTGAACTATTTTTCTTTTATCATTACTTAATTTATTCTAATTTTGGCTTTATTATATTACATTATTCATGTAATTTTTAGAATATTTTCTTTCCCATCATCCAATCATATTTCACATTTCTAAACGTCGCGCAATTGTCAGTTGAAATTTTTATTTTTCATCCACGGCATAGATTAAACCATGGTTTAATTGATTCAAAGCATAACGACACAACCCATCTCAGTGCAAATACGGCTAACTTTTATACATGGAGCTCAGTTAATCAACCTAAAAAATTAGTGAATTTTCATGGTTGCAAGTTTGAAAAATTATCTTAAAATATTGTTTAATTTTACATGGTTGCACGCGTATGATGGTCGGGAGCTGAGTACGCAGCATTTTCCCCAGTCAATAAGGGTCAAATTACAAATTCCCATCATTTCCATTTGGTCGGCAATTCACCCTTTCCAATGTTGGAATTGGACCGTTTTCTCACTTGCATGCAAGACGACGTACACGGCTGCCCGCCAATGCTGAAAGCTGGTCCATGCCATGCACCTATGCGCGGTTAAAATATTAATTAGGGAAACAAAGGGGGAAGGTGTCAACGAGCAGCAGGTGGGCCCCAGATGGTTTACATGTGGCAGAAGAATTGGATAAGTGCATCCGTGTTAGGAATCAATCAAAAACAAATATTAGAATAGTGTAAACTCACCTGCTACGTGGGGCCGGGGCATATGTGCAATATGAGACTTTTGGGGCATGCGTAGACCAACCCGACCGGATTTTCATCCCAAGGCATGCATCCAGGCAATTCATGACTGTCCTTTTGCTTTCATCAGGAAGCTGGAAATTCCATTTCAAATTCATCGAGGAAGTAAAGATGTTCCTGTCAAACCCCACTTGATCATATCATGTCTCTCTGTGCATTTCACCCATCGAACTAATTAGCTGGCAAATAATGCATTCGGTCTTGACTTACGGTTCTATCAATTAATGCGCTTTTTTGTCATGGTGTGTTTACCGGGATATTTGCATCAGAGACCCCCATTACCGATCGAGTACACCGCAGCCAATTTGTTTTTATGAAACTACTTTTTTTTTTGTTACTGTATTTGGCTGCATTGGATGTATTTTAGCTTTAATTAATTTACTTTATATAAATACTTAGTTGCATTTGAGTGATAATATTTGATTAAATTTACTCGTTTTTAATTTACATTCAATGTAGCAAAAAATAAAATGTAATCATCAAAATTTAACAATAAATAGAAACAAATTTTTGACTGCAATTAGTATAGTACTAAGCTTCCCTTGGTTGCAAAAAGGAGACCGCGTGCAATTTTTTTTTTGTTTGGTAATGTTGCTCTTTTTTTATTAGTATGTATTTATATGTATCTTAAATTATATTACAATTAATTCCTAAGACATTCTTAAAATTTTAATATGGAGACAATATGCTCCACTTATGAATTTAGGAGACTAAGTTCTCACCTAAATTCCTTAAGAGACAAAGCTCCTATGATTGATAGGGAGATATACTGCCATAAAAGGCAACTACCCACAACATATGTGAGGTTCGAACCTGCGTTGGCAAATTTAGCACCATCATCAGGCCCCAATTGCGTTGCCGTCAGTTGGTCATAATGTTGCTCTTTGGTTCCTCTTTGATGACGAAACATAAATGTCTATGCCTAACTTTTGTGTTAAACTCTATTAGAAAAAATAAAAAAAACCATGATTAAATTGTCAATTTAAACCACATGAAAGTACTAGTTAGATCAATATTGCTGCAAAGGGACAAGCTTACAGAAATAAAAATGTATAAAATGTAAATTTAAATAAATATATACAATTTCACAATGCATCTGTACATGGTGATCATAATCATATAATGCTTAAATAAATATATACAATTTTACAACGCTTCTTTACGTAGTCACAATCATATAATGCTTCACTTGATATTGATTGTCAATGTGTTATTGTTAAATAATCAAAATTTTAATTTCGTAAAAACCTTGGGGTGGTATTTTTTCGAACAAAATTTATTAGGTTTTTTTTTTGCAAATTAATAATTATAAAGTATAAATTTCACAATAAAAAATGAGGAGAAGCTGGTAACTCTTGAAAATATTTGTACTAAAATAAAGACAAAGCAATTTTTACGAAAGCAAAAACTATTTTTAAAAAAATTTGATATCATACCTAACTATAATAGCTCATTGAAATTCTTCTGGCGGTTCAAAGAAAATCTTTAGAAATAAAATATTGGCTGGTATATACTTTTTATAATTGATTTTTCAAGCTTTAAAATGACTGAGAATTGTTGTGTACTAGATATTATCGATGAAATTTTGTTTTTGTGAGAAGTAGTAGATATTTGCAATTTATACATTGTAACATTTGAATTTGAAATTCAACCATTATTTGCAAAAGACTTTATCACATAGTTATTCAATGTAAAATATGATACGTGAATCCTAAAATTTGAATTCATTATAGAATTGTTTTTTGAACGAAATTTGATTTGTTTTTATTCAAATTCCAAAACTTAAAACCAACGGTTCTTTTTGCAAACCAAGTTGCAAATAGGTGTATTTGCTAATAATGTTGAAAGGGTTTATTTGGAAATTCAAGCATAAATCTAAAGTAAGATCCTAGATCACGTATACCATGCGAGTGCTGAGAAATTTTTGAAAATTCTTCAACAGCGATTTTAGTTTCAACTTGCCCATCGCGTGCTTAATTTCTGCTCGATTTCTGTTTGATACAGTAACTAATCCTCGAGAATTTTGAAAAAAACGTCAATTCCCTCTCTTCATACGTACGTACGCACATGCATGCATACTATAAGCATGTTCGTAATATACTGAAAATCATTTAATAATGCACACTAGGAATATTAAGTTGTCAAACATTTAACATCTGCGGTGATTATAAATTATCTCAATAATTATTAATAATATGCATGCATAAGGATTAGAGGAATGATTATAAATTTACTGGACATATATTGAGAAATTTTTAAGAATGCGTGAGCTGATGCTACGAGAATATTAAGATTTAGCAAGGAAATTCATTCATAACTAAAAGTTAGAATTTTCTTGCTAACATGTTTGGCTAGATATATAATTTTTTATATCAAATATATATGTATATAATTTTTTAAACAGTTGATAAATTTTTTAACTTTTCATAATCACTCTATTTTGTAATCATTTCTTTATATCTGCCTGTACAACTATTTTTTTCATAAAGACAACTATCTTATTGTTAATCATTTCTAAATAACTGCTCATACAACTAATCTATTTATTTTAAACTTTTTGTCTCCTCACCATTGCATCTATCATATTACATTATTTTTTCTTATTTCAAAAAATTTTATATACAAAAATTTTTATTTAAAAATATTATCACTTTCCAAACATCTTCTTAATAATTTTAATAACCATATATGTTTATTGCCAATTAGTTACTAAACATCCATTGTAATAGACATTTAGCTAGTGTGACATATAATTGATTAATAAATAGAAATTTTAGCAGAGATGTAGTAAATTATTGCAAAAAGAACAAATTATCATTAAAAAAATTAGCTTTGTTAATAAGACCATCTTTATTGACACCATTTTTTATTAATGTGTATTTTACATTAATTCTTTACTTCAAAAAGCACAAATTATCATTAACAAAATTAACTTTGTTAATAAGACCATCTTTACAATTGAGCTCTGAAATAATTTTTATAAATTTTTAGAGGGAGACTAGCGAGGACAATACTTCCAAACTACTTACACCCAGATACCAAATTGGGACTTCATACAAATGAGTAATGAAACACCCCATTTGGTTTAGAATCTAGGACCTACAAGGGATGAGATACCAACCCCACCACAGTGGTAAGATGTTTGGCTTTATTCCAACCATTTTTATATCTAATTGGAGTTAAATTTTAATTTTGTTACTCTTGGTATCAAATACAACTGCATCTTATCTTAATTGCAGCTAAATGTGTGTACAGAGTTTAAGTTTGATAGAGATAATGTAGGGTAGTTGATATAAAAAATGTGGATACATAGTATTTAAGATATCAAATTATATTAAAAAATGCATAGAAACAAGCAAAACAATTCTTTTTCATTTTCTAAAAGTTGCACCATACCAAAATCTCCTAAGTTTTAATCACTACATTAAATCTTATTTTTGGCTGCATTTGACACTAAAAAATGGAGGCATCTAATCAAGCATCACTACTTTGGAACAACTATATATTTATCAGTTAAATAATGCATTATAACACGAATACATTAGAGGCCTGCTTAAAGAATGAAAAATAAGGACGAATGAATATGATAAGGGTAAAATGAAAATAAAAAAATCTATATGGTAGTTATGCAAAAAATTTATTAGAAAATAATGTAAAAATATGAAAAATGATTGAAGTATAAAAAAAAAATAATAATAAGATACGTAAGTATTGACTTTCCATTATCATTCTCCTTCTTCACTCCTCTGCGCAAGTACACCCCAGATGTAGTCAAATATATGTTGCGTGTGGGAAAAAGTTAACTGCATCCAATAAAATTTGACATGGTGTCATTATGATCCCAAATTTAAGTTTTTCACGGTGTTTTCGTGTAGAAATAGTTCCATAAAATTAATTATTATAATATCCTCCAAAATTTTGTTTGGATACTAATGATCTTAACGGTTTGATGATCACAATAGCTAGCACTACAACAAAATGTAGTATTTGTGGCCAAAATGTTATTTCGGCTATGAATTGATCAAATGCAGCCAACTATTATTTTAATAGTAATTAAAAAAATTATTACCATTTGCAACCAAAATCTAATAGCTATTTTAACTACAATTTTTATTACATTTAACGTAAAAAATGACTATATTTAACCGAATGTCACCAATCAAAAGTAACCAATTATTTGCAGTCAAATAATTAATTTTAGTGAAGATATTTCCAGTGCAACTAAATTTATATTATATGTAGTAAAAAAAAAAAAGACATTAAGTGACTTTTGTTATAGTGTAGCTGTGGCTGATGGGACGGGACACTGCAGCAACTTTGCTTATATAGGTGAAACCGACTGGGCAACAAATATTTGACTCAACGGTTGCTAATAATGTTGATTATTAGCAACAGTTTTGGTGGCAAATTTTGTAGCCAAAAGTCCGTTTGATCTCCTGTATTTGGAGTTGATCTGTTTGAAATGGCAGATGAACTACTGATGAAATATGGTTGTGGCGTGCACATCACGAGTCATACGGGTCCTTAATTTGTTGCACAATCTCCTGGCATTAGTTATTACAGTAACAATCTAACCTCCGACGCCAGTGCTCTTTTTCTCCGACCTTGTCGATCGTTTCATTGTAGAGCTAGGCTATACAAATGACGTGAGGAAACACTAATTAATCTCCACTTAATTATCTATCCCCTTTTCTATGATTATTTTCATGCGAAGAATGGTCAACTGCGAATTGCGACCGTTCAGCTCGTCATTAATGATAAGATAACTCATTTTCATTTTTGGCCAATCAAGACGGTTAACCGTAGCTCAGTGGCGAGCGGTGAAACTTGATACCGTGAAATTCCGAAATATATATAGAAATATTGTCCCCACCATTTGATTTTTGTTCCATTTCCATATATACCATACGTCACTGCAAGAAAACTTGTTTATTTCTACAGTTGTTAGAAAAAAAACCTTTATTAGCTAGAAAAATACAGACATAATCAAATATGAGGTTGCCTCTACGGATCGTCGGCAGGGAAATGTTCGCTTAATTACTAATAATTATTGGCAAAAAAATTTCTGTTACCTATAATTTTGGTTGCACGTGACACATGTCGCAAGCTATCGGCCACCAAAAATTTTTTCGTACTACAGTTTTACCTTTTGCAACAAAACTTTGACGACCAAAAATAAAATTTTGGTCAGTGATCACAGTCAGGCGCGGCGGGCGTCCAGTAATTAATGGATGGAGCCTCTTGATGAGCCGGCGGGGATATCTTAATTCCAATAATTTTTGTGTTACCACATGTTCTCTACGAATCAATTATTTCTGGCGGCTGAGGACCCATGTCCACCAATCGTCAGAAAGAACTACCAATATTTACATTGTCATTCTCATATTATTTCATTACCAAAAGCTATGATAATTGCCTGTAAGATACTCTCTTTCACTGTACAAGCCAAACAATATGCTCTAACTGCAAGCCTTACAATCTTCATGTTCTTGGAAAATTAAAAGCCGGAGTAAAAGTCATGAGCTTATGCAGCAAACAGTCTACTGTGGATTTATTTGCATAATGATATATACTTGAATCCAATTAAAACTATGCTAAGCTTATGTATGCAGATGGAAATTATATACGATTTCTGTCTGAAATAATACTGTACGCGAGAAAATTTTACGTTGCTACACAAAATTGTTTGCAAATGTGGTTTTTTTTTTTTTTTTTTCCGCGGTGTGGGCCCCTGACTGCATGTGCCCCGGCTCAAAAATCAGCCTGATTAGGTCATTGGTTGGGAGCCAGGAGTATGAAAATTAGGTTGCCAGCTCATTAAAGAGCTGATCGATCGCCAGGGTAATTAATTAACTTGCGGATACAAAATTGTGTGGCCCACCTTATGGCCTAAACATGTGATTCATGAATATGGGCGGAAACTCTTTTGACTCATAATCGGTAATTAATATAAGATAATCACTTTCAAAAAAAAAGAGCATCGACAAAGACAAGTTTGGATTCTCGCCCTCAAGAAAATATGTGTCTGGAATTGTAACATATCTCTACCATAAAATTTCGATCCCTACTCGATCAATTTTGAATTGTTTAATATTCTACACACGTAAGGAAGGAATATTATTAAGTAGGACTTATAAATCCTTGTCCCGTCTACATGTGGGTAAAATCTTGGTCCTAGAATTCGTAGGTTTAGCACATGAGGACCTAGAATTAATGATATAGGGCATGTTAGGTTTACTTGAATTCCATGAATGAAAGAAGATATATAGCATGACAGTTGGAGTTGTTTGGCTACCCAAGAAAATGGAGGGAGGTGGGAATTTTTCCATGAGTTGGGGCTAAAAAGAGGAGTGACAGTGGCCTAGTACTATAGGACCACAACGGCATATGAAATGAAATTTTCAAATGTCGGCTATACATGCTATTTTTTCCAATTTATGTGCTGGAGAATTGAAACTAGTGGGGAAATATCATTGAATAATCATTTGGGGAAAACTAAGTAGTAATCAGACTGAAAGTGGCTTATGCGTGCTTAAAGAAATGCAGTCAATGCATGTCGGTCTTTGTAACTAGCTTATAAAGTTATAATACGTCCGATGGCCCACCAGATGAATGGTTCGGGACGTCAAGCAGTTGCATGGCAGGTTAGCTCGTGCAGGCACCTGTGAAAGTGCTAGTGGGTGTGAATGAACCTTGCTGATGTTTCAACTTTCAACCCCGTTTGTTTTCTTCGATGGCCTTGTAAAGCAATGTGCGTGGCATATTTCCAATTCGAAACTCATGGGAATTGGATAGATCCTATAGAAACGACGAGAAAATTTTTCAATCCTGTTTGGACTTGCAAGCATCGCCTAATCTCTGGCTGCTGGCAAATGCCCGACATGCTGGTATTTTTGGTGGGAGATGGTAAGCCTTGATCGGGAACGTAATTACTGGCTACCGGACGATCGCCAATATTATTGGTCGATCAGGCGCTCGTTCTAGCGTGTGTCATGAAATGGGTGTGAAGTCGGGGGAAAGGGATGGGTAAAGGGAGGCCTCCCACCCACCTGAATTCGATCGGGTGAATTAGAGAAGGAGAGAAGGTGTGGTCACGGGTCAAGGTAGGCTTGGGAAGAAGAAATAAATAATTCTTGCATGCTGCCGAGAAATTCTACTGCTCCCCACCCTTATTAATTACAATTCTACCGGTTTCTTGGACTTTCGAAGTACATGTGACTCTCACCACCTTTCGTTTTCATTTCTGCTTTGACAGCTTTTTCATCTTTCTCCCATCTACCCCATCCGTGATTAGCTTTATAAGTTGACCGCTTATTAGGACCTCACTGATTGCTATGCACATCCATGGATTCCATAAAATAATACTGGTCATTTTACTGCATTCATACACGCACATGTAGAAACTTCTCATGTTACAATTCGTTGAGAAAAACCAATTTTGCTGAAGTGAATTGCCAACGTTAATGTGCAAGACATGCATTGAAACTCTCCATGCGGCTCATTTTGTTCTCGTCTTTCCAAATCAGTTTCCACACTTGATATATATATGAGCCACATCTTTACTAATGAACAAACCCGAATTATCCTGCTCATGGAACCCACTTTGGATTCTCCCTTACTTATATAGGCCTTTGTACACAAACCGGCCATCTCGTGCATCCATGCAACTGGCTGGCTCTAACATAGATTTGACCCTTAATTTTCTTTTTCTTTTTTCCTTTTTTTTTTTTTTGTTTCCTCCATTGTTTCATTGCAATTAATTCTCCAAATTAAATAAATTAATTCACAGCAAGACCTGAACGCAATTTTGTCTTTGGAGCTATGGCAGGGTTCCGTCGACTGACTTTGTTTGAGAATATTCCGATTTCTCTTGATGACTGCGTTCTTTGTAGAATTCCCTATGCAAGCTCCAAAGGCAAAAGGCTGTGTGCTTAGAGGGCCTACAATTTTCAAACACTAGTAAGCTCATCCTCATTGACATAATTAATGATAATTAAATATGGAAGTCAATATAGATATTAAAAATGACAGTTTATATGACCATAGATGCATATTTCAGTAAAGTGGCATCTTTTGTTTTGTTCCATGTTGATGGCATCCAAGCACGTCTTTCCAAATTACAATCCCTTTCAATTGTCTTTTCGAGTTTTATTAGTTGGATTAAGGTATGTTTTATCATTTTACACGCAGAATAAATTATTTTTTAATTAGCGTAATCCAAAAATTTTGGATTATGGATGACAGATCATGACTGCCCCACATGAGAGTATAAAAATCTCGTGCCTTACTAGAATATTCATTTTTATAAATAATTAATTCACCCACAATATTGTGTATGATTATCTTAATTATCACTAGACATTTTTTTATTCGAAACAGATGCAATCGCAACTTCAGTTCACACCTCGTAGAATATTACCACTGGAGAGATCGGACCTAGCTAATTTTAGTTTTCCTTGACTTAATTTTATGTCTTGATTTGATGATCCATCTAGCTAATTCTCGGTGCAACAGAAATTTTAATTTTATGTATCTAAGGACTTTATAAATACTTCGATAATTTTTTCAAATGCAACTATTAATTTAGTTTCATATAACTTAAATTTGGTTAGGTTCGACAAAATATATGCATCAAATACACGAATTGCATATTTGGTTAAATATGGCCATTGCATATAAACAAATTAAGAATTTAAAAATATTGCGACATATAATATTATATGCAGCCAAGTTACAATTTTTTCTTTGATTGTTCAATTTACAACTTTTTCATTGGATGGTTAAATCTTTAATTTATATGCATCCATTTTTTAATTTTTTCTTTGATTGTAGCCAAAATCATTTTTTCCTGCACAAATATGACTGAATATAAGAAATTTGCGTGTAGTGAAAGCACTAGTTTTTAATGTGGTACACCGATCTTTCCAAATCGAACCGATCCAAACATATATTTTTATTTTTTTGAAAGTTTTTTTTTATAAATATGTTAATCTAGTATATTTAATCTATCAACTAAATTTTATCGTTTTCGAATTGTATATATATATTTTTTAAATTTTGAAATACATGAGTATTTAAGTCATTTTAAGCCGGGGTATCTAAATCATTTTTAAAAATTTTCAAAAAACGAAAAAATATATTTTTGGATCAATTTAAAATCGCCCGAATTTCGAAATAGTCTAAAAGATCAGTGGCTTCAATGCGAGTTTAATTTTTAAATAACAAAATAATTCGACGTCTAAAAAATATTTTCCAATCATCCTTGCTGGAAAAGGTCGGATCGATAGAGTTGTGCGAATGACCAGTTCGGATTAAAAAACAAATTAAAACGTACGACATACTTCATTAACCCAAAACACATGATCCCACACATGCATTTAAATGTACTAGTTAATTCGGCATGAGCCCCAAGCGTGCTTAAATTGACTCTTTCAATCCCTTGCATGCATCGATCAATGACGCAAAAATTCCAAACGTATCGCAACACGATAGAAACATTTGGCGAAACGGCATACAAATTTCGTTCCGTGATAGCAACAGTTATAATTATAAATGTTTGCTTGCCTTATAGCCAAAATTTGGCATTAATTAAATGATTTTTAAAGAGCTATGTCGTAGGTAGCCATACATTCGTGACGTAATATGAAGGGTTTTCATATAGCTGTGTACTCAAGTTTGTGAAATTCGCACTTTTATACCCTTAACTCCGTTTAACTCGTAATGATATGAAATTACTAAAATACTCTTTTAATAATCTTATGCAAACCTTAATCAAATGAGTAGTATTGTTTGGTTGAGTTTCTTCGTAGGCCATTTTTTGTTGGCTTTCTTGGAAGAAAAGTATGTTTTAAACCTTAAATAGATCTTTAAGATATTTGTTTAGGATATTTGATCAATTAATTCATGTCACAGATTAACTACGTTAAACTTTAGTTTTTTTATACCCTAACTAGAGGGAAAATGCATAAAATTTCCTGAAACTTGAAGCAATTTATTGAAAATATGGGACCTAAAGGATAAAAGTGCAAATTCAGCATACGTAGAAATCAATATGTTCTCCACACAGAAGCTTTCCGACAATTATCTTTTAGCAACCAACTTTAAGTATGAAATAAGTTTTTGCTATAATTATAATTTGATGAATGATTCTGTTAGCCCGGGTTAAGTAAATGTCTCACTTAGCCCACCTTAAAAAACTTATTTATAATAATTTTTTTTTACTTTTTTCTTCGTGCACTTGTTTATCTAATTGTATTTAACATATAGACCAAGTTTTATCATTTTTGAATATGTTTATCTATTATTTTGATATTTTTAAACATCTATGAGTATAAATGTATTTAAATACCTTTATTTTAAAAATCTAAAGAAATATATACAAATATCCAAAAATAGTAAAACTTGATTATATATTAAATACACTTAGATAAACAAGTGCATAAAGAAAAAAATAAAAAAAGTTATTTTAAATAGGATTTTTGAAGTGGGCTAAGTGAGACATTCACTTAGCCCGAGCTAACAGGACCATTACTCTTAAAATTTAACAACTAAATTTATGTTCCTTTAGTATATTGACACACTCTTAATTACCACGAGAAGGCTTGTACTCTTCCAAATTATTAAGAAAAAGATGAAATACTCATACACTGGGGATGAGGGATGAGTTTCAAACCTGTGTCCTCAGGTATATGCCAGGGCCCTTATTACTTGAAGAATCGTGAGTATTTAAGATATTAACTTTTTGCAACAAACGCTTTCAACTTTTATAGTGGACTTTTAAGGATAATTTGTAGATATACCAAATTACCAAAAAGTTTCACGTTAATTGTAGATATAGCTACATAATTTCACGAATTGCATATTAACTCTACAATTTTAATCATAACTATATGCATACTCATGTTATCAAAAAAATTTTACATGCATTCCCATTATACATTTTTGCCGTAAACAATTATTACTATGTGGGTTGAAATTTTGGATAACGGCAAAAATAAACATATATAAAACTTAGCCCACACAAGCACAAATTGGAAGAGTTCGCTGGACTACCATAAGTTTTATTATCTCTCTCATTGAAACAGCCGACCATGGCTACCAAAACAGAATGTTAAAAACGCACCACTCCTCTCTATCAATGGCATCCAAATCAAGCGGAACGCAAAACTCAGCAAGAAAATTTTTTCATTGGAAAAATCTTTTTCAAACATATATATAGCTTTTAGTACTCAAAATATTCCTTCGTAAAATAATATTATTTTTTTAGCGGACCCGGTTCCAGTTGTGCAATAGTCCCAAGATAGGTGGGCCATCCATAAAAAAATTTCTTATCTCTCACAAATAGAAAAATAGTTGTTATTTAGTGGGACAAGTGTACATGATAGATTTGAGAGTCTATCTTAGTAAATGGCTCCAGGGGAATCTCAATTAGAAATTAAGGAGGTAGGTTAACGAGAAGAATTATAAGGTCACTGCCCATCATGATGACGTAGTGAATAATAATGTTTGTGCACCCAGACCACAAGGATGCTAGTACGGTGATCTAGACCGTTGATTTGACTAGAGTACTCTCCTTAACTTGATCGATCAAGTCATGTCATCCCTTTTAATTTCTCGATCCCCTAGTTCTATATCGGAATTAGGTGATCCATGCGTTTGGACAGGTATACCATATATCGGGCCACCTGTACGGAATAACAAATCATCAACATCCCTATCTGGGGCCTATAATTCCTCGGTTAGTCAATGCCCTGATTGATTCCATGAATGGCTATGAATAATATACAAACCTACCATTCTTAATATATTTGGAGTATGTCTTGTGCATTCTAGAGGTTTTATTCCCACTTAATGCTGGCTCATGAAATTCCATCTATTTCGAGTATTTAGATTAATTAAAATACCCTTGTCTTGAACTCTTCCGGTTAGACTTTCCTTGAATGATATGTAGTCTTCTCCCTTCAATCTACAATTGTAATGGGCCATGCCATTAAGTAACCCTAACATATATACCGGACATCTCTTTTAATTTATTTACTCCAGCAGAGTCTACTGGCTGATACACGTGCTCTTAGATCTATGCATGTGGCCGACACATGTTGACCCAAATTAAACGACTCGATTGATTATGGCAGTCTCTTCAGAAGGACCCTAATTGAATAAACATATTAACATGACCACCTAGCAATGGACGCTTAATGGTTGGATAACATGATGAAGTCCAGGGTCATGTAGGGACATTCACCGGTGAATAAAACAAATCTTTTTTTCGAGGAGAAATACTCATATAGTTTATTCATAATTGTAAATACACGCATAAAGTTTCAAGAATGGCAAATGAATCCATATAATTTTACAAAAATTACATGTATACCCATGAAGCTCCTTTTTTCTTTGGAGTGCAGTAATTTCTGTTAATATACCTCATGGGTATTTTGTTAATGATCAAAATAACCTTGCAACCAGGTAGCACTGTTGCACCTCTTTGAATTACTCTATGAATAATAAGTGCCTATAGCTTGCCTTCATTAGACAACAAGGAAGATGAAAATAGGGGTAGTGGTTGGGCAAATGACCAGCGGTGAATATAACGCTATGATCAATGGATTTTTCATTGTAGACATGAGTGGATGGTTGTTGATGAAAAGTTGATTGTCAAGGGCAAAGAAGAAGAAATTAGGGAAGTGATTAGAGTAAAGGTCAGCGACGAAATCAATTTAATAGAAAAGGGGTGATTTAATTTGCGAATGCCCTGAAATTTCTGGTTGTAAAAGAGCAAATCTATTGGCTAGATTAAATTGGTATGGAATCCCCGCTGCCCTTTTTTGATGTAATATGTTGTCGGACTCCATACGTAATCATTGCTGATGGTGGCTTCTTGTGGTTCTGCTGGCCAACAGTTTGGAAGGATTTTTTTCATGGACAGATCAGTCGGCTTCAACCATCGGATTGATCTCCACCGGGTCCAGATCTGAGAGGAATGTGGTGTTTTCCTTAATTTAAGAAAACAGCTAGATTGGAGGTTCTACTGACTTTCATGACCATCGACGCTATAACTAGAGCTTGAACAGGGAGAATAAAGCCTAAATAATGAGAACCACGGTAGCTACGGCAACTAGAGTTGAATCATGAATGACAACCATGGTTCGTGCTCAAATCTAGAAGATGGAGCACATGTTTTTTTTTTTTTTTGGCTCCAGATGTGGATGCACATGCATGGGCATGCAATAAATCCAAGAGGTATCTTCATTCACAGTGCTTAAATTAAAGGGCATTTTTGGAAGAAAAAATGGCTTAACAGATTATCTTGATGCTAGCCGTCATTATGGGTATGCATGCAATTGTTATCAAATTATGTGGGGTTATTCGCCATTTTTGAAACTTTGTGGGTATATTTACAATTATGGATAAATTATGTGGGTACATTTACAAATTACCCTTTTCAAATTACAAAAGTAATTAAAGTTTTGAATAAGGGAATTGAAATATTTTTATTGCAAGTTTTGAGGGGCAATTACTAATACACCATCGTTCATCTGATCTAAAAAGATTTGAGCCATATTAATTTCTAAAGTAGTACAACCTCATCCAATTCCCTCTTAATTTATTTATTTTTTCATGTTGTTGAGCGCGAACGAATCCATGACCTCAACGTGAGACATCTTGAAGCATTTTAAAAATAGGAAAATGTAAGGTTATTTGGCTGCACACCTTCTGCGAAAGTTCTTAACAGGTGAACCTTCAATTCAGTGGTGCATCCATCTAACTGCTGTTTGTGTGAAGATTTTGTATATGCACCAGCTTAAAGACCAGTACAAAAGGAAGCTGAGGAAGCATGCTCAGGAAGAAAAGAAGAGAAGGAAATACAAAAGGGAGGAAAAGGTGGTGGATGAGCGAGCTACATAGACGTAGCCCAAAACCAGGATTATTCTGATGCAGAAATTATGGCAAAACCTTGTCTACAGGCACTATCATCCAAGGATCTACTTTCCAAGGCCTTTTGAAGGCGAGAAAGACACTACGGATGGAATTTGGAGTGTATGTCTCCACATGACTGTAGGCTTGCGTTAAAATCCTTGGGAGAAGAGCAGGTCAAAGGTGGGAATTTGTTTAAGGATTATGTGACAGGCTACATGACACATGGTTTTGCGTGATGTCAATGTGAACATATGCGCAGCGTGGACATCAAAGCGAATCGGTAGGATGGTACAATTTGATCCAAATCTTGATTATTCATTTTAAATTCAATTCATTAAATATATTCAATGTTATTTAGTTTACTAAAATACCAGAAATTATATTAATGAGAGTCGTGTGGGTTACATGTTAAATTTAACCACATCTTCTGGTTTGGATGTTAAATTAGAACATTATAGGTCCTTCTAATAAATAAATAATTTTTAATAGTTTTAACAATACCATTAAATAATTTTTATAATACTGTAAGCCATAGACCGAGATAATTTTTTAAATTAAATACGAGATGATAAAAGTATAAAACTGATTGATATATTATATTTGACAAAATTATTAAGATGAAATTTAAACTAGACGATGCATCAATTTACTTCGGTCGAACTAGATGTGCAAAATTTGAACTCATTAGGCGTTTCCCAGTGCATATTCTGAGTGCAATTTGCATTCCTTGAGTTTTTCTTTTCAAAAAAAATTTTTGCATGTAAACCACTAGGTTATGTCCTAGTTCATATTTTAAAAAAATTTTAAATCAAGTTATTCGACGTGTTCTCCTCCATAGATATTTGAATGATATAAAATATTATTTTCATCAGATTGTATGCAATTTACTGCAATTGGAGAGCAAATGTTCGAGATTTTTATAGTTATATTTTGATGCTAGAAATTATAAAAGTATTTAATCAAGTTGACTTTTTATATTTAAGAAAAATAAATATTTTTAAATACAATCATAACTTTTTTATGAAATATACAATCGTAACTTGAATAACAAAATTTAGAAACATCAAACCGAAGGAAGTGCAATTTGTACCCGCACTAGCTACTAGAGAAAAGCCCCGCATATGCACACACTGTGTCAGCTCACCAACCACATGCAAGGCATGATAATTAGATGGGAAGCTATATTACCAGCATTTGTCATCTATGTATATATTGGCTTCGATGGAAAATTGTACCATTTATACCATTCTAGAATTAGACCATAATAGCAAAGCATGTTTGGTTTGTTTGCAAGATGATTTTCTATTCATTCGTTCGATATATGGGCAGTCATCAATTAAATAGATGACTTTGTACAAACCTTCGTTAATGCCTTTGTGGGAGAGGGTGCGGCTTAGTATCAGGTTGGTCCAGACTCACCCAGCCCGACCTGATGTCAAAATCAAGTTTAAATTTCTTTTTGTATTTTTAATATTAGAATCAATTTTGACCCGACTTGGGAGAACTTAAAACCAGTAGCAGATTTTTACCAAGATTCGACCCATTCCAAACATAATATTCTCCCTAATTATATTTATTTATTCATTAAACATTTTAATTATAATTATAATAAAAATTCTTGTATATAATAACTTAATTAAATTATAAAATGTTTATTCTAAAACCTAAATATCATCTATATTTGTCCATAAAAAGTAAATCTATTGCATCTAAGTTAACTTTATTTGTAAATAATTACAAATATACTAACTTTTTAAAATTATTGCATACATATCAATTAACTATAAGACATATAAATCTTATTTTTATTGAAATTTAAATAATAATTTTATATAATTTCATTTAGTTTTCTTACCTTGATTATTAATGAGTAAATTTATTATGTTTATTCTACTTAGAATTATATTTTAATTAGAAGACTAATTTTCTTCAAAATTAAAGATATCATAAGTCATATAAACATATTTATATATAAATTATTCATATATGAATGCAATAATGTTCAAAAATTTTATTATTTTTATCAGTAATTTCAACTATTATTGATTTAAAAACAACTCAAATGTCAATCCGAAATCAAACCAAGACAAATATCAATTCATTTCTAACCTAACCTAAATCCAAATTCTGTTCATGTAAACTTAATACAACCCAACCTGAGCTACACCGTTACAACTCAACCTTAGCTACACCGTTATTTATGAGGCCCTGTATCATTCTCATGCTTACTAGATGGGATGAGAATGGGTGTGGTGAACTATCAGTATGATGGTGTTGACGAGCGTAGGGCGTATTCACGAATTGGCGAGTGGCAACAGCAAACCAAACACAACCCACTCGAGAGATTCCAAGATTAATAAGGACAATTCAATCGAAAAAAAAAAAGATTAATAAGGACAAATATTCGAAGTAGTAAACAATACAAAAACAAGGTTGGGAAAGAGAAGGGAAATCGGGTCTCGTGCTTTAGAAAATGAGGCGCGCTCACACCTTTAAATACCCGAAACATGCTTAGAAAACCCTTTACGTCTTGTCATTGCGTGCATGGGAGTTGACAATCCCGACTATTTTACTTGCTTGTCATGCTCTCAAGAATCTCTCAAAGGAATTGCATGCATGCTCTCTTCTATATTTTTCATTCATGGATCGTCACGTCTCCTATTCTATTGCAGTCGCTAGAGGTAGATATGTACGCTAGCGACGAAAAACTAAATATTCTTGGAGTTCGAAAATCTTTTTACCGTTTATTAATGCTGCATGTTAGACCAGACAAAGGTCCACAAGCTAGGATTATTCCTCAAACCAATGTACGTGCCGGGCCGGCCCACCACGACATATATATATATATATATTATATTTATATATGCATCAACATATCCAGACCGTTCATCATTTTGTGTACCCTCGATCACAATAACTTAGTGGATGGGATTGGATATATGTACAGCAATCCCCATGTGCGTTAGGCCAGTTTGCAAAGCTTTGTTTCCGGCCAGCCAATGTACGTATGTGCTCCTCGTTCTCTCTGGCAGATTGGCGTTTGCGTGGATATTTTTATCAGACGATTGTCAGGAAAAATTAGGATGCTTCTGCAGATTGGATATAAATACAGTGCAGAGATCTTGATTGGAAATAGATTTATAAATTAAACAGTTTCTGTTTCCTTCCTGCAGACTGAATCGCCCCGCATGTGACGCCTTCCACAGGAACGGACCTTATTCTGATCATTACAGCTCTGCTGTACATGGGCTGCTCTAATTAAGCACCATTTAAAAGAATCACCATTGGTTTTTGGAGATGAAATTGGATTTAATTTGGAAGTCCATCTAGCATATAATTAGCATGAATATTGTGTAAATATGTAGATCATGATCCGTCTTCTAAATTCTACAGCATGCTATTATTCTCTCACAGCACATATAAAAGAGATGCTGTCCAAATCACAAAGTTGGAAGAGAATCGTACAGCAAGGAAGTTGGGGTTGTTCGAATAATTATTAGTATATTACGGGATTGCGAATTTCCAGTTTGTGAGCGAGTTTTAGACTTTTGCATCATGTTTGTACATGTGGGGCTGTCATTGATACTCATGGCACCTTATATATAATACATTACACACATACCAACCCTTCTAATCCAAATCTCCAAAAAATGGGATTTCCTAGACTTCTTTCTGTATTCTGTTTCTGCACTTGAGTCTTTCTGGGTGGGTGTCTTGTTCTAATTAGTTATAATGCATTTTCGTGCCAAGAAAGGAAGATTTGTGGATTGCAGCGGACCAAAGATGTGATCCATCAGATCAATCATCAACCTGGTTCTCACTGGCAAGCTTGCAAGGTCATATCAGATAACAGATCAAATTCTGGGCAACAAGACTTTTGCTAATATCATTATTGGTTAAAATTTATTAGATTCATTATCTTAGTTTTATAAAAAAAAACAAAAAAACAAAAACAAAAAAATTCATTATCTTAGTGGAGGTGAAGATAACAGCAGTTGATGTCATTGACAAGATTCCATGGTTTGAAGCTTGTTGGCAAAAGAGTCGCCGCGAACATAGGCATTTAATGCGACTATGCAACACAGTCTCACATGCCATGTTTTCCGGGCTCTCGATTGTAGATATGCATCTGAAGCCCGTGCTAGTGCTCTTCTCCGTCACCCCAACACTTTTATCTCCTCGTGTCAATTAAACAAATCCCGTTTAGTTATTGATAATCAACTCTGATTAACGGTGCTGAGAACTTCAAGAAATTCTGTCCCAAATTGAACCCATGATTCAACAAAAATTCCTCTTTCAGGGACCCCACCACCCTGTTAATTTGATCCTTTTAGCTATTTTACCTAAGAATAAGATGCGAGCCAAGTTTATACATATATTTTTCTTTTTCCTTTTATGCAGGCATTTTTTTTGCTTTTACATATGCATAGGTCCAAACACAGGATGACTCTTTTTTTGTTTTTTTGTTCATCGTGATGTGACATTTCTTAATTACTTCTGTATTCGTATTTCTTATTTTTTCTTCATAGTATTACAGTTGGATCAGAAAAAAATTGTTACCGTTTGAAGAATTTTGTCTGTGGATGATACATCTCAAATATTCAAACTAAGGTTGGCAATGAAGTTCTTGTACAAGTATTTTTTTTCTTTTTTTATTGGACCATTCATCTTGATGACTATATAACTTTACATAATGAACCTTCTTATCCTCGTGCTCTATACATATTCATAGCAGCCACTTAAACTTCCAAATAATAGGGTACAAGTATCCAATGTATAGCTTCAAATATTGAACCTTCTTATCTTAATACGATCTATAAACACTCATAGTAGCTACTTAAACTTCCAAATAATAACATACAAGTATCCACTTTTGATCATTTCTTACATATATATACTCATCATGTCTAGACGGATTGCAACGTAATTACGGTGTAGTCAAAGTAAAATAGGCCCCGTACATATTAAAATGCAATGAAATTTTATACAATCATTTATCCATATAATCATACTTTAGATGGTTTAAAAGTTGAAAATACTACTTTAAACTTGATACTTATGTTGAATTATATTATTATATTGATTTTACACCATTTTAAGATAAAAACCACACATGTTGAAGTTGAATGAAAATTAATATGTTAATAAAGTGAACAAATCTACATGCAATAGGTGAGTTGGATTTATCATTCATGATCATGTGAGGCCCATAATACATAAATTGCATCATAATTATGGTATAGTCCGAATGCACTTGCTAATTTTTTTCTCTATATATATATTGATTGTTGGATGCACAAGAAAAAAATATGGGCCACCCTATATATGCTTTGTCATGAATACAATGCAGTAGGCGGCAAGGGAAACGAATACTCTTTTATATATTCATTTCAGACCTGCCGTACGTGGTGCTTGTGCATGCTTCATCAAACTAAACAGCCAAACCATGTGGTATTATGTACTCGCTCGATGGCTTGCCGCATGCCCATCTCCAACAGGCGTAAATTAAACATTTTTGGAGCATCCAATAAGTGATGCGGCCTCCATGTACAAAAGGACATGGGAGGACTATGGTTGGTATATTCATTTACATTTTCCGTAGGTTAGCTGGTTGTGTAGAAGAAATTAGTAACGGAAATAAAATTTTAAAACAAAAATCGTGTCCCATGAAGTATTCCAAACAAGTTCCTATTATTATTTCCTTGGAATGCGAGGTTTTCTAAGCCAACCGTCGTCGGCGTGATTAGGCAGACACGTCGTGAAAATGTATTGAAGCGTCCTAATCACTCGGGAACAGAAGTCCCCAATGGGCTGATTTTGCTTATTAAGAAATCCAGCCCAAACCAGCTCAGGAGGGTAGGTGGGTCACACCCACTTTAGCAAGAATGGCAGATCATGGCGCTGAAATGCTAGCAGTTGGCGGCCGTGGCATTGCTGTTATCAGCGTTTCATGAAGGGCCCCATCTCAGACCAGTAAACATTTTTTTATTCTTTATTTTTTTTTAATAACCGTCAACCTAGGTGTATATTATTTTTTAGCAAAGTTCTACCATTTTTGAATATGTATATATAATGATTTTATATTTTTAACCAAGGGGTATTAAAAATGGTAAATTTTAATTTATAAATAATATACACCTAGATTAGTAATTTTATTACAAAAGTTTCCAAAAAATAAAGAATAGGTATTATGACTAGTCGTTGATGATCATTGGGCTTTCATGAAATCCTACTTGAACATCATATCCGGGTATAAACAGCGCGTGTGAGAGATCATAGGTCGGATCGCAATAAAAATGGCATTAGCATACTATGCCTCGTTTATTTTCCACAACAACCACGACACAATAAAAATGGCATTGGTATGTTATACGTTTAAAAGGGCGTAATGCAAAAGCAATAAAAAGTCCAGCTTCTGTTAGATCATCTACCGATCCAATGATCCCGCTCCGTATTCATGTGTGCGCTCTAGTATATACTTTCCAACCTGCTGCTTTTCTTAGCCCAGCCTAAAAATATTTTTATTACTTAAAACTTTTTTACAATATTATTTTTCTAAATGTATTTAATTCATATGCTAAGTTTTAACATTTTTTAAAATGTAAAGATTTTTTTTTTTTTTTTTTGTTTGTTTTGCAGTCAAGAGGCATTTTAGTTCCCAATTTTCTACGTACGCACATTTCTTAGTTTTCGGATTGTTCTATCCATTTCTTTTTTAATTTTTCGAAATGGCCCATTTTTTCATTTTCACAGAGAAAATAAAAATTTTAATCCAAAAACCATAACTTTTGCGTATATAGAAGGCTTTATGCTTTGGCCCACGTATGAATGCCAAATAAAAATACTAAAAATCATTTTTTAAAAAAAAATGGCTCCCGGAAGCATTGGAATGGCACTCGATTAGACAGGGTCACATCATACAGTCATGGACCCAAGGTTTCCATGCTAGGACGCCAATAGATAACATCAACGGTGGCATGAATCCCATCGAATATACAACATGCCAAGAACGACGGTCGGAGAAGGTTCCACACTAACAAATCTTAATATTTCGTGCTATACAACAAACTTTTAATTGTTGATCATGATCAACAACAAACTCTCAAATGATAGATGACGATGACAAACATAAAATTGATAAAGAAACTGCACAAATGTAATGAGGAAAGGAGTGCCAACATTTTTCTTTCTTTAAAAGGATCATCATTTCTCAACTGATGTATCTGTTCAGGACTGACATCTGTCCAGAGTCTCCATTCAACAGGAACACTTCCAAAGGCATGTAAGATGATGAGCTTGATGATGATGACGAAGATCCAAACTTTGGTGCAGGTTGCATGATCTTGCTTCCTTTGGCACATTGAATGGTTAGAAGGCGTGGTCCTATTCTCATCTTCCAAACCTGCACCAGCACCACCATTTAAGAGAGGCCAGTCAGTCAGAATCAGCGGAAAGTTAAAGTAGAAAGCACCCAGTTGATTTTAGGGGTGTTTAGCAACCCATAAAACTTTTCAATTTTAAAATTTTCACTCTCCACTACTACCCTATTTTTTAATTATTTTTTACTTTTTCCTATATAATTACCCTACTTTTCAATCATTTGTACATAATTACCAATACATCTAACTTATTTATTTTAATTTTATTATCTTTACTTGTCATTATTACTCCTATCATATTGTATTATTTCTCACATTTCAAAAACTTTTACGTTGCCACAATTAGTTGAGCTGGTAGTAACATCACTGTCCAATGTATGGAACGCTTGGTGTTCGAAACTTCAATGTCCCATTGTTGGAAGTGTAAACGTTTATTCCCCAATTTGAGGTATTTTACAATTGTCCCTCCGGAGTATGGGAGTATTTACTAGACGTTCATCCATGATAAGGGTTGTAAATGTCTCATTTGTAACATCAGATGTTACAATGTACATAATACCCATAAAAAATTATGCTACAAACTTTACATTAAAAGTTTTATTACTTCCCAAATACACCCTTAATATATTATATTCCAAGAGCTAAACATTTCATATTGGCACGCAAGATATGAAGCATCTGGATAATCTATAAATCCTACATTATGCATAAAGTCAGTAAAATCACAAAAAACATAAGCCAGAATTTATGTGGGCAGACATTCTGACATCTGATGGAGTTCAATCGCAATGATTAGGGAATATACCCCTGTCATATTTCTGCCAGAAATTGAGATAAGAAATAAATACAAAATGCCAATGTGATTTTAAGTGAGAATGCAGGCCGGAGCAGTTATTGAATAGTTCCCGCCATTCTGATAACCTAATGCCAAGCCAGAGACCTGCATTGCTGTCATTCAAAAAAACAAAAGACATGCATTGCTGACTTTCTGGCCTAGATCAAGGAAAATGATTGATTGTCCCTGTCCCCCTATTTTCTATTATTTTTATCACCAACTCTCATCTAAACAACCGTTGACAAGGAATTCAAAATTATTCCATCAATGAAATGCCCCAAGAGAAATAAGAAATTGCCACTGCCAAGTTACAGAGCAGCCAGCAGCCAACTTCCATTAATACCCATCCTATCATCAACTAGCAGTGGAGATACTTGAGAGAAAATGAGATGTGCAAACAAAACTTCATTAAGCAGATATTTAACCAGGTTAGTGTTAATTAGGCTGACATGGGATAGTCCAAGTCACACTCCAAATATATTCAGTGGCAAAAACACGATGGGTCTCTAAAATAAAGAATTCTTTAACTGGCTTCAACATCTGTTCTATGATATTGTGATGCATAGTCAATATGAAAATGACAATAATATTGGTTGCCAACATAATACGATCAAGTAGTACCTCAACAATGCCCTTTCGAGGAGCGTGAATGGCTAAGCACAAACAGTAGTCATCTTTTGAATGTCCATAATAGGGCATACTTGATGATGCTAGATCTCGGTCCACAAGCATCTCCATGAAAAGACAGGATGCATCACGGTATCCCTTAAAGAAAATCAAGTAAAAAAATCAGCTGCAAAAAGAAATAAATGTATCTTCTAAGTATGATTCAATTCTGCACAGCAAAACCTTCCATAGCCGTACGACAACAAGTGCCTGTGTGTCCAAGAGCAAAATGCGACCAAGTGAATCAGTTATGGCAGCCAATGTACCACTTGGAGAGAGAGTCAGCTTCTCACCCTTCCTGGGGTGATCTTTCAAACATGTCAAAGGTGATGCTGCAACAAATTACAGTGGCCAGAAATCAGTCAAAAGGATATTCATTGCAGAACATGAATCAAAACAAGATAGAGAAAAGAGATTCCAGTAACACATTTGGAGATCAATTTTCCTATTGAAATCTTCAAAAGGAAGCATAAAAGAACATGGAACAGCTCAGAGCATTGAGGCATGCGGAAACTAAACAGTCATCCTAAGGTATACATCAGTATAAAGCAACCATTTCATAACAGAAATAAGATCTTAAAGCACCTTCTTGTGCTTACACTGGTTCATGGCTGAACCCTGAAAGCTTTTTGCTTTAATAAGTTTCAATCAATCTATCAAGTTATTCAAGAAGATGATTGAAAAAGGAAAAATTTTATGTTTTGAAAAAGATACAGACATCGTCATAGACAGCTGTTTCCCACCTATGCGGTGATGGAAGAATAGAAATGGAAGTAGAAAAAGGTGTCTATAAAAGTTAAAAGCTAATATGAAAAACAAAAGCAATCCACAAAGAATACATTAATGCTAGTATGCTACTGCTGCTCTTCTTCTTCTTTTCCTTTTTGGGACTATGCAATGAAATGCAAATAGTAAGTTACCCAGCCTTAACGGGAAGTCGCTAATTTATCAATAAAGGGAAGTCATTACCTTTCAGTTTACAACACCCCCAAAATCTATTTTGTAAGACAGATGCAAACAAGCAGTTAAGAATCACACACAACAAATGTGAAGTTAAGTGGAAACCTCCCAAAGAAGAATTTCCTAACCATGTTCCTCTGACCAATTACATGCAGGCAAAGGAAGTTTCAATAAAATCAACCACATCCTTAATACCTCTCATACCAAAAAGCTTGGGACCGCCCACACACTCACCCTCCATGGAAATGAAAAAGATCCAAGAAACTGTCTTTATCCTATATTCTCTGCAAGTTACATAAGCAAATTGATTGAATGCTAATAATTGATGATTGAATTAGTCTTCACACAGAACCAAAAGGTGACAGTGGTATCTAACTGATGGTAAAATTCTGATCTTAATAGCTGATTTATTTGACTACCATCATTCATAGGCAACATTATCATAAAAGGAAACTAAACCAAGTTCCTTGACAATACTTGGACCTGGTTCTGAAGGAAAACCAAATCAAGTAGGTGATGGAAAATCATTTTCTACTAGCCTCGAATTGAGCTAGACCTTCTGCAGAGTCCATGGAATGTGTTTGCATGGCCGAGACCTAAGGATCAGGCCTCAACATTGAGGTGAAAATGATCCTTAAACAGGTGATTGATTGCCCCACAGGATTATTAACATACAACAACAGAACCAATGTGTTTTTCCTTAAAATGGCATACAGAGACAAACAAAATGGATCGTTTCATGTTGACCATTAAAGATGCATAATTCCAGCAAGTTAAAGGAATAGGAAAACAGCCACCTTTGGATTCATGATGCAGACAATGCTCGACAATTAACGCAGAATTCAATCTAGTGGGTGATGGAACTAATTCAGCACACAACACACATGACAAATTATACCCTAATGTTGCCCTCTAATATAGAATAATAAAAACACTGTTGACAAAATTAACATAGTTGCTTTCTGACTGACCTTGAGCAAATGGCTGAGTCTTTGATTCTGGTTGTCTTGTTGATGGTTGCTCACTGCGCCAAATCATTTTTGACAGAGACGCGATAGTTGAGAATGTCACAGGCACAACCTTTGAAAGAATAGCTCCAACTAAAGACCTGTTCCTGTCTTCAGAAAGCCTTCCATTCAAACATAATATCAGTCAATGGCTGCAAGAAAGTAGCATGCGGCAGTGGTGTTTCTACTGCTGCTAATTCTTTTACTAAGACATTAGAAACCACTATTGCATGTCATCGTATTACTTGGGGAGGGATATCAGTTGTCTCTACTCAATGCATATCTTCAAAACAAATTCACAATCACCTGTATGCTGAAATCACTGCATCCTCTCCAACACCAACTGCACAATAGTAACGCTGTCTTGACTGCCCAACAATAAAAGCAGCTGAATTCAAATACCAGGATAGCTTCAGAAGGATTCCATATATTTACTGAAATATTAGAAGAAAAAGACTCCAGAAAGGATGTCAGACGTATGCAGCAATGAAACACAATAAAATCTCGAACAGATATATCATGGCCTACTTTTTATGCTACCCACCAAGAAATTATCTCATCTAAGGATAGGAATATCACTGAAATTATGCTCAATGCGAATGATGCTACTTGTTTCATGATCAGCCATGTCGTCCATTACTTCCGATTGAAAAGTAAAATAATTTTTAAATTAAATTGCATATGATGTTGATACTCATTCAGGGTCTACTTGGGAAGCAATAAAACTTTTGGATGAAAAGTTTTTGGTGTAAAAGTTTTTAAATTAGAAAAAAATGATACAATAGAATATTGATAATGATGAGTCATGGGAGTAAAGTTAAAAATAGATAAGTTAGTTGTACGAGTAGTTCGTATAAAATAGAAAAGATTAAAAAGTAAGATAGTTGTATAAGAAGATGTGAAAAAATAATTTTAAAATATAGTTATGAAAAGTAAAAAGTTTTAAATTGAAACTTTATATTGGAAAAGTTTTATACTGACCCAAACATTAATGGAATATACTGAATATGTACAATAAAGATCTGTGCCAACAGCCACTCTTGTCCCATCCAACAAAAAGGTGCATTGCCAAAATTGACCCTCATTGCTCAACGTTGAAGCCCTCAGTATTCGTAGAAACTACCAGAATCATTTCCAGCAACAATCAATAGCTTAAACAACTTGCAGGAATAGGTCTTTCACCTGAAACTCCATCAGTGGTGGAGGCATGATCCCAGTGATTGCAGCATCAGCACATGGCCCGTACTTGCTAACATTCCAGATCTGATAAGGCAGTTTTCCATAAGAATTTCCCAGGCTGTCTGTTTCTCTATTTTCCGGTCTTTGCCCCCACAAATTTGATTGTGATTCTTGTGACCATCTTTGGAGCAAGTTCTGCACCTCGAAAGTAGCAAAGACAAGTTAGGCTTTCCTACAATTTCATTGGGGGAAAAACTCATTAAGTCATGATCCTATGTCCTAGAAATACTCAAATCTTAGGCTCAGTTGTGACCCAGTTTTCCTTTCTAATCTTTTGCTATTTGAAATGAAATTTGTTTGTGCCACAACAGTAACTGAATTCAACACATTTGCTATGTGGGAAGCAAGCACACAAAACCTAGGCTGTAAACAAATATGTACATTCCTCTTACTTCCACCCCAGACCCCAACTTTCAGGTAACTACAGAACCCATTGACACCAGAAACGGGGAAGACACATATTTTCATTTCTAGTCAACATCTTGCATCAGAAAACATCTTTTTGAAGAATTTCTAAGCACAACATTCCAGTGGACAAACCTGGATATCTGATCCATCAAAGCGCGCAACTACGCCAGGCATAATGATACAGACCTCCTCTGAATGTGCATCTTGTGCGAATTTGCTCTTCATTTCACGAACTCGTAACCTCAGAATCCGCCCAGGATATATCATCTGGATGTGCAAGATTCATCAGAACATTCTGGGATTGATCTAAGAGTTTCAAGTGGCATTTGAAGTCAGTTTTAGCAAAACTAATTCCAAGCAGAGAAGAGATCCAAAACCACTTTTTGATCACCAACATACTGTAAAGGGCTTACTTTTTTGGTTGATGAACTGGTTATATCAAAATAAAAATAAAATAAAATAATTAATGCAATCTTTCTTGTTTGCAAGTCTATATCGTATGAAAATTGGAGCAACCAAACACAAGTCAAGATTTGCGGAGTAACGTTTTCAAACACACCCAAAAGAGTTTGTCCAATCAATGTCCTTGAGAAAAAAAAATTCTAAAAACACCACGACCATTGCGGCTTATCACGAGGAATAAAAGAATTCAGAATATTCGGATTATAAAGCATATCCATGCAAAATCGTGAACTTTACCTGTTTCAGAATCAGATCGGAGGCTAATGAATACAAGAGGAGATAGCCATTGGATGTGCCAAGCGCCACAACACGGAGATTGTCGAAGACGAGCCATTCGACGGCGGTGATTTCACCTTCAACCGATGAGAGAGGGGGGCGGAGCTTGATAGGGGGCGACGAGCCGTAACCGTGCACGTCGTCGTCGGACCAAGTGAGGACAAGGACAAGAGAGCGATGGGCCAGTGCGAGGCTGTGCGAATTGAGGGCGGTGAGAAGAGAGGGGTTGTCAACGAGCCAACCTTCCTCGCCGGCGCCGAATTCAGACAGTTCGTTGCATGCGATGCACCCGATGGGTTTCACATGATGATGCGTCCTCCGCGCCATTTGTTTGCTAAAACCATCGCGGAATGCCAATGAACATCAGGGAATTAGAGGTACGGCATCGAATTTCGCTTTCCGCAGAGGAAAGCCAGGTTGCCCCGCCTAATTCTACGCACACCAGAAGGAAAGCCGCGGGCCGCAGCTGTCGCACGTGAAGAAGACGATACGTGTGAGACATCGGAACGTTTTATTTCCATTCATGGTATGGCTTGGTAGCCTGTCGTTTTGACAAGTAAATCGGTAGCACTTTCTGATGAAGCGTTTTTTTTTAAAAAAAAAAAAAAAAAATTCTAGCAACATTTGTTATCAATTCTTGCTCGTTTGAAAAATGATAAAACTTTTAAATAAAAAATTTTTTATGGAAAAATTATTAAATTGATAGAAAATGAAATAATATAATAAAAATAATGATGAGAAGTGAAAAGAATAGATTTAAAATAAATTAATTAATTTATAAAAATAATTAAAAAGTAAGATAATTTTTAGGGAAATGTGAAAAATAATTAAAAATAAAATAATTATAAAAAATGAAGAACTTTAGTTTGAAAAATTTTAGGTGAAAAGTTTTACTTGTTGCCAAATACCCCTAAATATATTCATAATATTTTTAAAAAATTTTTTATACTGATAACATTTTATTCTAAATTTCTATCATACCCACTATCCATGTCGTTAATACAATGGTTATCTACCTCGTTAAAAAGAATATTTAACCATTCTAAAATATCTTAATTAAAATGATTCAATAATTCCATTAAAAAATTTATTCAACACTAACATGACTTTTGAATTATTTAATATCATATATTAATAATTGACTATTATTACTTAAGTTATATTAGGCCAAATAATTTCAATTAGGAAATTTTAAATTGACAAAATTATTTTTTTAGGATGATAGATAAGAGTTGTGTTAATAATGTGGGCACGAAAGAAATTCATGGTGAAATATTAAAAGTATAAAAGAAATTTATGAAATATTATGAATATATTACAAGCTAAGGCGGGTAGACGTTGTGAGTATAAGAAAAAAAATTTCGCAAATATTTTTAATACTGTAATAGTAATTATAGTAGTAATATATTACAAGCTCTGGATGATAAGAGCATATGTAATTCAAATCGTTTGTGCTGGATTGTTGGTTACCATCCGAAACTTCCTGCACATTTTGAAGAAAGGCATTTTCTGGGGGCAGCATCACATTGAATGTACAAAACAGGAATTTAATTTATTTTCTCGTTACTGATGTTACTCTTTTGTTATTTCTCGTGCAATCTCTAATTTTCTCATACATAACCAGTCTATTTGTTTCGTTTCTACTATTATTCTTTTCATCTCTAGTATAATACTCCCAAAACATTTTGAAACAACAAACTCGACTCTAGCTACTGCTGATGACACATATATGACTATTAAGTACAAATTATCAAAAGCTCATATTTATAATAAAAATATATGTTTTCAAACCTTGTTTATATTAATTAAGAATATGCAACAAAAATTATTCTAGGAACCTCATTTTTGTAAATGATTAAATCTTTCACTGTAACAAATAAAGGAATACATACAACAATTTAGAATAAATAAATTATATTTTCATTCATAAAAATGTCACTATTAGCATAACTAAAGGAAACTTTACTATATAAAAAGAATTTTTTATGTTACTTAAAAGAACAAAATACTATTGAGTACATTGAACAACAAATACGAGGACTACTTAAACAATTTATAGAAGCTTTTCATAAGAAATTAACCATGAAAATATGCTCGGAACTTCCGAATGCATTTTGGAATAGAAAGAGACATATAGTCAAACTACCTTATATTGAAAATTTTAATAAAAATAAAATCTCAACTAAAGCTAGGCCTATACAAATGAATTTAGAATTATTAAGATATGGTAAAAAAAATTCATGATTTATTAGATAACAAATTAATAAGACCAAGCAAGTCGTCATGGAGTTGCCCTGCCTTTCATGTCAACAATGCTGCACAAATAGAGAGAAGAGCTCCAAGCCTAGTAATAAATTATAAACCACTAAACAAAGTCCTCAAATGAATAAGATACCTTCTTCCGAATAAAAAGGATCTATTACAGAGGATTATAAAAGTAAAAATATTCTCAAAATTCGATTTAAAATTTGGATATTGGCAAATTCAAATAATAGAAGAAGATAAATATAAAGCGACGTTTACTATATCTTTTGGACATTATGAATGGAATGTTATGCCTTTTAGATTAAAAAATACACCATTAGAATTTCAAAATATAATGAATGATATATTTAATCCTTACGTCGAGTTTATTATAGTATACATTGATAATATATTGCTATATTCAGATTCTATTCAGCAACAATATCACAATGGGCTAGTTTTATCTGAATGAAAGATAAAATTATTCCAAACAAAAATATCTTTTTTAGGATTCAATATAAAAAACAACACTATCTAACCTATAAATAGAGCTATAATTTTTGTCGAAAGATTTCCTGATGAAATAAAGGATAAAAAATAATTACAAAGATTTTTAGGATGTTTAAATTATGTTACATAATTTTATGAAAAGGTAGCCCAAAATAGAAAATTATTATTACAAATATTAAAGAAAAATCCACCTCCGAGGACAAATGAGCATACTAAAGCAGTACAAAAATATTAAAAATAAAGTTAAATAATTGTCGTGTTTGAATTTAGCTAATCCAAACTTATTCAAAATTGTTGAAACTAATGCATCTAATATAGGATATAGAGGTATATTAAAACAAAGATATCAAAATAAAGAATATTTGGTTGGGTATACTTCTGGACTAGGGAATGAGACAAGGCAAAAATATCGACAATTAAAAAGGAAATGTTATCTATCATTTTATGCATTGATAAATTTCAAAGAGATTTCTTAAATAAAGAATTTTTATTGAGGATAGATTGTCAGGCCACTAAAAATATTATTCAAAAGAATGTAAAAAATTTTGTATCAAAACACATGATTGCTCGATGGCAAGCTATATTATCTCCTTTTAACTTCCAAATAGAATATATCAAAGGAAAAATAATGCGTTTTTTGACTATTCATCTAAAAAATTTACGGAGAAAAAGCCTTCAACTATCTCAGCCAACTGCTACTCCTAAGAGCCCAAAAGATAAAAGCATCATCGTCATCCTCAGCTATTTTATTATGTCAATTTCACACGTTTATAAATTTAGCTTATACACAATAATATTAGACAAATAAAACAATTTCCATAATAATCTCCATGATAATAAATAAAAAGATGAAATAAAATTTCCATTAATCATCAAAAAAGTAAAAATGGATGGGATTACACAATAATATTAGACAAATGAAATCGACAATACTAAATAAAATAGATGAAATGAATTTTTTATAAATCATCAAAAGAGTAAAAATGGATTCACTTATACAGAAGACAGATTTCATATTTTATTTCTAATTCCATATGATATTAACCATAAAGGTATCTATAAATTAAAAGTGAAATGCAAAAAAATCTACGTTTAAAATATGAGTCATTATCATATGCACCTTAGTACATTTAGCTTTGATGTATTAAGATACAAAAAAATTTTATTTTTTTTATACAGGTTAATATAAATTTGTTTAACATATATATTAAATTTTATCATTTTTGAAATTTTGCATATTTTTTTATTTTTTAAAAACAGCAGCATTTAGTACCCTTATTTTTAAAAAATCAAAAAAATGTATAAATCTCCAAAATGGTAAATACCGGTGTGTAGATTAAATACATTTTTTACTGGTAGATTAAATACTTTTCTATTAATAGTTCTACAAAAAAATATAGATTTTTCGCACCTGGGTGCATATGATCAGAAACATCAAAATATATTATAAGGACCACAAATTTTGTAAAAAGGATCTTGTTCCTGGGTTGTCCAATGACAACATTCAATTTAAAATATCATTTTTAAGAATGAAATGTGTGAAACCCACCATACCGTTCTGCCAAACCCACCCGAACCCCATACAGGAAGCAAGCAACCGCGAGAGCGCATGGGACGAGACCACTACTGATTTCACTGCTTTATCTTTTCAGTAGTTAGAGAGTAAAGTCAGCAAAATGGGAGAGAATCCTACCAAATATATGTACATCCCCAAAATGCCTAACTTACATATTGAATACTTATTCCCACCACTCACCATCGACACCCCAAATAACAGATGGACCAAATTATACTACGCTGATCAGAGCTGCCTCTTGCTTCAGTTTCACTTTCACTAATGATATCTCTCTCTCCCGCTGCGGTTGCATCCCCATCACTGGTGTTGTGCTGTACGAAATGTTATTGAAAGACGTGCTCTCTTTTTATCACTTTCTAATGACTGGACCCCGGTACTGTCCCCTCAGAACAACGAAGCTATCAGGAGGCTGATACTCTTCCAACCAAACCAGTTCTGAAATATGCTCTCCACTGGATCGTGCAATGCCTTCGATCAAGTCAACTGAAGCAACAAGAGAGATTTTCAAAACACCCGAACAGTAAGCATATGGGTTGATCCTAAAGCTATACTCTGAAAGGCATGCGCCAACATTTGCATAGGTTCATGCATCAGTTGTGGCCCCACAAGTGTGTCCATAAAGTTGCGCTGTGGTGCTTGTGGAAGGAACCGTGTAAAATCTACAAGTGCTTACCAGGAAGATCCCTTCTCGGGCATGTTCTGAAATAAGTGCAATGTCGTCCATCCTCTGAGGAGTAAGGAGGTGATAGAATGTCAAAGATGGCACATGGTGTTATTGCCTTGAAACAGTGGATGTTGCCGCCACAATTAGGATACAGAATTGTCGTTGGACATGGTGCAGACATCTCCTCATTTCGAACAAGCTTTGCTAATCTCGCTGAAAATCCAGAACCCAACACAAACAAACAGAAGAGAGAGCCGTTCAACAAGCATGAGAACAAACAGGATTACAGGCAACAATGTAATACAAAGACACCAAAATTTCAAAACAAAAACTTTTGCTGTGTAACTGAATTTCCTTCATAATACACCAATCGACAAAGCACCTTAACTCCTCACCCCTGAACGACACAAAAAACCATTGAACCATAACGGCAATAAATTATTACCTGGACATAACATACAAATTCTACAGAAAACGCTGGGATCTACAGAAGATCCCATTGAACCATGACAGCCATAAAGTATTACCTGGACATAACATACAAATTCTACAGAAAACACTGGGATCTACAGAAGACACTTGGATCATTGACTACTGTTCACAGTGAGCTCTCAATTTTCTCTATGAATGCTGAAATGTGTAATTTCGATAAATAGGCATGCAATGTACTAACCACAGATCTTTACATCCATTCTAAATCCTAGCAAGTGATTGACAATGCTCTATTTGGTTGTTTTGATGGAAACCTTTGATGAAATATCCATCAAGCCACTTATTTCGAGCATGCTTAAATTTTGCAATATGTTGTGTTTCTTAATTTAAAAGTGCTGTTGTGACGCAGCATACTTTAAAATTTTACATGTGTTTTACAAATTAACAAAGTTGCTATATGCTACATTATCTCAAGCACAACAATCGAAATACAAACCAAATTATGCATACAATAGAAGCGGGCATGGAGGGAAGGACAAAGATGCCAATACAAAATATGCATTAATCTTTTTTAAAAAAAAAAATTTAATTATCATGGTATTGTGATAATACTTTTTTTCAACCAATTCTACAGAGGAACATTTGAAAATCAAGAATTTCTGGTTCCATGTTATTGAAATATTTGGTGCAACAAACCATGCCACACAAAATTTACCATCAACCATCTAAAGTAGCATGTGAAATCCAGTAGAAAAATGAATAAATACAGCTTAAAACAAAGTAAATACAAAAAGTGAGAGAAATTTGATGCTTACAGCATGAAAGGAACAAACTGTCCAAGGATACAATTAGTTGTGGGGGAGGGAATTTTGTTCCTCTTCATAGTGTAATAGTTTCGAACACAAACCAACACAAGCATGCATTTGATCAAAACACAGTAATAACTAGAGATAACAATCGCCACCAAGCAGTTGCTTTAGTGGTAACCTCACCAGGGTTCAAATATTCCCTCCTCCATGGGGTGTTTTACATGTTTCCCCCGAAAATAAAAGGTGGGGATTTTTACAACCCCCCCCCCCCTTGGGTGGGGTTTTCACAGATTTGCCCTGGTATAGGGGTGTTTAAAGAAAAAATTCCCTCCAAGTGTGAGAGTTGAATGTGCTAGATTCTAATATGAAAGTTGTCACATTGTATAAACACCAATAAAAAAAACTAGAGATAAATTATCAAAAAAATGAGCTATATCCGGATGTTTTGGGAGAAGCTGTATACCTGCTGACTGATCCACAGGCGTGGGCACATCGATCCAATCATAGGATTTCACATGCATTGTGCCATACAGAAGCTTGCTCAACACAGTCATTCCAGGATGATTGTGAAGGGGTATTATAGATGAAGGTGGCATGCAGAAAATCCCTATCTGTAGGCACAAGAAAAAGCACTAAAAGAAGTAAATTATAACTCTGATATATAACAAAGTTTCCAACAAATATTGCATATCAATAAGCTCTTTCAATGCTAAAAACTAGGGGTGCGACTCGGGCTCATAAAACTCGGGTTTATCTTAACCCTGACCCTAATCCTATTTATAAAACATCAATCCTGACCATAACCCTATTTATAAAACAACAACTCTAACCTTAACCGTATGTGTAAACTCTAAACCCTAACCTATTTTTGAAAATCAGGTTTGAGTTGGGTTTTGGGTTGGAATTTAGGTTGCTAAATTTACATTTTATTTAAAAGTGATAAGTTTAAAATTTTATATGAATATATAATAATAACAAATCATATAAGCAAACATAAAAATATACAGTCAAACCACATATTTTTAAAAAATATAACAATATAAAGAAAAAAGTGATCCTGTTAGCCCGGGCTAAACAAACGTCCCACTTACCCATCTCAAAGGACTCATTTACAACAACTTTTTTGGTTTTTCTCTTCATACACTTTGTTTAGCTAAGTGTATTTAACATATAAACCAAGTTCTAACATTTTTTGATATACGTATATATTTTTTTGAGATTTTTATACATTTGTGTGTATATGTATTTATAGTACCTTTATCTTTAAAAATCTAAAAAAATATATACATACATCTAAAAATTGTAAAACTTGTTTTATACATTAAATACACTTAGATAAACAAGTGCATAAAGAAAAAAAAATTATTGTAAATGAGTTTTTTGCAATAGGCTAAGTGGGACATTTACTTAGCCCAAGCTAATAGAATCATTCATCTATAAAGAATATCTTTAGAAAAAATTTAACATAAAAAACAAGATAAATGAAGAAAATTATAGAAATAAAAGATAAAT
>JAXCLR010000001.1:90372313-90440155 GCA_035584095.1 Annona squamosa | reverse complement strand
TCCACATCATTATCTCTATTATATTATATTATATTTCTCAATTTAAAAAATTTTATATTTTCCATTCAAAAGTCGTACAACTTTCTGAGCATTATATCTTTTCAGGCTACTCCGGTCCTTTTTTTTTTATTATTATTGGTGACTGTCGTCTTTGTTCGAACTTTAACACATTTATTTATGATCATTATCCTCGTTATATCATATCATATCATATGTCCTAACCGTTTATTTTTATCTGCTGATTGGATCGTTCCGTTTCAAACCAAGATCAAAGGTTACGATCATTCAACCCCGAAACAAGCACCGGTGCGCAGCATGGCGAGCTGAGGCGTTTCTGAGTTTAGCACGCGAGAGCACACGTGCGCTGGGGCTCCGCCTAATCATCTGTGCCTGATCGTTGTGCGAAGGGCCGGTGCTGAGAATTTGGAAAGCTTCAATCACTTTTATCGCGGACCCACATTTTGGACTGTTGTTATCGTACGAGCTCTCTTTCCTTGTCCGGAATTATTGAGGAAGTAGAAAAAAATCCACGCCAGATCGCCTGTTTAGCAAGCATGTTAGAACGAAATTGCCATATTCGCATTCGGCTTCCCCCCAATTTCGCAAAATTATCATTTTTGATAGTGGGGTATGCTATATAGAAAATAGAACTTTGCCATCTCATTTTTAAAAAATTAGAATTTTGGATAATTAAGATACTGAATCATATTAAAATATATTAGAAAAAATGATGTCAAATTTTCCTCTATTATTCAATTTCAGCGAAGACGTCTGACCTCAATACATGGGGTCCTAGACATCAATCTCGAATTCCGGATGTGGTCCCGATGGCAGCTCTATGGCGAGAACGGCTTCGGTTCCCACCATCTCAATAGATCTCCTTTAGAAAGTTTGATTTTTTATTTTGTTTCGAAATCTTAACTACAAGTATTATTTAAAATATGATTTTGATTGTTCATAAAGAAAATAATTCAAATACAATGGTGATAATTAAAAAATTATGATATAAAGATTTAATAGTGTATAAATTTTTAGATTATAAATAATATAAAAATAAATTTTATATGATTTTGGAAACGTTATATACATATATTTCGTTTAGATGGATCTTAAAAAGTCTTTTTAATTTTGGCAAAATATTGTATACCAATTTTTATTTGCTAAATATGTAAATTTTATGATTTGTACATATTTAAAGTTACAAGAACATCTGAATTTTTATTTTTTATTATAAATGGTCAACATTATATTTTAAATAATATACGGTTAGATTTTTAAAACAAAATCAAAAAAATAAGCTTTTGGAAAAAGTTACGATTGAGATGGTGGTAACTAGTTCCCCGGAAGCCCCATGGCGGCTTGTGTGAACGCTGCCTTCTTTGCTAAGGCAGATAAGCCTTTGGAAGCCAGGCATTTTGGCTCCTACTTTCAGTAATTTCTGATCAAAATGCACATGAAATCGTTGAATTTTTGTTTAGCAATGAATAAAATTTTTGATGAAAAATTTTACAGAATAAAAGTTGTCAAATAATGTAATATGATAGGGATAACGATAAGTAGTAAAAATAATAAATTTAAAATATATAGGTTAGTCGTGTGAACAGTTATGTAAAAATGATTGAAAAGTAAAGTATTGTATAAGAAAATGTGAAAAAATAATTAAAAAATATGATAATTGTGGAAAGTAAAAAAATTTTAAATTGAAAAGTTTTAACTTGACATTTTCTATCAGTTGTCAAACACGCACTAAACCTTGGCTAGAGAATATGAGACCAAGGACTCAGCGCAACATCACCAAGGCTATTTCAGGACTATCAAGTTGATTTTTAATTATTTTATCAATTTCTAACACTACTTATATAAGATTATGTTTTCATCGACTTCATGTTTGGGAATCGAGAGAATTTTATGAAAAAAAATATATAATATCACAAGGGTAATTATAATAAGTAAATAGAATAAAGCTAAACGGGATAGATTAATTATATGCGTGATTATTTAAAAATAATTCTAAAATAAGATAATTATATAAAAGAATGTGAATAAATAATTAAATATAGAGTAATTGTAAAGGAATAAAAATTTTAGATTGAAAATTTTGTTTTGAAAAGTTTTGAGAGTAAAATTTTTTAATATAAAATTTTTCATTCTCCATAACTGCTATATTTTTTAATTATTTATTCATATTTTTTTATACAACTACTCTACTTTTAAATCATTTTTATACAACTACTTATATATCTAACTTATCTATTTTAATTTTATTTTTTACTTTTTACCATTACCCATGTCATATTATATCATTTTCTACTTATTCAAAAACTCCTCGTTAACAACTTTTTATCCAAAAGTTTTAATACTTCTCAAACATGCCTAATATTACTTTCTTAAAAAAAAAAAAAAAAAAAAAAAAGATGATGCCAACCCTCATTTGCATTTTAGACAAGCTAACTTTCATTCTACAACCAGCAAATCTAAATTTTATAATAACCAAACCAAACCGATTGATGCGATCAAAAACTAGTCACCTAGCCGGTCCAATTTAACGTGGTTACTAGCAAGGTGAATTAAGTCGATGCAAACTGGTTGAACTATGGTCCAACCAATTTTGAAAATGCCCGTTTTCACCAATTCACACCTTTAGCACATTTTAAAAAAGAAACGAAACCTTCGGAGGTGTTTGTTTTTCATAAAAGTTTTTTATTCTAAATTTTTTTAAATATAAAATTATTCTCTCTGCAATTATTTTAAATTTTAATTATTTATTCACATTTTTTTATATAACTGCTCTATTTTCAATTAATTCTATACAATTATTTATATATCTAACCTATTTATTTTAATTTTATTCTTGTTACTTTTCATTGTTACTCTAATTGTCATATCATTTTCTTCAATTTCTACACTCTAATTGTCATATCATTTTCTTCAATTTCTACGGCTTTGATAATGTAACAACCGTATCTGTATTGTAGTCGATGCTATAGCAATGTTTATGATCGCACACGATTTTGGGCGTAAATGTCTACGCACCTTAGCCGTAATTTTCTGTTGCTGAAGAATGCAAAGATGGATTTGCCATGCTCATAGCTGGACGAGGAGAAAATCCGGCCACCGGAAGGGTAGCAGCATGTTGGTGTTTGGATTTTCATGGATGCTTAGGTTTTCGCTGTAGTGGAAGAGGGATGGCTGCTTGGATTTGCTGTAACAGGTGGCTATATCACTGGCTGAAAATTGCCTGAGAGAATCGTTTAGGCGTGGTGCTTGAATTGGTACCTCTTTGTTGATACTTACGCAGTTGATGGTGATCAACAACGAAGCTTAGTACTCCGCTGGTAGAGCGAGGATGATGCACATGCAAACCTTCATTTTGCAATATTTAATATTCAAGCAATTTGCAATTCACCTTGTTGTTAATACTTATGCAGTTAATGGTGTTCGAACATCCAAACTTAGTGCTCCGCTGGTAGAGCGAGAATGATGCACATGCAAACCTTCATTTTGCAATATTTAATATTCAAGCAATTTGCAATTCAGCCCTCGTGATTTTAAATAAATCAATAAATATCCTCATATCAATTAAATAAGAGTTTTTATATAAAAATAAAATTATCAATCAATATTGCTTAAAACCTTTATTTAAATAGAACTTCTCGTAATAACATGTGTGAAAAATATTTTATTCGATGCCAAGATAAATACATCATATTTCTAATGGACTAAGTAAGACATCATTTTCTAGTGCACTAAGTACATCATTTGTTAACTTCAAAAAATCATGATTACAATTCCATTTATTGTACTACTTTTAGATATAATCTTTTAAATCTTATCTCATCAATCTACCATATATTTTACAAAAATTGTTAATACACCAATTTGATCTTCTTTTCACAAACAGTTGAACCAGTTAAACCAAAATTAGTCTCTTGATTGGTTTGTTAAACAGCTTGGTTTTAATAACATTAAGTTAAACAAGAGGAGTGCTTGGGAGTTTTCTACAATTTCTACGTAATACATTAACATTGGGCTAAACAAGATGAGTGCTTAGGAGTTTTCTACAATTTCTCTACAATACATATCTGCAATTTCCATACAATAAATATCCATTTTCAGGTGGATTCTGATTCTCTAGCATATTTTACAAACCATGGTAGGCCATACTGGGTGTTTGACTCTTGAACAACAAGTACTGCTCCGTTAGCCTTTAAGTGATATTCAATCAAGATCGATTTCTGTGTAGCGAACATAAAAGTTTTGCAATTTATTTTTTTAAGGATTATAGTTCATGCTTTGGCGGAGGAAGATTCTTTCATATTTGTTCAATTAGCAACCTGAGCCTGCGTGAGCTTGCAGTGAGCGACAGGCTCTGTTGATATGTTCTCAAGCCACAATACACGCGATGATATTTTAAAGGTTTTCACGGCCAATGCCTCGGGCTTTCACATGCGCACATGGCAATTATATGATCTTGAGGTTAGGATATCAAGACTGTCGTGGCATGTCAAGCTCTCGCCACTAGCTCTGATACTGGCGCCTGGCGATGGACGGATACGTATCATTATTTTGCTATTGAAATGTTTGACTGTTCCAAAAAATTCTTTTACAAGATTTTTCAATTTAAAAATTTTAATTATTCATAATTATTTTATTACTTAATTATTCATTTATATATTCTCAAATTTAATTCTACTTTTAAATCATTTCTACATAATTATTTTTTATTAGTATACATGCATACATCTGGACACTTATTATTTTAAAGTCTCCGGTGAGATTTGAACCCCACAAGTCAATGAAAGTTTTACTGCAGCTAACACGAGAAATCGAGCATTATGCAATTAACGTATCACTTTTAACTTTATTATTATTATTTTTTTATTATTACTTATATTATATTATATTATTTTTTTATTTAAAAAACTTCTACGCTAAGAAATTTTTATACAGAAATTTTATCACTTTCTCACGACTCGCTTAACATTTGATTATTGATCTGCACCACCGTGACGTCCAGTGGCGGCTAGATCGATTTCCAGCGAGAGGTAGGCTGCTCCAAACTCAAAACAGCGTTGATCATTTCAAAGTCGTTTGGCGATGGAATGAAAGAAATCAAGCGATGCGTTACATAAAGGGAGGGTAGGAATAAAGTGGAATCAGATGTCAGTTCTATAGAAATATATTAGCAAATTTCAAATATAAAGGTAAAAAATAATAAAATAATAAAAATCTGAAGTAATTAATGGGTTTGACTTTGACTTTCTTATTCCATTGCATTGCATTTCATTTCATTTGCAGATTGCGAGACACTTGATGAATTAAAATACGGAAAATACGCAACTAAATTTCTCAAATTGCTTTGTGTTTTGGATCGTTAATTCATGATTGGATCAGTCTAAGCTTGGACGACGTAATGTAATAGTGCAGATATTTGGGCATCCCGGCTAAGATGTAGAGTTTCTCGGCATGGAATATAATATTTCGTGGAATTACACGAGTTTATTCGAAGATTAAAAAGTATGATCTTCTCAAACCGGTTGAAAATCGCCGGATGGAAATTATCTATTTTTTATTGTTTTTAAAAATTTTGTTGTAAACATGTTAATTAGTTGTGTTGAATTCATAAACTGAATTTTATTATTTTTAAATATGTGTATATATTTATTTTTTATTTTTAAATACAAAAATATCTAAGTCATTTTAGATAATAACATGTTTATTAGAAAAAATGTTTGAACGGGATTTCCACCCAGTTTGAGAAGATCATCAATCGATTAAAAAAAGAATAATGAAAGATGGTCTGCATCGTGGAGATGGGCATGGCCCGGTGATGCGCCAGTCTATCTGAAGTCTAAATAAAGGTGGGTAGGTGGGCAGCTGGACATCAATTTATTGTTGGACCATCAAACAAAATAAATTCCGACAGAAATATCCAGGACAAGATTAAAATGACGTTGACGATGACAACACACCGTCACGGATCATTTGTACTCGTGCGAAGAATGGATCCAAATCAGGGGTAACGATAAGAGTCATTACAGCTTGTTTCGAGCAGGACATGATGACAGAGAGAGACGTACTTCGAACTCCGGCCTTTTTCTCTCCACGTATCCCTCTTGCCCGTGACATTCCACGGGGCCTGTCCCGACGCTCACAGGGGACGTCTGATAATCGTGGCATCATAGAAACGTGCAAACTGACTATTTTTCTGACCATTTTCTCAAAAACAATTTTACAATTTAATTATTTAATAATATTATATTTTCTCACTTTATTCTCATATTCTAATCATTTTTAACACGATTTTCGCATTTATTCCAACTTACCCTTATTATATAATATTGCTCTAATACTTTAAAAATATTGTATTTTCTGCTTTCATATTTTTCTCATAACTTCATTATTAAGGGTATGTTTGGAAATTGATAAAATTTTATATAAAAAATTTGTAGTTTAAAAATTTTTTATAGATAAAAAATTATGTTATATGGTAGAGGTAATGATGATGAATAATAAAAATAAAGTTAAAATAGACAGGTTAGTCATATATATAGTTGTGTATATATAATTGAAAAAGTAGTATAGTTATATTGAAAGATGTGAAAAATAATTTAACACATAATAGTTACAGAGAGTAAAAAAAAATTTATATTCAAATATCTGAGTCCAAAATAAACATGTCCTCAACATCTCCTAAAGTCGTAGATTGAATGAGGAGAGACTTCAATATATTGAAATTAAGAATGGAAAAATAAAATTAATATACAACAATGATGGGAGCTTATAAAAATAATAGAAAAATAGAAAAAGTAATCTAAGGGCTTGCGAGATGGCATGCCAAACCCTTGTGAGGTCTTGGCTTTGGCAGCTCAAATTGGTGAATCTTAAATGCAGTTATTAGTATTCACATGAGCAAAATTGGTTTGAATAAACACTATTGTCAACCAAACATATTTAAAATTGTGGTTATGGGGAAAAATGATTGATATACATGGTTTGTTTGATAGTCTAATGGATAAAGATGGTAGAAAAAAAAAAGTCACAAAAAAGTAGAAGTCTCATTTACATGTACATTCTAATTATTTTATCTTTTTTAGCTATAATATTTTTTCCATTATATTCTAATCATTTTTATCATACAACTACCTTATTTATTTATATTTTACATCTATTATATCATATTATTATCTTAATTTTACAGCTTTTTTACTTTCCCATTTTTCCTTCTAAATTCTCAAATGCACTCATAGTGATAAATGAGAGATTACGTGTTAAAAAAAATCTAACAATTTGTTTTCGCAAGTAAAAAAAAAACTTTCTCATTTTTCATACGCATTTTAATGTAATCTAACACCTCTATTTATTTTTATCTGCACTTTATAATCTTTTTTCATATTTTCGATATAATATTTTTATACATTTTTATCTTTATTTTCTTTACCTATAATTATTATTCTATTATATTGAGTGTTAATTTTTAGAATTATTTCCACCCTTATATCGTCTAATCTCATCATGTATGAGAATCCATGCGACTGAGGGTTTTCACTTTTTAGTATGGTCATTGTCATGATTTGTGGTGGAGCCATGTAGAGCTTCCAACTATAAAATTTTTTAAGGTGTGTTTGGCAATGATGAAAAAATGTAAGTTAAAATTTCTGAATCTAAAATTTTTCACTATCCACAACTATTATATTTTTAAATTATTTTTTTATATTTTCTTATACAACTATCATACTTTTTAGTCATTTATACACCTACACAACTAACCTATTTATTTTAACTTTATCATATTTACTACTCACCATTACTCCTATCATATCACATTATTTGACAACTCTTACTCTTCAAAACTTTTCATCAAAAGTTTTACCCATTTCCGAGCATACCCTAAATTAAAAAGATTTCCTTACTCTCTAACAAATTTGATAAAAATCGTAGCCACTGGGCTGTTACCGCAATGGTTGAGTACATTGTCATTGTTGCCAAATGACTTTATTTATAATCCTCCCCCAATTGCTAGGGCTGGTAATAAGATTTTTGGTTGGTAATAAGATTATTTATAATTGTTCTTTCTGAAGATATTTATATCTCTTTCCTGTGAGAGTTGTGAAAATGATTAATTTATAATATCAAATATCATGCATACTAGTAAGCAAAAAAAATTGGATAAAAATCGTAAAGTTTTTTTTTTAGAAACAATTTATCGACTTTCAACCAAGCACTTTTCTTTTCAATCATGCATACCCATTAATCGAATTGTTATGACTCATTTTGTTGTCGGGGAAGTATGGACAAAATGTGATTATTAAGAAGGGATATTACCCAAGGAGAAATATGAAAAAGATCCTCTGACGTGTCATCTGGAAAATCAGCATTGGCATATATTGTGAAATCACAAAAAGTTGGGATTCATTTGCACAAACCCCTTCCAATTTTATTGTTATTATTATTTAGATTTTAGAAATATAATTTTATGTTTCTATTTCAAACATTTATTTTATAGATGATAAGCTATAATTTGAAAGTTCCGTACAAACATCTGCCTCTCGCTCTCTCACTCGGGATCGACCGCTTAGCACGCCAAACAGCTGCCATGAACAACCGAAGAAAGTACCAAGCAATGACAATCGAAGAAGGTACTGAGCAATGACAGGGTGGGCTCCACCCCTCCACCGCTTGAGTGTGGGGTCCTTCTCGGAAGGTGCTAAAGCAAGTACATTTTCCATACTCGGGTGTGGTTGTTAATAAATAAAATTTTTAATGAAAAATTTTGAAAATTAAAAATTGTCAGATGATATGATATGATAGGGGTAATGATGAGTAGTAAAAATGATAAAGTTAAAATAAATAGGTAAATTGTGTAGATAGTTGTGTAGAAATGATTAAAAAGTATGATATTTGTATAGGAAAATGTGAAAAAATAATTAAAAAATATGATAATTGCAGAGAATGAAAAATTTTAACTTAACATGTTTTATTAATTGTCAAACATACCCTATGAGTGTGTCTGTAAAATTATAAAATTTGTTATGAAAGCTTTTTTGTGTAAAAATTTTTTAAATATAAAAAATGTATTATAGTGGAGATAATGATAAATAATAAAGTTAAAATATATGGTTAATTACATATGTAATATAAATAATTGAAAAATAAAGTAGCTATATATGAATATTTGAATAAATAATTAAAAATAGCTAATCATGAAAGGCGAAATGTTGTAAAATTTTATGTGTTGGCAACCATCCCCTCTACAAGATTTTTTAAATTAAATCTGTATTAGATTAAGAATGTAATAATGTGTTTTGGAAAAGAAAAAAATTATGTTGAAGATTGAAAACTATCTTGAAAATAAAGTTACAAATTCAATTTAATTTAAAAATCTTATATCACTATCACCGGCCACATGGCCTCGAGGTAACATTAGTTGGCACAAAAATAAACGACTAGTGTTCCAATCTCATCAATGTAATGTGTGCGATATTTCAATTCTTTCCCAAGATTAGATTCTTACTTTCATGGTGGTATTCATAAAAAAAAAATCTTCCATGGTGTGAAGATTGAATGTACTTGATTATAATATCAATTATCACAGTATATATAAAATACTTATAAAAATTTTTATATTACTTAAAATAGGCTCTAAATATGCAAGACTTGAAAGGGAAAATTTTCAAGCCAAATAATATTGTCATATGAATGAAATAAGGATTAAAAGTAGAGATAATATAGTTCAAATGGATACAATTGTTGAATAGAAAATAAGAAAAATGATTAAAATATATAGATAATAATAAAAATAGAAATAATTACTAAATAATTAAAATAGAGAGGTAATTCTGTTAGTCTGAGCTAAGTAATGACTATTTTAAAAAACTCATTTAGAAATAATTTTTTTAATTTTTCCCAGTAAACTTGTTAAAAGAGATGCATTTAGCATATAACTTAAGTTTTATCATTTTCGGATGTATGTATATATTCTTTTTAGATTTTTAATCATATAGGTATTTTAGCCATTTTTAATGGTTGAAAATGGCTAAAATGCTCATATGTTTAAAAATATTTAAAAAATATGCACATATCCAAAAATAATAAATTTTAGTTTTTATATTAAATACACCTAGACAAGCAATTATATGAAAAAAACAAAAAAAAAGTTTTTCCTGGCTAACGGTATTATTTCTCATTAAAATATTATATCATATTAAAAAATGCATGGAAAAGAATGGCAGATAAAATATGATTATTGTCTTTTTAATGACAGATAAAATATGATTATTGTCTTCTTAACCTTTTACATGTGACCAAATTTAAAAAACCGAAATCCATGCACTGTAAAATATTTAACTACACCGCCCGCCCACGCAAGTAGAAACTCTGGTCCAGATTCAGCAAAGGTACAAAATAATATAAAGGGCGTATTGGGCAATGTACGAAAGTTTTGGAGTCAAAACTTTTCGGTGTAAAGCTTTTTACTTTTTATAATTATTTCATTTTTAATTATTTTTTCATATTTTTCTTTACAACAACTATACTTTTTAATAATTTTTGTATAACTACATATATAACTAATATATCTAATTCAACTTTATTTTCTTTACTTATTATTGTTATCTTTACCATATTACATTATTTTCTACTAATTTGATAAATTTTATATCAAAAATTTTTCATTAAAAAATTTACAATTTCTCAAACAAAATAAATTTAAGAATTTGAAAAGACTCTCTATTTCAAATTCCAATGACAGTACTGGAGCATTAGAGCATCTAAAAATTAACTAGTTAAAAAAGGTTGTAAATGATAATGCTTAAAGTTACATGTAAAAAAGGAACTGCGGTTGTAGGCACTTAGATGCACTTAGCTTCGGTGCACCTAAGTACAAATACCTATTTTTTATTTAAAATTTTTTTTACATGATTATTAATCTATGCGTATTTAATATTTGTATCAATTTTTACTTTTTTAGAAATTTTTAGAAATTTTTGGGTTTTCCCTCAAATTTTAAAAATTCAAAAAATTGTAAAAATTTGTAAAAAAGGACAAATTAATATATTATATCTATATATTAAATATACTTAAATAAACATTTTACAAAAAGGTTTCAAAAAAATAAAAAAAAAGTTAAATGTACCCGGGAGCAAGTAATCACATCTGGTACAAAAGAAAAGCTACCAACAAATTTGCGTTCTCCATTTAAAGGTGGGAAGCATTATAATTCTATTTTTCAAAAATCATTTCACCGCGTTATGACTTTATATAATTTTTTGCAGTAAAATTCAGAAGAAGCAACTTAGGCAAACTTTTAGAAAATTCTAGAAAACAATTTTTGCCAAAGCAATATTTCAATGCTTCCATGCACGTATCAAGACGTACCGCCCATTCAAATATATATATTTTTAAAAATTTATGGTGCGAGTTGTTTTATTTTATATATTACCATCATCTCCAACGTTGTCTTACGAGCACTCACGAGCAATCTCATGAAATATTCTAATAATTTTTACTTATGCAATTCTACAATCATCTTAACAATATCTATTCTTCAACTAAATGATTCCCGCACTACCCATCGTGGACACTCCCCACAATATCAGAGGAGAAAGACGCCACAACACCCTTTTGCATGTTTGGAACCCATCTTAGCAGCTGCATGGCATAAATAGTTGAAAGCTATTAAAGATTTACAGAGAAGCGAAGCTAAATGGATTCTTGGATTTGCCACAGGCTACAGTCGGAATGGACCATGCCTGACGCACGAGCTAGACAGATAGATATTAGGGAGGTTAATAGCTCATGTTGGACAGGTTAGAGACCAATTTAATTCACTTAAAAAATTTCAATCTTAATGTATTTAGTGATCAATTTAAAAATTTTTAATCATAACTCATTTAATAAATCTGGTGAAAGGTTACAAATAAGTCAAAATAAAGTAGGGGTTCACGTGCGGCAGTCCAAAGAGATCAAGAGAGGTGGGGAGAGGGGGAGAGAGGATGGTAGTTGAGAGGATTACTAGCGGGAGAATAGGTAATGATGATTTGGGCAACAAAAAGAGGGTTGAATAGCGATAGCAGGGACAACAGTTAATAACAAGAAAGAGGTGCACGCTATAAAAGATGCTACGGAAGATGACAATGGATGGAAAGAGATGGACAAGGGGATCGAAGAAGAAGAGAGGGAGGGAGGGAGTAAGGGAAAGGAAAGGAGAGACTAGTCCGATACTGAGAAGGAAGAGGATTAAGTGTCGCAAGCATGACAAGGTTCGAGACAACAAATTTTCGAGGGGTCCCGTCATCCAAAAGTAAGAAGATGTTCTCATGAGTTTGACAGATGGATGTTTCAAATATGGGAAAAAAATAGAATTTCTAGGATTTAGAAAATATATATACCATTTATTAATGAGTTGAAAGGATTATTAAATAAATTAATGGACTGTAAAATCTCGAACATAATTTATTTATTTTTTGAAATGGTTGAATGGGCCGTTCAAAAATTCTAACATAAATCCATTTTGGTTTGACGGGCAGGTTGATGGTGACTATTGATTATACGCATGAAATGTGTCACCTTTGGGCATCTTCCCGTGGAAAACCTAACTATCATTATTCTCCACCTCTCCAATTTATGAATTACTACTGATGTTGAAATGGAAGGTCGAAAAAGCTCCAAACAAATCAGCAATTGACAGGAGATGGAATTTGTCATTTAATAAGACTATTGGCATACGAGGCTGCAGTTGTATGCACCCATACAACTATTTATTTTATTTTATTTTATTTTTATTTTTATTTATAAAACGATCAATATAAATGTATTTAACATGTATATCAATTTTTACCAATTTTAGAGATTTTTAGATTTTTTTTTAGATTTTCAAGAATTAGTGGCATTTTAGTACTTTTAAATTATTAAAAATGCCACTGATTTTTAAAAATCTAAAAAAATACTAAAAGTCTTTAAAAATGGTAAAAATTGATATATATGTTAAATATACATAGATTAACAGTTTCATGAAAAAATTTCAAATTTTTTTTTTTTAAAATAGGTGTAGTAACACCCGTGCTCATAAAAAAAAAAGGAAAAATCCCTCCGTGGGACTGAGGTATATTTATCCGGGCACGTGGTACATGAAGGAACTTAATCCTATGCTCTCGGGAGCATGCAACATATATATCTATTTTTTTTAATTTTTTTTAATTTTTTCATAAACTTGTTAAGCTAAATGTATTTAACTTATGTATCAATTTTTATTATTTCTGAAAAGTTTTAGATATTTATTTTTAATTTTAAAAATTAGTGATTATGCTACCGGGAGCATTGGACCAAGTTCGGTACACGAAAGACTTGCCTTCAAGGGATTTGCTTCAAACTTCAACGGGACTGTGATCCCGTCCACGCGGGCACACGGTGCGATCCATTTTCTAGTAGGAGGCCGCGGATGAAACGTTGGATACAGACATGTTCCAGTACTAACCGTGTATTGAATTATAACAATTCGGCTCTGGCCGTAGCCCCATCAGACCACATAGCGCGCGAGTGCGGCCCCAGCCATCAGGCAGGCTGCTTCCTGCTGTAAAAATGAGACTTTCCAGGAATCGTGATTATTTTAATTAAACAGCTGCATGCATGCATGTCTGCAAGCTTTGGACTGTGGTGAAGCTCTAGGTCAACAAACTCAGGTTTTCATCCATCCTGACTCCATCTTTATTTACAAAATTTACTCGAAATTTTAAGGTGTGTTTAAAAAGTGATAAACTTTTGAAAGAAAAGATTTTGAGGGTAAAAATTTTTAAAATGAAAGAAAATAATATAATATAATATAATAATGAGCGATGATTGAAAATAGGATAGACTTATGAAAAATTGAGAAAAAATGATTGAAAAATAGAATAATTGTATAAAAATATATGATGAAATGATTAAAAAGTAGAATAGTCGTGGGAAGAAAAAAATTTTAAATGTAAACAAACATACTTTTAATCTTAACTTTGTTTGTAAAATCTAAATCCTAGTTTTATTTGTGTAAATCTAGTTTAGATTGAAATTTAGCTTAAAATTCACTTGAGAAATTTTTATTCGAGTTAAGTGTAATAAGTTTAAAATTCTATATGTATATCTAATCACAAAAGGTTGTGTAAGAAAAATTAACAATACATGGCTTAACTAAATTTAAAAATATAATAATGTATAATATATTTTTAGAAAAAATTAACCTTTCAAAATAAGATAAAAAAGAAAAAAATAAAAATAAATGAAAATAACATAAATTTAAAGGAGAAACTGTATTATAAATATTAATAATATAAAATACGTAAATATAAAAAAAATTGACTACGCGTTATTTCCAAATTCATTGGGCTTGGGATTTGGAGATAAGCCGAACAACTCAACCATTATTTGGGCTTGGGAGTTGGAAATAGCCAACCAACTCACCAGGGCCAAGAGTTGATGCCTTTTCCGGGCCGGATCGGGAGGATTTGAGTTTCACCCGTTGTGTGACTTAAGCATGCTCGTATAGTGCCATGACTTCCAAATTCCAACGCCCGCGAGGCGCGAGCGCGACAGTGATAGTGCCGCTGTTTTGCTCTTCCGCTCAGCGTCCGTCCAGTGGCTGTTTCGATGAATTTGCAACATCTGGCGCCTGCGATGGAGCGGCTATTGATGGACGACGTCCTGTATCTGAACCACCCCTACCGTCTGGGCCCCCCTCCAGACCCAAGCCCTCCCACTCACCCTTCCCTCCGCCCTTGCAATCCCACCCCTTTCAAGAGGGACAGCCAATTCCAGAAGAGAGAGAACCGATTGCGACAGAAGCAGGAGAGGCAAAAGAGACGGCGGGGGAGGAAGCTCGCGCAGCAACAGGCGGCGAATGCCCGAACGCCTTCTGAGCGCACGGTTCCCGCTGTTCCGGCTGTAGAATGGTCCATCCCACCTTCCCCGCCACGGCAGTCCGAGACCGGCTGGGGCGATCTGAAACCGCAACCGGTACGCGTGACCCGTCCCGCGACTGCAGAAGAACAGGAAAAGTTTGCCGCCGGGCAGTTGCAACGGTGGCCCTTGAAATGCTGCCGCGATTTCCTCAGAAACGAGAGTTCGGATGGCGAGGGTGAATATGACGATGAGGATGATGATATGGTGGACGATAACGACGTTGAGTCTGAGAATTTCAAGTTCTTCCTCGGGCTTTTTACGGGCAATGGAGAATTGAAGAGTTATTATGAGAACAACTGGGAGCGAGGCGAGTTTTTCTGTTTGGTCTGTGGTGGGATTGGGGCGAAGATGGGGAAGAGGTTTGGGAACTGTGTCGCGTTGGTCCAGCATTCGGCAGCAATCGCAAAGACAAAGAGAAGAGCTGCTCATCGAGCTTTCGCCTGGGCAATCTGTAGGGTTCTCGGTTGGAATGTGGAACGGCTGCCGAGCATAGTGCTGGACGCCGGACAGCCCCTTGGCCATCCTCTAGAGAAATTAAACTCTGAGGTAAAATCGACGATGCTTCTTTTGTTGTCTAGGGTTGTATCCTGTTTGGCTTTTTGGGTAGTGATGCATCTTTCTATCATCCACGTTAACGGGTCTGTTTTAGTGCCTCTGTTGCAATGATGATGCAAAAAGTTTTGATTCTTCCAATAAGTGGGTGTCTGAATTGGAAACAGTAGAAAATCCGCAATCCATCTATAATGCTGGAGATGACAGAAAAGTAATTGGATGAGACTGTACTGATGTGTATGAATTTCAATTGCTAGGATAATCTAATCTTGCGATCCGAACTATGGGCCACTTTGCATATGATGCCCGCCTTAAAGAGATATGTTGATGATTCACACTTCATAAAAGTTATGCACAATGTTATGAAATATTGATAACTGATTATAAATGATTATCATGCTTGAGATGGTGCCTCTTCTGGTAAAATAACGATGAAGGTGACTGTACCATTTTATTAGCTCTTCATTTTGGCTCAAGGGATGTGTACGCTTTTTTCATTAGTTTGATTTTCAACTAGACTTTAGGTGATCCATTAGTTCTTTATTTTGAGATTTAAGTTTCTGGCTTTATTGAGAACGTCAAGGAATTGGTTGTCATTCAGTACTAAAGGTGATACGCAACCACAGGAGCCTGTTAAGAAGGACGGTCCCATTGATCAGACAGAATGTCTTCCAAAGTAAACCTCAGAGCAGAGATAAGGAACTGATGGGATGTACAATGAGATGAGTGTAGTAGCTGGTCATGTTCTCTCTTCCTTTATCTGTGAAGGAGTATTAGTTTGGTTGATACTTATATTTGTTTCTCCGACTCTGAAGATGTAATTGCGTAGTTATCTATGTAGTATATGTATTGAACTTGTTGGAAGTTGAGACTCCCAATGGCTTTAATAATTACGTAGTTATCTACAATTCAAAGGCACATGGAATGAAATTGATTCCAAGGAATAATGATAGTAATTGAACACTTAGAAAGTTCAACATTAGGAGTAGTTTCTCTTTCCTTCTCTCCTACCTGCAATTACTGTTGAGATAATCTACTAAAAAATGCTGTCCTTCAAAGAACCAAGCATTTACTAGAGTGAATGGTTCAACTGTGTCGTCATTGTTGTTGATTTCAATTTCAAGTAGTGGTTCTCCAGGCTTCTGATAAACCTCCTTCGCGCTCATAATTCATGAGTCTAGCTTTCTCCTTTTCGGAGCTGTCACAGGAATGCACTCTCCGAGCTGGTTTTTTCCCAATCTCCCTTGACTGCATTCCTTCTTCCTTCAATCTTGTGTTATAATTAGTTTATCATCATCTTGATTTCTAGAAAGTTCATCCAATGAATACTCATCTTTGATGGCTGCTCATTTCTTATTTCTGCCGTATGGAAATTTTCAGAAACTTGAATGGTTCACAGTTATAAGATACAAAGACTCTTAAGGCGCATATTCCATACTTCCACAATCCACATAGCATGAATTCTGTGGACAATATGTTTAACAATTGAACCGTCACTTCTTAATGTAAAAGACGGGGATGTCTTCTGGGGGTTCATCCTGCATTCTTGTGATATTATTATAGGAGGTTATCTATAGCTAACTGCATCTAATTGAGATGAGGATCTGATCAGACCCACTGCCGCCATTAGATCATGGTTTGATCAACATCACTGTTGCTGCTGCATCACCATCACCACTACTAGCCTATGGGTTTAATGGCACAGCAGGGGAACTGTGTATCCAATTGCACTTTATTAATGATGAAGATGATTACTCATGTTAAATTGTTAACTTGGTTTCTTACTACTAGTAGCGCTAACATAATTAAATCATTTAGGAACGTATCTATTGCATCTGCGAAGACAATCTTGCTTCTTCTTCAAGTGCTGTTTGGTGGTAAAATAAGTTTACGCTGGAAAGGGAATATTGCATATTTTATGAACCATTTATCTACCAGTTGAGCTCGTCTAGATAAGGCAGTCAAGTCAAACTTAATCCTTATAACGATGTTTTTAAGGTACTGTTTGCGATTTTTTTAAAAAAGAGACTTTTTTTTCCCCTTATAGTTAGGGTTGGCTAATCTATCAGTGAAATGGCTCGACGAATTCATTAGTCGTCCACAGTTAGCAAGTAAAGAGCTTTTTGATGATGATTACAATGGGCAGTGACAGTTCACTACTACATCAAACGACGCTTGACTCAGTTCAAATCCGGAAGCACCAAACATAAAGACACGGCTCTTGCATGATGTCGTATGGATTCCGGAAAGAATTTCATGTTATTATCCCCAGCAACCGAACCCCATTTCCAAGGAATCCGAATTTGCAAGGGCCCTTTCCTATTGAGTTGTAGCGCGGAAACATACTTCCGGTGATTCTCGTCAAAGTTTAACCCGGGAGAAATATTGGTTCTTTTCTTTTCTTGCCATGCAAGAAATTCTATCTACACTGGTCAAACTATATCCAACTCTTTTATCAAAAAAAAAAAAAAACTATATCCAACTCGTGATCGAGGCGGGTATAAAACTGATTAAATTTTTTTTTAAAATGGGTGAATATCATCTGTGAGTGTCTGCTAATATATTTATGAACTTTATTTTGGACATTTATATGATAAAAAATCAGTAATTAAATATAGCAATCGCATATTTCAATCTAAGGAAAAAAACTCTAAATTTAGTAGTTTTTTATTAGGATTGATCTAATTTAATGCGACCTTTCAAATGTTTCATGAGAATTTTCTCAAATATATCCAACTCTAAATATATCTACTATGTTTTCAGAATTTCTATACTCACTGCGCATAAATTTAATCTTAAAAACAACTAATCCATGAGTTAGCTAATATGTTAAGGGTATGTTTGGAAATAGTTAAAAAATGTTAAGTTAAAACTTTTCGATCTCCATAACTATCATATTTTTTAATTAATTTTTCACATTTTCTTGTATAATTATCATACTTTTCAATCATTTCTACACAACTACTTACGCAAGTAATCTATTTATTTTAATTTTATTATTTTTACTACTCATTATTTCCCCTGTCATATCATATCATTTAACATATTTTACTCTTGAAAATTTTTCAATAAAAGTTTTATTCATTCCCAAATACATCCAAAAATGCTAACATGTCTGTCAAATTTTGGATATAATTGAAAATTTTGATGCCATAACTCACCAATGCTCTAATTGCTCGCAAGTTCTATATTTGAAGAGCTCTAATTTTATTTCATCTTTTGTTATTTTATAACAATATTATTTTAGACATTTATAAAAATATAACTAACGGTTCTTAACAGAATGTACATTTTAGAATTAACCATCTATGTAATAGGTATATTTGAGATTTTAAAAGCTAATGAGTATATTCGGGATTAAGGTTAAACATAGTAGGTATAGGTAGAAAAAGCCTAAAATACTAAGGTGACAATTATATAATTTATAAAACAATAAAAAAACTTTGTAAAAATAAAAAAGTTTTTTGCTTTTTGCCTAACTGGTTGAGGCCCTGGTTTATAATTCCGGAAACTGTAGGGGCTTGATCATAATTTCAGAAAATAGTATGAGTTTGTAATTATAAGAAAGAGGGGGATAAAATGAATATTATAATAGGGATTCGCCAGCCAACCTGCAGCAGCTATAAATGGTTGACGAGGGCTGCGAGTGGAGATAGACACGAATTCTGATTCCTAATCCTTGCGGTAGGCACAGAGAAAATCGAGATAGCAAATGGCTGGTGTCGGTCCGTTTTCTCAAGACTGGGAGCCGGTGGTGATACGGAAGAAGGCTCCCAACGCCGCTGCCAAGAAAGACGAAAAAGCCGTGAACGCTGCCCGTCGCAGCGGCGCTGAGATCGAAACCGTCAAAAAATGTAAAATCTCTTCGTCCGTCACTCTTTTTTTGCTCTTGTTTAGGGTTTCTTCGGGGATCTTGATTCATCTTATCTCAGCTGTGTTTTTCACGGCTCTGATGAGAGGTTTTATGTTTTTCGGGAGCTTTTTTTTTTTTTTTAAAAAAAAAAAGATCTCTCTTCGCTTTCGATATCGATATGTAGTGGACTGCATATTATCATGATGCGTTCTTCTATTCTGGAAACAATATCATTTCTGCCGTTAGAAGACAGCTATAACTGAAACCTGAAAACTCAATGCTTATTTTGTATTTTCTTACTCGCTTCATCTATAGTTCTTATTGTCATTCTGGCAGTTCATATGCCGAAGCTTTTTCATGTCACTTTTATCTTCTAACGCTAGAAATGAAATTTTTAGCTGCTTGATTTGATTTCTGGCGTTATAAGATAAAAGTAGCTAGGTAAAAGTGACATGGAAAAGCTTCAAATGCAGTGCAACTTGTATATTATTATATTTTTCTCATATGCGACGAGTCCAGGGAATTTTTTGTCGGCGCAATTTCATTCATGTATGGTTTACTGATTTGTTGAAAGGTTGGGCAGATGGATGTATTGCTGTGCTGGCACATAGATCATGTGCCTTGTTTGGCTGTCAAATTTTAAGCGTTCTGAGAGCAGTATTTTGTGCTTAAATGTGGTGATGGATGTCTAGTTCCGGTTTCTTCAATGATTATTTGTTCAATTTGATTCTCTTCCTTGAAATATTTTATGGAATTGGTCCAAAAAAAAATTCTTGAGAATTAGTTTAAGCTTTTCAATGATGCGTGAACTTTGGTCATTTGTGATTTTGAAAGATGGGAAGTTCGTCATTCTCAGAACTCCAGCCGTTTGCATGAATTGTCTTATGACTTCAATATTCGTACTCAGCAGTAGTTTCCAGAAGTCGTTATTGGGATCCACATCAATGCGCTAGTTCTTTTGTTCATTTTCAGTTTTTCTTGTCAAATGTTTCTGAATGATTAGAAATAGATAAGATGGTGAAATAATTTCGTAATGAAAAATATGAAAGTGCAGGGTGAAAAAAGAAGCATGGGATTGGACCAAAAAAGAGATCTTAGAATTTAGCTGTAACACAAAATTGAAAATAGTAAGGTTTAGAAATGCTGTTATATTCCACTGGGAAGGAATAATTTGATTCAAAATATTATCCTGGAGAGTCAGTTTTCAGGTGATCATCACTACAAAACCTAAATTATGGAATGTTGCCTTTGACAATTGGGCACTAGTATTATTTTTATTTTATTTTATTGTTCTTCAATACATTTAGATATTGTGTTTTCCTATAGCAAAGCTCATTTGTCTGCCAATTAGAATGAACAGGTTCTAGCCACCTGTTTAAGAGGAACTTTTCTTTATTTCTATTTTGTGCATCCTATTTTATCAGATATTGTTTGGTTATTTGCTTGAACATTTGTATAATATTTTTTTTTGATTTTCTAAAACACAACTTACCAATTGTTATTTGTCAATTTTTTAGCAAATGCTGGTACAAACAAAGCCGCCTCTAGCAGCACAACTTTGAACACAAGAAAGCTTGATGATGAGACAGAAAATCTTTCCCGTAAGCGCCCTTTCACTATTCAACTGTGTAATAATGGTTGCAAGTTCTTATGCTATCATACTTGAGCTGAACATTACAATTCTAGTTTTCCATGTGCCGGTCAAATTATTTAGTCATTTTACAATTTTCTATTCGAGTTCTAGCCAAATTAGACTTATTTTACATTCTGCAGTTGGGCTTTTATGAACATGTGTATTTAACTAACAGTTTGTGTGTCCATTGTGGGCTTTTATCTTTAAATAATCTTTTGTTCATTTTTTCACTTCAGTATCTTTGGTTGTGTAGTGCAGCATCTACCATTGCATTGACCTTCCCATGGTGTAAGACTATTTTTATTCTTTTAAACTAAGAACCAATTATTATGAATAGTATTGAATAATTGCAAGCTTTAAACCCAGAAGTTCTCCATCAAGCTAAAAATTGTTTCAAGCTGTACACAACTGCAGAAAGGTTTACCTGAACAGCACACAACTACTCAGTGTTATCCAACCATATATTTTCAATGCTGTAAAGAAGATAATGTGCAGTAGTATGAATCACCTACAGTGATACAGTTTGTGTTCGGGAAGTGATAAAACTTTTGGATGAAAAGTTTTTTATGTACAAATTGTTAAATTGGTAGGAAATGATGTGAAAGAAAATAAAGTTAAAATAGATAAGATACTTGTATAGGCAATTGTGTAAGAATGATTATAAAATAGGATAGTTGTATCGGAAAATGTAAAGAAATAATTTGAAAATAGGATAGTTGTATAGGAAAATATAAAGAAATAATTTTAAAATATGGTAGTTATTGAGAGTGAAAAGTTTTAAATTAAAAAGTTTTAGCTTGACATTTTCTTCTCATTGCTGATATGAACTGGGAAGGTGTTTGCCTTTTATAGGTAGATGAAAAACTGCTGGAAACATTCAATGCACACTTTATACATTTAGAGTGTATTTGTTAATGAGTAAAAATTGTCAAGTTAAAACTTTTCAATCCAAAACTTTTCACTTTTCATAATTACCTTATTTTTTAATCATTTCTTCACAATTTTCTATACAACTATCCTACTTTTCAATCATTTTTACACAACTAACCTATCTATTTTAACTTTACCTATTTAATCTTTGTTATTACGCCTATCATATCATATCATTTGACAATTTTTGCTTTCTACAACTTTTCATCAAAAGTTTTATCTATTCCTAGACACATCCTTAAAAACAAAAGCATATAACCATTGGGAAGCAATTTAGTGCACATGTTTCACTGAATTTGGTGTTGACTTCTTGTTTAGGCTTATTATGATATTGATGGTATCTGATTTATCTGTCATGCTTATCTGCACATTTTTGGCATTTGTTTGATCCATTTCAATACTTAAAAATGTGCCACTTATAAAATGGTTCATCTCTTAGATACAACACATTCAACTGAACCCACCCACTCTGCATAATGTTTGCAATTCAAGACATTGCTGAATCAGAACATGTGAACCTATCTCTAGTGTTGATCTTGACAATGATTTCGAAGGGAAGACAGAGATGGTCATATTTGTTACAACCGTAAATTTTGGTTGTAATCTTTATACTTGCCCTTTGTTGTGTGCTAAGTATTTTAAATGCCATGCAGCTGCATTCATTGTGGCCTTTTTGCAACATATTCTTTTATTTCATTTTTTTGTATAATACTTAGTTGCCTGTTTAGTTGGTGATACAAATTGTATAGCTTAGTCGTGGTGGAGACATTAGTGCTGGCTATTGTGGGTCCAGATGTCGGATGCCGCATATGGTGGTTACCCTTCAAAGGACCTTTAGTTGACTCCTTTTATTGACGCCGTAGAAACGGTACACTCCATGCAATGTCATTCTGAATGAATTCAGGTTTACCATTGAAGTTCTCTCCCCTTCTTTTTTCACTTTCCAGATAAAAAACGAATTTTGTGATGGAGCTTGCATCCAACAAAGTTTATCTTTCTTTGTTTCTCTTTTTTTAAAAATAAAAAATAAAAAATAAAAATCTATGGAAGTCTGTCTATGTGGCTATGATGCCATTGAGTTTGGCATCAGCAGTCTATTTGAGGGCAAAGAGGCAGGTCGTATCATGTCTAGCTTGTGCACAGGCAATTGATTGGCTTATACATTTCAGTTCTTGTAATCTCCGCGTGTGTGGGTTTTCTTTTCTCTCTCTTTTTTTTTTCTTTCCTCTCTTCGTGGGAGAATCGTTTCTTCCATGTAAAATTGAACTTGATCAGTCTGTTAATCTCTGATCCCTGATGCCTTAGATCTGCGAATTTCAACTGAGCTGAAGAAGAACATCATGCAAGCTCGGATTGATAAGAAGTTAACCCAGGCTCAACTTGCTCAGGTGCTGTTTGTGCCGTTGAAATCCTGAATTTTTTCCACTGTTATCAATTTTATTGTATGTGTGTATAGCCCTGAGAGTTTTATTTTAATGGGTGTGTGCTTGACTGCAGCTGATTAACGAGAAGCCACAGGTGATCCAAGAATATGAATCTGGGAAGGCCATCCCAAATCAGCAAATTATCACCAAGTTGGAGAGGGTTCTCGGTGTGAAGTTGCGGGCAAAGAAATAGCAGACGGTAACACAAAGGGAGCTGTAAAAAATGGGAATGCCTTAGGAAAGCTGTGTACCTGCTTATTGGCGTATGTACTGAGAATAACTGGGACAGGGAAAGTCTAATTCAGTGTGCATTGAGAGATGGATGTGCCTGTGAGAGGAACTACTTTGGCTTTGTTTTCCTTTTCTTTAATGTATGGACGGCTCTCGTTTGTTGTCCAAATTTCTCTCCCTTCTCTTATCAAATCAATGAACACTTCTCCATTTGCTTGCAATGGTAGCTATTATTTTTGCCATTCGATGGCCAAGAGGAAAAATGATAAAAAGCCTGTTACTTCGCAGGAGCCATACATCTGCAAGCGCATCACTGACATATTTCCCAATGCGGACTGGAAGAGTGTCTCCTGTCCCCCTTGGAGGCTGTTTGCTCCACATCCCTCCTGATGCCAGCTGCCTGAGCGTATTAGGCCGGCTCCCATTTCGTGGCGCAACGGGCTCCAAGTTGAACAGTGCTAATTCGGTTTCCTCTCAATCTGTTACATGCCAACTTATGTTTGGGCAGTATTTTTCCCCCCTCTTGGCCCCTGATTATTCATTATTTTTTTGTGACGTTGCATAATTGAATTTTTGGTGTAAACTTGTACGTGCCGAATGCAAAGTGGATTGGCAAATCATTGAGGTTTCGTCTTCGTCTACTACTATGATTAACATTGAAATGCTTCCGCACATATTCTTTTTTTCTTATTTTATTTGTTTATTATATACATGTCTATCGGGCTCATTTTTGCGAAATCTTTTTCTATGTAATTCCATGTTTAACATCTACATGCTAAGGAAAATTTACTCTTATCTATTGTATTTATATTATTATGGAAATTTTTTCATTTATCTAGTATCATTATATATTAGTCTTATTTATGAATGAGTAAAATTAACATAATAAAATAATTTAATATTAAAATATCAATTTTATTTAAACTATACTAGCATTTTTTATAATTTATACATGAATATGTATTTTTTTTGAGTAAACGAGACTCACGCGCATATTTGTTTGGATGAAACTTAATTTCTTAAGTGATGTTAAATATAATAAATTAATTAAGTTTTATACTAATTATGAATATTTTAAAATTAAAGAGATTATATGAGATTATTTCTGCGTAACCCGATTATTCATTCTCGTATGGACAGCTTGTGGCTGGACAACAACGCTCCGCGATCCTAGTTGCTCTAACACGCTTTGTTGTTCACGTTAAAAAGATGGGATCGACTGCGTGCTAGGACTGGAGTATGGACACTGAGGCCACTTATCTTGACCTAGTTCTGAAGCGTATCGGCATGAATAAAAAAAGCTCCACTTTTTTCTCAAAAAATAAAAAAAAGGCTCCACTTTCGTAAGAATGTTATAATTATTAAAAAATAATAATAAGCATAAAAAATTGAACAGGCACTGGAAGAGAATGGATTGGTGGGTGCGCATTCAAAAAACGAGGCAGGCAGGCAGGCAGGCACATCCATCACTCACAGGCGAGTTTGGTGCCGAAGCTAGTAAGACAGATGGCAAAGGCTTGGAAGGCAGAAAGAGGCTGTCTATAATCCATGGTAAACAAGTGATCACCCACTTTCCCAAATTGGAGGAGCACGGTCTCTTCATCACCCTTTGCTCCAGGCTGGGAGGGATCGACGGTGGCAACCAGCTGGAAATTCTTCACGGACGCAACTGTCACTCGTCCGTGGAAATTCAAGCACCAGCATTGCAAGTGTTCATGCCACCTTGGAGCTTTGTTCCTAAGAACCACACGCGCTGAGGTTTCGCTGGTCCACGTCGATGGGCATTGCATTGTGCAAAACATTCTCCTCGGCCCTCTAGATTTCAATAAGTTGAATTTGTATGCCGCGTGGCCCATTTCAAAATTACCCCATGGAACTTGGGGGGAGATCTGCTTGTTCGCGAACCGGCGGGTTGTTCGGCTGCTCGACGGCTTTGCACCTGCATATGGTGGCTCACTGTCATAGATTGCGAACTTGGTGCCCAGAAAATCAGAGCTGCAAAGACCAATCTTCCAACACGTCAGTGTTTCGACCATTGAGAGAGAGCGTGGGGTGAATAGAAAGAGAGAATGCAGGTCCAATTCCAGCTACTGATTTTCTTTACTTTTTTGGCAAGGATTTTCAGCAACTCTCGCGCTTCCTTTGGAAGAAAGCTTTCCCTGGTAGCTATTGTAATGAGGAGCATCAGTTCGAGTTTCTTGCTTTTTGGAATCCCGCTTTTATGGGACCATATTTAGATGAAGAAACTGAGAAATCGTAAATCAATTTGTTCCCAAGAGAAATCATGTTGCCGATCACATTCAAGATACTTGCATATGTCACATTCTCTACATCCATGTACGCCCCAAGCCTATCACTTCAAGTTCAAGGTTCAAGGATACATCAGTCATGCCCATGCAAGCAACTAATTTCTCATGTGAGTCTCAGCTCTGGTCAACTGAGTGCTGAAACATCATTCGAACAATTTGATTGGTTCAAAGTTCAGTATGGAAAGTGGTTTTTTTTTTTTTTTTTTGTCAACAAAAAAAAAATGTACCAACAAAAGTATGAAACAGGTAGGAAAAATAGGAAGAGATTGGATGAAACAATTTAAATATTTTTTTTTTTATTAATTCTACATGGGCTTTTGATTGGTAGTTCTTTTTGGTTAAATAGGCAATGCCAAGATAATGATTGGATTAAATTTATCCAGCCATCCTAAGTAGTTCCAAAAGGATTCTACAATTTTAATCAGAAAATTTCATCAGACTACATCTCTCTGTTTTTAGTTCCCAGGAAGTTCTAGAAACCAAAACTTCTTATTATAAGATTAGCTCTGAAAAAGCTGTCATAATAAAAAGAAAATTTGATCTCAAATATCACTTTTGATTTAAAAGTGTCCTGTTACAACAAGAGTCATTTGTGCTCATATCTATGCTTTTTTGCATAAATGCAATTATGTCTATGACGAGAAATTTATTAGAAACATTCTTATAAATCTTTTAAATTATTTAAAGTTATGCTTATACAAATTTAGAACCTCTTTATTTCTATAACTATGATACTTTCGAATTTTGATAAATTGGAGCCACCACTTACATGTATTATATATATTTAGCTGAGATTTCAAAAATCACTTTCACTGGATACCTCAATGAGCTCTAACAAATATGAACTCCTGAAATGGCTCTAAAATTGCTTATGGTCCACCAAAATACCCAATCAAGGTGATTTTGATATTTTCACTAAATAATATTAAAAAAATAATTGATGGCTGATTGATAAAAAAATATCATGGTTTACAGAAACAAAGGGGTTCTACACTTTCATAGGCACAATTGCAAACCTTTTTTAAAAATCCGTAAGTATGTTTGCAATCAGTTTTGAGTTACAGGCATCACTGCAATTTATGCGAAAAGGCATGGCATGAGTGTTCATAACTCTTAACAATAAATGTTGAAAGGATATTTATTCCATTGACCTTTGTGTCAGACCTTCTTCACATAATACACAACTTCGGTGAGATTCAAACTAACCATAATGCTATTACATTATCTTTATTATGCCAACAAATTGTCTGCATTGAAAAATCTACATGGGTTAGAGCAAAAACTCAAAAGCTAATTAACAAGAGGAGGCCTGTATAGGACCTTCGTAGAAAGTAAATCTTTCAACGCTCCGTCCCTGAAAACTCTTTTTAATAAGCAAAGGGAAGAAAGGTGAAAGGCCCAATCAATGAAAGGCCTTTTATTGATATTCACAATTTTCAAATTAACTTAGTATTTAGCTAACAAAAAGAAGTAATTGTCTCCTGGATTCGTGTAATAAGTAGCTAAGATGATAATTGTATTTTAGTCATATGGATTGACAAAAATGGCATCTTTTTTTTTCTGATGGAACACAAATGGCATCCTTTTGCATGCAGAGTGACTTCATATTCAGATATTTAGAGCAATTGCAGCTAGTATGTGCTCTGGTTCACATTACTCTATAATTTTACAATCTCATAAGGCTGCAGATTGTCAAATAGAAAATTTCTGAGCTTATCTCTCATCCAAGTTGAGAGCACTACCAGTTTATGGAGAAAATTTTACAATAATGAATTCCTGAACTAATTATTCTATGGGTATGTTTGGGAATGAATAAAACTTTTGATGAAAAGTTTTAGAGAGTAAAAGTTGTTAAATGATGTGATATGATAAGGATAATGATGAGAAGCAAAGATGATAAAGTTAAAATAAATAGGTTAATTGTATGAGTAGTCGTGCAGAAATGATTGAAAAGTATGATAATTGTATGGGAAAATGTGAAAAAATGATTAAAAAATCTGAAAATTATAGAGAGTGAAAAGTTTTATGTTAACATTTTTTCCTTATTGCCAAACACACCCTATGTACCAAAATTCAGTGGGCCTTTCAGGGCTATTCAGATTCTAAGCTCAACAATAGGTTAATGGTTGTCCGACACACAAGCCCTAAGAGGGGCTCTATAATATTCTCCACACACAAGTCACTAGCAATTTCGTCACACATAAAATCAGCTCTTTTTCCTAATTGGCACTTGGCAGGGATCAGGCATCATGAACATACACTTGCTTTGGTCAAAATTGCCCATTTAATCTACAAAAAAAATTTACTAGGACAGAAACATAAGAAGAATACCATCCTGGATGAATTAACAAGATTAGTATAGATAAATTGGTTAAGCAAAACGTAAAAGAAATAAAAATTTATGAAAGGCTCACCATAACTTCCCAACATATGCATTACTCCCTTGAGAAAAATCATCAGCATCAAGTGATATGATATACTCAGTGTGGCCACTGCACCTAAACCTTCGAGCAGATAATAGAAACTTCCCCGTATCAACAGATGCTGAAAGTTATAAATTTGGATGAGCCAACAATTCCAAGAACTTTTCACAACACATTGGAACAGTCGGCAACGAAATCAAACTACTTCTGACAAATATGTATAAATACAGAAAAATAGACCTGTAGCTAAAGGATTGTGAATAGCTGTCGTGATGGTGAAAATATCACAATTCTCAGCCACGGAGATGGATAATAGATTCTAGTAAGTTTCAAGAGAAATTGGACCTCCATGCATGGTCTTGAGGTGCTTAGCCAAGGGAATCTCGAGTGTATAATCTTTTAATACGTGAATCTGACACAAAATCCTAAAACCCCACTTTCCTGCTTTTCTATCTTTCATGGGCGTGACATCCCAGTTAAAAGCCATGTTAGTTGCGACTGTCCAATCCAACTTATCCCATATGGTAATAACAAGAATTTCAAATTTAAGAGTGCAGAATTGTGTCGGAGTAAAACACATATACCAAACCATATACCAAACACTGCAATTTTTGATGGTCCATAAGAGTTCTTAAAACTCGTCTCATTTTGTAAAGAGAAATCATACTAGTTTGGGTTACCAATTACAAAATCTTCGAGAAATCAAAATTTCTCGTTACTTCTACATTCCAAAGACACTGACAGTGAGCGTAATTCAATACCAAAGCGAAGAATTGAAGCTAAAGACGCACAATCACTAAAGAAAAGACGTTAAAAAAAAATGCGATTCAAAATCGACTCACTTGGGCTGAGGCCGAGATAAAGATAATACGTTGATTTCTTCTTGTTCCTCTGGATAAGACATTGAATAGGATGATCGCGTGGGCCCGGCTGCAATCCAAAGCAGAAAAGTAATAAATCGCAGGAAGTCAACCTAAAAGACCACAGCATTCGCGTGGGCCCGGCTGCAATCCAAAGCAGAGTCGCATGAAGTCAGCCTAAAAGAACCCCGCATTCCACGTCCTATTAAAACAAAAATTCAGTTCCAGGAACGGAAAATCTCGACGCAGCAAGAAACTATAATCCCGCAGTACTTCCAGAAAGTTGAAGTTCACAAAATACGAACAAGATTAGGTAATTCTCACTATGCGAGAGCTAAGGATCAAAATTCCCAGAGAATTCCTTCGCACAGCGGTGAATTCCACCGGATCCGCATAAAAGAATTTTGAAAAAAAAAAAAAAAGGAAAAAGAAAATCGCACCTCTTTGAGGGAGGATGGGAAGGTGATTTTCCCGCTTTGCTGAGGCGATGCAACCACCGATTTAGTTACCTCTCTCCACCTCCTGCAGACACAGGCGCAGGATACAAGGCTCTTCCGCGCGGGCCACCGGCCTTCGCTAGAGTCGACACGCTGGAAAATATCAGCAAGGATTTCAGGGAGCATCGACGACCAGCAATCCTCATCTCGATCAGATGCAAAATCCTCTCCTCCTCCTCCTCCTTCCCTCTCTGGACTCACAACCGCTGCTGCTTCTGCTGCATCATACCTCCGCAACTCCTTCTGGCCTTGCAAATGCGAGGCGCTGGCCAGTTTCGGACTTGCGGAGCCGCCGCGAGCGGCCGCGCCCTTTCGAGAAAAAAAGCCCCTACGGAGAGACATTTTCTCGAACAGAGAGAGAGAGAGAGAGAGAGAAGAAGAAGAAGAAGAAGAATGGTTGGCTCTGATGGAGACGGGGTATAGATCCGCGGTGGGGGCAAGCGACGGGTATTTAGAGGCATTCGTGTCCGCGTCCACTGTTCCACATTAATCCAACGATACAACCTTTTCATTCATTTGAACTTCGTTGAGTCGACGACAAACTTTAATACTCGGCCCCGGCGAAATGGATGATAGTCATGATACGCATACGATCTAATTAATCCGGTTACGTGGCCCGTTAACGTAAGTAAAGACTTTAACATAGTGATATAAAAGTAAAATAAATGAACTGTATTACTTATTTGCCATATTATATGATGGCAAACCATAATCTAGGATTATTTGCGTCGTTGGCTGCATTGGTAGGCAGACCAACCGCGGGTGTTGAAATCAACGGTCCACGTCTCGGGATAGGGACCTAGTAGCATTCTCGAGCTATGTTTGGTACCGGTTGCCAGGCCACCCAGCTACTACTTGTGGATGATGAACTCGACATGGCCCAGCTCCAGCTCGCTATCGCTGATTTGGACCGCACGTGCATGCGGAAAATACAAGCACCGTCCGAATCTTTTGATCGGGGATTGGATGGTCGAGAGAGATTCTCGTTGCAGAATTTACGGTCCGTCGGCGACATGCGCCGATTTCTAGAGAGCAAAAATGGTAATGCTCGAGCACCTCAGGACTGACATACGAGCGCTTGAAATCTGTCGTCCGGATGGAAGCAGTTTCGTGTTTATTACCAAGAATTGCTCCGGAACGCGGCAAGCTGACGACCTTCACGAGAGCTTGCGTATCACGAACGGCCCTCGGCCCACATCTTAAGAGACGACCCGACTCGCCAGTGTGAAATCGTCAGTGCTCTGGGACTTTGACCAGGTCGTAATGCCTGAATAAAGAAAAGATAATTTTAGCCAGGGATGTTATTTTACGCAGGCGTTGGATCTGAGGTAGATATGCATATGAGCAGTATCTTTGAATTTGGACCCGTGATCTCAGCCATCCCAAATGCATGTGAGCGGACGATGATGGAACCTTGAAGCATAACTGCTGTATCAGCATATAGATAACGACTCGAAGGAAGAATACTCCAGGGCTGCAGCTACTCGACTCCTTTGAAATTAATATATGCGATTCAAACCGTTAATTATCTTTGAAAATGTAGTTTTAGGATAAACATAAAGATGCCGCATTGGCCATTATATAGCCTACTCTTGGCCAAAATGATTAACTTGATTTTTTTGTTGGATGTGCATGAGTTAGAAGAGTAATAGTCTTGTTAGGCTAGACTAAGTTATTTTAATTCACATCAAAAATTTTATTTTTATTTTTTATATACTTATTTATCTAAATATATTTAATATATAAACTAAATTTCACTATTTTTTGAATATGTGTATATATTTTTTAGATTTTTAAAAATCTCTAAAAAATGATTAAACTTAATTTATATATGAAATAAATCTATATTAACAAGTATATCGAAAAAAGTAAAAAAATATATTTTTTAAATAAGTTTTCAAGGTGTGCTAAGTCATTACTTTGCTCTAATTAGTAGAATCATTCTCAAGTTAGAAATTCAAGATTCGAAAATTAGAAGGCGGCATTTATCGGCATTTATCTTATTTACACTTAGACTCAATAAAAATTCATATTAGAATATAAAAATACTTCTTTTTTACTTCACTTAGGTTGTTATATTGATTTATATTTGATAAGGTGAAATATGATGTGATAGTGGGTAAGTATGCCAAATATGAAAGTAAATATTTTAAAAATTATGTCAATGATGTAATATATTAGAGTTAAAATTAAAATAAATAAGTGGATTAGAAATATAAAAGCAAAGTTAAAAAATATAATTAAGACGTCAAATTATTTATAAAAAATGTACAAGAGAAAGAAGGAAGTTATGAAAAATCATCAACGGCAGTTACCAAACGTAGCCTGATTACATCTTATGAAATGGGGGATTAAGATTTTTGAACCCGCTTTTTCTATTTATTTTCTGAAAATCGTGGGTCCCACATTCTTTCAAAATTTTACAGGACGAGCGGGACCAATGTCCTGAAGTTGATGCAAGCACGCGGCACGCCTGGTGCGGCGTATATTTCGGAAATCATTTGATACTCTGGCCGTCTCGGGTAGGTGGCTCGTAAGCACCTGGAAAGTGCTACATTGGCGGTCCGCACGAACGATGAGATATAGCTTACTTGATGCATTTCATTAATTGAACGAGATAAGAGTAATTGATAAGATTCATGTTTTGATTCTTGGTGTATTGTCATTTCTTAACAGCTATAGGATATTATTTTTAGCCAAGTTATGGACCAAAACATGCAAAATCTATAAAAAGCGCTCGCAAAGAAAATTCCCGAAAAAAAGTAAAACATTTCATTGAGAATGAGATGTTTTGATCATTTACTTTCTTTTCTTTTCTTTTTTTTTTTAAGAGGAATTTTGACCATTTTCGGTTGCACGCCTTTCACTTTTAAGAATAAATCAAAGATAGCTTTCATAGTGGCAAGCTACAATTTAACTTTTCCCATATAGAAATTAATTAGGATCATTTTCGGTCAGAAATTAATTAGGATCATTTTCGGTCATGCCCGTTTAACTTTTACGAATAAAATGAAGGGAAGTGACCCACCAGCAGCATTTTAAATTTTAGTACATTTTAGTGAAAAACTCGTCTTTTAAATTTATTTTTAATTTTTTTTAGAACTGTTAATTTAGGTGTATTATATATTTATATATTAAGTTTTATCATTTTTTAAAAATATATATTTCTTAAATTTTTTAAAAAATAAGAAGGTTTTAGTTATTTTTAAATAACTGAAATATTATGTGTTTCTAAAAATAAATATTTATGTATATATATATTTCTAAAAATAATAACATAAAAAATAAGCTAATGGAGTTGCAAGATACAAATTTACTTTTTATATAGAAATTTTAGGGCATGTTCGAAGTCAAATAAGATTTTTGGATTGAATCTGTATCGCCATTTCCAAAACAACTTTCTAATTTTCAATCTAATTTTATCCATTTATAATACAACTTTATTTATTCTTAATATACATAATTACATTCTCGTCCTGGATATAAATTTGATATAAGAATCTTATATAATTTGAAACATGCTACAAAAGAATCTTGGAAAGCATGACAATTTGCCAGTTAAATATAATTTATTCATCTTGTTTTGGTTGAAATCAAAAACATCTCTATTTTCTAAAATATCATGTACCTTTTTCTAAGACAAGAACGCTGAGGGGCTAGCAAAAAGCATGATGGATAATAAGAGAATGTTAACTTACATTGTGAAGATTTGAAGGTGAATAAGAATAAAAAGACAAGAAAGCTTATGAGAATATGAAAAAATAATAAGCACCGATAACTAATAAATAAAAAACAACACTTAAATGATTATGTGTTGTAAAGGAATTAGAGTTCAAAACCCTAAATCATTAGCTTCCATATTGATAAAATTATAGAAAAATTTCTTTCATGCTTCCAATATTTTACTTCTCATATATTCACAATAATTGACAAATTTTTCTTATATTTAAAATAGTTTACTTTAAATTCTCATGATACTCATGCCATTAACGAAACTATTATCTACCTCATTGAAAATATATATTTATATTTCTAAAATTTTTCTAATTGAAATTATTGAATCATTTATCATTTAATGTCATGTAATGATTTATTATTATTATTAATTGATGTTAAGGTTGAACCATTTGAATTAGAAAATTTTAGATGAATAAGATTGCCTTTTTTAATGGAGTGAATGATAGTTGAGTTGATGTAATGGGTATAAAAGGGATGCAAGTTAAAATATTAAAGATATGATAGAAATTTATAAGACATTATGAGTATATTAAGAACTTTAGGTACATGTTATAGGTATTTAGAAAAAAAAAAGGGAACTCAAGAGTGTTTTGAAAACCAAACACTAAATTAAAGAGATTTATCTTCTGTTCATTTACATTAATTACAAATTTATTTACGACAAAATTAAATGAGTACAATTATTTGTCATATTAATATTACAAACTACTTATATCTAAGTAAAAACTACATTCATATAAAAATAAATAATGTAGTAATATAAAATTAAAGATAAAAAGTGCCCTTGAAGTGCCTAAATAAATGCTGATAGGGGCAACAGAATATACTCAAAGAAAAATATGAACACTTGCGGGATTTATTATGAAATTATTTAAATTTAATATGCGAAATAGAAAATATCAAAATTAAATAATAATGAAACTAATTTTATATTAAAATATTCTTGAATTTTACTTTATATAAAATATACCAATATATTATTCAAAATAATTGCGATAATATTTCGATGATGCATTAAAATTTCAATACATCAAGGTGCAAAACTTCATTTTTAAATTTTTGGATAAACGGTTAGTATAGTCATGCTTAATTTATAAACTAAATTTTATTATTTTTGAATACGTGTATATATATTTTTAATTTTTTTTAAAGCAGGGGAGGTCTTAGTCATTTTCAAATGATTAAAATATTCCTGTTTTTAAAAAAAATTTAAAATATATTTATACATTTTAAACAATGATAAATTTTAATACATAAGTTAAATACACTTAAGTTAAAAATACTAATAAAAGGGCTATGCACCCTAATGCAGTGAAACATTACTCTAGTAAATATATAAATAGTATTATAAATAAAATATGTAATGATTTTGGATAGGTTCGTTTGGGAGTAGGAGTGAGAGAACATTTGTTCGCTTGCGTGTGCCAATGGTTACCATTAGACTGTTACCTCTCATGGAGGTAGTCACGCACACTCTAATACATTTAGGAATGTGAAACGGTAAAAAGCGTGGTATAGAATGTGAGTGGAAAATGAAATATCTTAAAAATGATGTAATTGATATAAAATAATATGAAAAAAGTTAAAATAAATAGGAAAATTATAAATAAAAGTAATTAAAATATAAAAATAAAGTAGACTAAGGATGTGTTTTGCTGGGTTAAAACTTTTTGATAAAAGGTTTTTAAAATAAAAATTGTTAAATTGATAGAAAATGATGTGATAGGATAAGTATAACGATGAAGTATAAAGATAATAAAGGTAAAATAGATAAGTTAGTGGTATGAGTAGTGGTTTAGAAATAATTAAAAAATAAGATAATTTATATAAAAAATGTAAAAAATTTTAATTATAAAGAGTGAAAAAATTTTAATTAAATTTTTTTATTGATATTTTTTTAGGTCAACCGAACGCACACAAATTATAAAATAACGCTCCGAAGGATGCCAAACATGCCCGATGGACGGAGGCTCATAGTGGGAAGGAAGGTCTAAGCCTCGGAATCCGGCGATTGTCGTGTATGACCCAGAGTTGGCTGGGTGGGCCCCCCCACACCACGAAAAAACGCGGGAAATCCACGCCTGTCCGGCAGCAACAGTTACTCGTCCCCCAACCGGCAACCGGTGCTCCTCCAAGTGAAGCTTAGAAAACAAAAGAACGAGAGAAAAACACACACACACCCAGAGCAGGGTAGGTCCCTGCAAGAGACAGACTACCGCCGTTGAAGATGGCCGAGCTATGAGCCTATGACGGAAATGGGCATCGAGAGAACGAGAAATTACTCTTTAACAGCCGTTCGTCGTCTCCCGGCCCCACCCTTTTTATTCCCTTCCCCCTCTTCTTTCTACGCTCAACCCACCGCCACCGCCACTTTTTTCAGGTTGGCCCTTCTCTCTTGGTAAGCATTCCAGATTTCTTTACCGTCGCTTTTATTTCTTTCTCCGACTGAGTGTTTTGAAATAGCATCATCTCTGCCTTTTGACGTTCTCCCCCCTTTCCCTTCCTCCTAAGATCTGCGCCGTTGGTTCAAGCGCCCAAGGCGAGAGATTCAGAGTCGATCTTTTTAGACGGTTGGGAAGAGAATTCGATCGTCATCCCCGCCGCGCTGTTGGCATTGTTGCTGTTTTTCCTCTCTCGTCGATTGCCGGCTGAGAACAGAGGGCGGGCGCTTGTGGGATCCTAGAAAATAAGCGTACTGATCGGAGATGCTGGAGCGATAGGGACTTATGGGGTCTCAGCATCTGCAAACCGTCTTGTGCTTTCTCGTCTTGGCATTGCTATCTCGGGTCAACGAATGCTGGTCGATCAACGACGAAGGTAATGCATCTCTGTTGTTTGTAGAATTGGCATGCTCTGTTCGGCGATATTCAGCGTTGGTCATTGCATGCTGCATTGATCGAGACTACATTGGCTACTCTATTGGAATTACACGCGAGGATGGAGTCTGATCCTCATGGAGCGCTCTTGAACTGGAATAGCAGTGATATCAGCCCATGCGCATGGTCGCGAGTTCGCTGCATAGGGGTGAAGTGCGAAAGCTGTAAGTCCTTTCTTTTTCCCTTTGTCTATATCCTTTTTTCCCCTTTTTTCGGCAATAAATGTAGCTTGTTGAGTTGGTATTTAAAATTATTGAGGACTCCCTTGGCGGCAATTGTTCTCTACAATAACAATTTGCAGAGGATAATCTTCCAAGAAAAGCTAATGCATCCTACTGCATAAGGTGATTCTTTCCATTAGGTTAATGCGGCCATCTGAGCTATTATCTCACTGATTGAATGGATGTTAAGAATTTGTATGTTGTTTGATTTGCTTATCGACTCAGATTCCCACATCACATTGAAAGGAAATTTTGACTTCCGATGTATAGGGTGCATAATTTTCTTCTAAAAATGTAATAAAACTTTATATGTTTCCAATCAGCTGTGCCATGATCTTGATGAATAGAGCAGAAATCTACATTTGATGACATGTTTGATCCCTATGTTCTGTATTGTCTTGTTTTTGTGAAACCATATTCTTTTCGTGAATTTTTTTTGCAGCTCTGAAATTCTTGTCTCTCTAAAGGTTGTACCTCGCTTATTTTCTTTAACAAACATTAATTTGGAAATTTTTTGATTTGGTTGATCAAATTGTGACAAATATTCTGAAATATTACTGTCCTTCAGCAGAATGTACAGGGACCTAAAAGAACTTGATCTCAAAGGAATGTTGGCACCTGAGCTTGGCAAATTAAGAAATTTGCAATCACTGTAAGTGTTAAGTTCTTAAGTGAATCCTGTTCAAACTATTTTCCTTTGTCAATGCCATTTCTGAGTAAGTTTCATGATTAACAAAAGATGCATCTCCCTTGCATTCATGTTACTTTTCTCTCTGCCAGGTAGCCTTATTTTATGCTGGAGCTGAGCTTATGAGTCTCAGCTCACTAGTTATGCTCTAATTCCTAGACCCTATCAAATTTCGCGTATCTCATGTTCTCTGTACCATGATTCCAGTGTTTTCTTGATGCTTGGCTGGTTTTGTCTAAGCATGGTTTACCACCTATAAGCATTCCGGCATATCATTATTATTATTTCACTCTTAGTTATTGTTGCCATAAATATCAATAGATTTTGTTTCTTCTTCTTGTTTTTATTGGCAGCATCCTCTTTAAAAACCAATTCTCTGGCAATAAGGAGATTTCCAAACTATCTATTCCGGAGATGCTGGACTTACAGAGCAATAAACTTAGTGGAACAATTCCAGTAGAGATAGGCATTTGCGATCTCTTAAGTACCTGTGAGTCTTCTTCTTCTAAATTCTGTGCACAAACTTTTATACAGTTAATCCCAAATGTGATCTTACTGGGTGTAGTTTCTAGTTCATCTTTCGGTTTACTTCGTGGCAACAAATTGAATGGAAGCATCCCCTCTCAGGTTGGGATGCTCAGCAAAGTCTAACAGAATTACAATATGACACCTGTCTTCTGTCAAATGCAGTAACTGAAATTGGTGACATAAGCAGACAGTTTGTAGACTGTTAACTTATTTTTCAATGTTTTGGCTACTTTGGGTAACTATATATCGGCATGAACAGAAGCATATATTTTTTCTCATCTGTACATTATACAAATGGTTGGGAAGGTTGAACCAAATCGAAAACTGGAATGCACTTTATTATTGGCCATGTTCATTTTAGTATCTGGAAGGGTAGTTTGGAATAACTCAAGAAGGCAAGCTCTTTGATGGTCCTACTTAAATGGGAGCTATATCATCTTCTCAATATGGCACTGTATAACTGTGGTTCTCTCCTCTGCCGTCTTTGTTATCTCCTTTCTTTCTTCATTGCAAAATTCTGAACACAGGAAAAATTTTATGTCTAGGTACAAGTTTGGTCAAGGATCTTTTAATGCCCATGCAGATGAGCACAACAATCCAGATGGTAAGTAGTTTTACTTCTGCATGTACTGCTGATGTTGAAATAGTTTACCTGAGGTTAATGGATTTCCTCTGTATGCCAGCAGGCTTAACTATGACATGTGGGGTGCAGAATGTGGAGGCTATTCCTTATCATGTCCAACAGAGACGGCTTTCGAAATCAAGCAGTCTTGGTGTTGCTCGAATAAGCAGCATTCGTCTTGAACAGTTTAGTAACATTTCATCTTTTGGGAGTGGTTTCTTTCCTGCTATGCCAGATTCCTCAAAGAAACCAGCTCCAGCTCCAGCTCCTGCATCATTATTGACTGCAGAGCCGCCTCCTATCATTTTATCATCTCAGCAGCATCCAACTTCACCTATGATGGCATCAAGTTATGGAACAGAAACTTGTAAATATATTGGTACCCCTAGCTCTGATTCTTGTTCTTAGTCTGGTTGTATCCTTGCTTCTATGCTGGAAGATAGGGAGATTAATTGGTCATTGGAAAACTTAACTAAGTGGACAGTTGCAGAAGGCATTTATTACAGGTATTTCATTCGCTGACACTGCTTCCTTATATCAACATTTTCTTCACAGCCATTCTATAAGATGATCTTTTTTAAGCCTGATTACTCTTCAATATTAATCCAAACGAGTTCTTCTTTCTGCTTATATGGTTAGCGGGATGGCAACTTATATTGTCTAATATGAAAATCTACAGGTGTACCCAAGCTCAACCAGTCAGAATTGGAAACTGCTTGTGAAGATTTCAGCAATATTATGTATAGTTCACCTCACTGCACAGTATCCAAAGGAACCTTGTCAAGTGGAGTTGAAATATCTGTGGCTTCCTTTGTTGTCCGCCAAAAAATGGTCAATACTCTCAGAGATGCACTTCAGAAAAAAGGTTACCATTTTGCCTGCCAACTGCCGCCCATCTGGAAACTCAAACCACACGTGCATTTTATGTGCTGCATGGCATACCCCTAGCTGTTTATCAGGAAACGCATAATGAAGGATCTGTAACTGTGGAAAATGACATTTTCTGGCATTCAGCATGAATGATTTCAGTGAATTTTCTTATGGATAAGATACAATCACCACTGTTCAGAGCCATAGGCATTTGTTGTGGCCTACCTAGAGAACAGAAGCAAATGATTCACACAGATGACACAACCATGCCTGCAAAGACAAATGGCAGGACTTTGTATTACTAGAATTACAGCATGATAAATCATGTGCGCACCTCTAGATCACATTAGTTTTATTAATGTGATTTCTTGAATTCTCAATTTGTTCTGGTTGACACACTGTCACGAGTCAACCACAAGAACTTTTTCAATTTCCTTGGATACTGTGAGGAAGAATCACCTTTCCAGAAGATGATGGTGTTTGACTTTGCTGCTTGTGGTAGCCTGTTTGAGCACTTGCAATGTGTAATTCCCTACTGGAAATGTCTGAGATCTAAAGACAATCAAAAGATGAGTGCTCCACTTAAACTTTTTTGTGATATATTTTGCAGCTAAGGAGCTTGATCATCTGGATTAATCTGCATGAGTGAGGATCATTATGGGAGTGGCTTACTGTCTCCAGTACATGCACCATGAACTGAACCCACCAATCCCTTTTCCAAGTCTAACGACGGCTTATGTCTATCTAGAGAGTGTTTTTGGAAGGACCTTGTTGACAAAGGGAAGATTTCTGGAGAATGAAGAGGGCTCTAAATTGCCACCTGCAGATACAGAAAGTAATGTGTATAGTTTTGGAATGTTGATGCTAGAAACCATTTCTGGAAGGCGTCATTCTGAAACAGAAGGTTCTATCATTGATTGGGTAACTTATGTGACTTTTAGCCTTCACTGAGCTGGTGAATGTTTATGCTTGGTGCATCCACAAGATAGCCAACAGTCTAAGAATCAAACGAGAAGATTAGAAAAACTAATCATTATCATTATTATGAGTTGTTTTTCCACCTATGTGGGGTTAGCTACATGGATCATGTCACAGCGTTTTTTTTACAATCATAAAGTATACCTTAAATTCTTAATAGCCTCTAATGTTTTCATATTTTGTTTAATTTCTTTTATCATATTGTTTTGGGGTCTTCATCTTATGCTTTTACTACTTTTTATTCGAATATACTCAACTCTGCTAATCAACGTCATCTTAGGCTTCTGTTTAACATGTCCAAGCCACTAGAGACTGTTTATTCTTATTTTATTTCCTACCAGCTTTAGTTTTAGATTATCTCGGATTAATTCATTTTTAATTTTATTTTTTTATTAGATTACGACTCGTCCACCTTAACATTCTCATTTTTGCTACACTTATTTTATAGATTTGTTCTTTAACTTGCCTCATATGCAGTCTTATAAAAAAATTTCTTTAAATTTAATTGGAACTTGATGATCACATGAAATTCCTGAAGTACTTTGCTATTTCTTCCATCTTGCTTTGATTCTATTTATAATGTCTTTTTTGATTTTTCCATTTTCTTGACCTATTAATCTTAGATACCAATGTGATTTGTTTTAAGTACTAATTGGTCTAAAATCTTAATTACTTCCTCATATAAATACTTGTTATTATTAAAGTGCATTTCATATATTCAGTTTTTATTTGACTAATTTTCAAAACATCAGATTTTGGAGCATTTCTTTCTCATTTAATTTCGAATTTACTTATCTTATTTCTTCTATTAGGATTATATCATCTGTAAATAACATATATCAGGGTGTTTCTTCTTGTAAATATCTTGTAAGTTCATCTATAACTAAAGTGAAAAAGTAAGAACTTATGACCAAGCCTTGATGAACTTATCGCAATTGAAAAATCACTCGTATCTTCACTCATTGTGATTACATTTGTTATGGCCCTTTTGTGCATACTTGTAATAATATCAATATATCTATTGGTAATCATTTTCTTTTTAGCATCTTAATCAATAAAAATCATATATGTATTCTTTTTCTTCTCCACACACTTCTCAAATAATTATCTAAATAAAAAGAAGAGTTCAGTGGTTGATCTTTTTGACATAAAAACAAATTGATTTTCAGAAACATTTACTTCTTACCTTAGTTTTTGTCCATCAACCTATCTTTCTGCAGCCTCGTTGTGTGGTTTATTAGTTTTATTCCATGATAGTTTGTACAATTTTCAATGTCTTAATAGATTGATAATATAGTATTTTTCTCCATTTATTTGACATTAACCTTTTTTAATAATCTAATAGAAGTTTAGTACCTAGCTGGTATATAATTTGGATTTAATGCTTTTTCTGTTCTCGTTTCTTTACAGTTCTTTTTGTTTTTTTGGCTTCAAAGACTCAAATTTTTGGAAAATAGTTAATACGTCTTCTTGTACATTCGGTGATGAGAATTAATGTTCTGATGAATTACTATTTATTAAATTATAGAAATATATTTTCATCATCATTTGATTTCATCATCTTTGATCAAAACTCATTGGTTTCTGTTTTTAATGCTTCTAAATGCGCTTAGTTTTTACCTTTTATTCTCTCTTAATTTAGTTAGCTTAAATATATTATTTCTCCTTATCTAGTTTATAATTTGTTATGTAAATTATCGTTAGTTTTGTGTTTAATTTTTGCTTATATCCTTTTTATTGACTTTTTAATAGTATGTATTATCATTGATTTATATCATTTTTATTGATTTGTCATTTTTTAAACTTCTTTCATCCTAGACGATTTACGTGCCGAACTTTATTGGATTCTACTATTCTATTTCACATTAATTTTATTTCAACTTTTTATATGTATCATTTTCCTACTTCTATTAATCTTTTATTAAAAAATTCCATGCAGCACCTTCCGAATATTATCACTTAATTTTTAAAATTATATTACTGTTAGGTTTTGTCATATTTTTTTTTATGTGTGTGTGTATGTATTTTACTAATTACCTATGTTGTATAGTTAAACTCTTACTTTGGATAACCTTGCAGTCACCATACAGAGGCATATTTGATCTTCTTAAAAGAAAAAGATCAATTTATTTAGAACTAGTATCACTTCTAAAAAGTTATCAAATGTTCATTTTTTTTTTTTGAAATAAGGTGTTTGCTGGTAAAATCATATGTCATAGTGAAATCTAAAATGACATGTCCTGTTTCATTCATTATTCTAAAACTGAAACTTTCATGAATTTTTTATGACATACATTATCTCTTTTTCCATATCCATTTAAATATCCTCCCTTATCACAATTTTTGTTGATTTGGTATCCTTTGTACTCAATTATCTATGTGATGACGAAATTATTTTTTAATTCTATCATCTCATCCTACACGTGGTATGTAAGCATTGATCACATTTACGAGCTATTCACCTATACGAGCTATTCACCTATGATAACTTTTAATTGAATAATTCTATCATTCTCTCTTAACATCTTTAACTTTATCTGTAAATTTATTTTCTATCATTATTCTTACACAGTTTGTATTTTTGTTCTTTCTTAGATACCATAATTTGTACCTCTTAACATTTATGGCCTTGACTGTTTTCCATTAAATCCCTTGGAGACAAGCTGCATTGATTTTTCTTCTCATATTGTCTGGATGCTTTTTTCGTCAAAAAGAGTTCCAACATTCCACCAGTTAAAATGAACTTTGTGCTTTGAAACAATCTAAACATGCCTACAATGATGTGAAAACCTATGCCCATTTTTCGCTACAAATGAATGTTGTGACACGTCACTTTTGAGCTGACACCTTAGCAATCTTGCTCTTTTATTACTATAGCCAGGCTCCACTGCAACAAATAATTTATGGGTAACACCATAGCACTAACAACTTGTTATGTCACTTCAAAATCCATAAAGAAAGATGTGGTCGAAATTCCTTCGGCACGGCTGTAAACTTGATGTGCCAACCTTTACTTTTTATCCGAGCTTGAGACTAACAATAAGTGGTAATCTCTTATTGGCAAAATTAAGATTTAAAAATTAATAAATTAAATAAATAGAAATAAGTCTAATTTATGTTGAATTTTCTGGTTTTAGTGCTTCAGGGTATAAATGTTCCACTAAAAATAAATCTAATTTTTGTTGAATTTTCTGGTTTTAATGCTTCAGGATATAAATGTTCCACTAGTTACCAACTTGCTTGTGGTATCTGCTGTATATCGCTGAAACCTGTAGCTTGATGGCCCTACTTAAACAGTTGGTAAGAATACTGTAGACTAAATCCCTGATCGATTCGCTAAAAAAAAGAGAAATCAGAATGTTTCTGATTAAAAAAGCTGGAGGTTTGTTGGTAAGATTTTGGGATTTAGATCATGATGACGTCTCCTTTGCCTTGCCGTTAAGTGTCATCACATCGGCTGTACGAGTACGCATACTCCTATGTACAAAGATCAATGTTCAAGATCTCATTCCAACCCTTTTAGATATATTTGCAGATTCATGGTTATTGATTCCCTGCATGCATGCATGCTAGAAAATTTCAAGGAACAAACTGAAAATAGTTTGTTATTTTTCTTTGATTCTAACACAACAACTTCTCAGGCCGTGGAATACCTTAGCGACAGAGGTAACATCAGCTACTTGGTTGATCCCTCGCTGAAAGAGTTCAAGAGCAATGAGCTAGATGCCATATGTGAAGCTATCTTGTAGTGTGTCAATGAGGATCCGATGCAAGGACCGAACATGAAGGAAGTTGTGGCTGAATTGAATGAAGCAACTGGTATTTCGCCTGAGGCTGCATCCCCAAGACTACCTCCACTTTGCCACTGGGGTGATAAACCATCGGTAACCCCACATTTAGCCACAGTGTTAGCGAGGGTTCTACTCGTGGTGGCATCAAAGTCTCCCGGTTCTTATGGGAGTGTCCACCAGTTAAGGAAAAAAAAAGGACATTATTAGGCATTTGTTAGAATGTTATAAGAAAATTAAAAATACACACCCATAAAAAAAAAGAGACTATGGTGACATTTGGGAATTCGCCGTGGGAAACGTGGGAGGGAAAATGTGATGACATGGCCATTTAACAACTAATTATTATATTTTTCCACTTTTACTCCTATATTCTAATCATTTTTCCTATTAACTACCTTCCAACAAACCTATTTCTTCCAACTTTATCCATATTATTTCATATCAATCACACAAGTTTCAAAATATTCTATTTTCTATTCCCACCAAATACCACATTTCCTACTACTTTCATATTCCCAAACATCCCCTATCTCCACTTTGGTGGGCTGAACTCGAGATCCTCTCTGTCGAAGCTCGTTAACTCTGCAGATTTATTCTTGACCTTGTGTGTTGTAAGTTCCTCATGTTTTTCCCTTGCCAATATGCCTTGTCATCTACGTTCATGTTTTCCTCATCATATTGATTGTAATGTAACCAAACACAACTGCGATGATTCCTTGTATTCTTTGTTTCTTCTCTCTCTGCTTATTCTACTCCCATCAATGAGAATAAGTTAGCAACCTTCTCCCCAAGGTATTTTATAAGGAATGCTGATCATTTACGACCGGTCGTCAGCAGGCCTTGTTTTCGACCGCCCATCTCCACCATTCGATTGTGTGAGAGATCCCATAGCCGTTGGATGCAGCTTCAAAAACGGAGCTTGACAGAGCATTCAAAGCTGCAGAAAATTTTCAGATGAGCCCCTGTCAGTCATATTTCTAATCTTTTCTCTCCTCTCTCCTCACGCCACACCCTCTGGCCGTCGTCCTCGTGAGCGGCTCTTCTCACGCATCCCTCCTCCCGTCTCTCTCTTCGTCATGCTCTGTTCCGTCTTTGGCAATAGCTTTCGCCTTCTGTAGATTCTACCCTCCTCTTGGATCTCTTATTTCTAGCCGTTGCTCAAGCCGATCAATTCCCATTGCAGCAAAAATTATTTTGAAGCTGCGGCGATGAAGACTGCAGCTGAAGGTTTTTCCTTCAATGGCATTGCCGTTTCTCTCGAGGGTTTGGTAATTTGTAGAGTAATTCATGAGAAGAATCCAAAACTCTCTTTCAGGATCTCCAAAAAACAAAATCTCGTTTGGGCACCTCAACCGCCAGGTGCATATATTGGTTCCTTTGATCTGATCTTGCTCAACTGCATTCCAACTCAATCAAGGACTGAATTTTTTTTTTTTTAATCTTGTCCAATGTTTGCCAATGATACTTTTTCTATTTTGGCCTTTATTTTCAATACCAATGTAGAAGTTATACCATCTGTTAATAAGAAATCAAGTGGCCTTTGTCTGCGGGATGTCCATAATTAAGTTTTAGCACCACAATAGGGAATGTTGTGTTCATGTTCCAGACCATTATATCAATGGAGAAGTTGTGGTCTAGCCACATGTTCCAAGCTTGGACAACACATTTCAGGCTTTCAATTACATAACCATCCTGCTCACATGTCGAAGAGAACTGCTTACAATGTTTCTGGCAGTTGTCGGCTAATTACTACAAGGTTCTTCCTATAAATATCATGTTTAATCCATTAGTTTCAGTCACCAAGCTAAGAAAATTCAAAAAAAATGCCTTCCTCACTGCCCATTTGTCGAACGATGTTAATCAATTTGTCATCGGCCCCAATTCTAGCATAGCAAGAGGCAGCGGCTTTAAGCACTAGGCGTCCATCGCAATATTGCAAAAGGGAGAGAGAAAGTGGGAGAGGAGAGGCGAACCTGAGAAAGGGGACGAAAGTACTAGATCTAGAGTAGGCGACAGAGAGAAGTGGATACCAGGAAAAAAGAGTGAGATATAAGGGCAAAAAAAGAGTCTACGAGGGAGCTGCATGTAATTTTTCTAGGGCGCCTGGTAAATTTTCTCAGCATTGATTGCAACGTTAGGCTATGATTTTGCTCTCTTTAATCGTATGGCTATGAATAGACCCGCTTGATCCAACGGTCGAAAGGCATGGTCGAAAATAAGAGGAATGTGTATATGGCTTCAGATTGGTAGCAAATGATCATTTCTCTTTTCCAAGAAGAATGATTCTGTTAGCTCAATTAGTCCACTTAAAAAAAATCATTTAGAGCAATTTTTTTAGTTTTTTCTTTGTGTACTTGTTTATTTAAGTGTATTTAACATATAAACTAAATTTTACCATTTTTGAATATACGTATATATTTTTTAATATTTTTAAAAATCTATGTGTATATGTATTTAAAACACTCATATTTTTAAAAATATTAAAAAAATATATGCATATCTAAAAATGGTAAAGTTTGATTTATATGTTAAATACACATTGGTAAATAAGTATATGAAGGAAAAAATTAAAAAAATATTGCAAACAGGCTTTTTTACATGGGATAAGGGGCGCATTTGCTTTATCCAGCCTAACAAGATCCCTCCTTATTTTACAAATATAAGAATGTGTGTACTAAATAAGAGTTTACAAATATAAGAATGTGTATACTGAATAAGAGTTTGGTGGTGACATCACTAACTCAGTACAGTTGCAATATGATGGCTTTTTTTTTTTTTTTGAGAGGTTGAGGCATTGTTTGTTGTTAACAGGGAAATAAAAAAAAAGAGGAAACTTTCTCCGTTTTTTTTTTTTTTTGATAAAAGACCCCAGCCTAGCCCAAACCGCTCCCAATTTGAGGGACGTTTTGGGCAGAATGGACGTCATCCTACATTGCCAAAAAATTATCTATACAAATGTTTGTCACAATAGCCTGGGGCGGAGATTCCCACCACACTAATTGACCCAAAAAAGAATTAGATACAAAATCAGCCAAAGCATGAGCGGCCCTATTTCCTTGCCGCAACACATGAGATACAGAAATGTGTAGGTGAGCAGACAGAATAGCTTTTAACTTTTCCAGAACCACACCCACAGGTGAGATAACCCTGGCTTCCGTCGTGATATATTTGAAAAGAAGAAATGAGTCAGTTTCAATTTGCATACAGTGAAGACCAAGGTGGATGCCCCACTCAGCACCCAAGAGTAGAGCATTTGCCTCCATGAGTAGTGGGTCCATTTGACCCCAACGCCTCCACCCCCTCGCAGCAACAAAAGCGCCATTAGAATCCCGAATAACTGCAGCAAACCCAGTATACATCCTTCCAACGAGTTTCCTGGCATCAACATTTACTTTCGACACTCCCCGTGGAGGCAGCATCCATCGAGGAACAAGAGGACGGTCAATAAAACCATCCGCACATAGGGTTCTTGCTCTTTTATGTTGATCAAGAAAATCATAGCACCAATCGGTGACCCCACTAAGAACAGGCTGCAATCCTTCCTCCTTGAACCTGTTACGCAAATACCATATTCGCCAACAGCACAGAATAAATAAAGTCAGATCCTTCACCCGACCATTCGGTGCAAGTGAATGCATTACTCCCTGAATAGTCGCCCCGGCTGAGACGAAACGAGGGTGCCCGATCCACACTCTCCTAGTACGCGAGCATCCCAAAAACAAGTGGTTTGCGTCCTCAATATTAGACCTGCAAAAAAGACACACAGAATCCACCATAATACCCCTCAATTGCAAGTTTTGAAGAGTTGGAAGGGCATTTTTGAAAAGTCTCCACCCAAAAATGAGAACTTTGCTAGGGAGCTTTGTCCTCCAAATAGCTTGGTAAGCAGCCACGTTTGGTGATATATCAGCATTCATTGTTAGGAAACGATATGCTGATTTGACCGAGAAAACTCCACTAGGTTCCAGCTTCCAAAACAAGACATCGTCTTCATCACTGTGCGAGAGAGGAATGGAATTTATCTTCATCCAGCCCGCCTCGCCCACCGCAGCCAAAATTAGGTCCCTTTTCCACCTGATAGGTGCGTCACCAATAAAATGGCACACCCTAGCATCATTTGGAATAGCACTAGGCAAAGGACCCACCTTTGTTAAGCCACCATCAAGCCAGCAGTCATCAAAAAAACGAACCCGCTTGCCATTCCCAATCCGCCACCTACACCCCGCTTTAATTGCTGTTCTTGCTTTTAAGATGCCCTTCCAAGTGAAAGAGTCCGTCGCCTTCTCCATACACTCCCAAATGTCTGTATATAGGAAGTACCGGGCTTTTAGAACCTTATAGCATAGCGAAGAGACGTTTGTCATTAGCCTCCATACTTGTTTTGCTAGCAAAGCCAGGTTGAAGAGAGAAAAATCTCTGAACCCCATCCCACCTGACAGCTTCGACATGCACATATCACTCCATGAAATCCAACTCATCTTGCGTTTATTCCCCTGCTCTCCCACCAGAATCTACTTAACAGACTGTTGAGTTCATGGCAAAAAGTCTTGGGCAAAAGAAAAACACTCATCGAGTATGAGGGGATAGCCTGCGCAACTGCCTTGATTAAAACCTCCTTGCCTCCCCAAGACAAGAGTCTTCCCTTCCACCCTTGCACCTTCCTCCAAATACGCTCCATTAGGCTCCTGAACAATCCCCGCTTAGATCTACCCAGCCATGCCGGGAGCCCCAGGTAGTTGTTGATGACATTATCCCCCGCGCCCAACCTCTGGGTGACAGCACTTCTAGAGACCCCGTCCATATTTGAGCTGTAGAAAATTGCGGTTTTATCCACGTTAATCACCTGGCCCGATGCAACCGAGTACCGCTGTAATATATCAAGGAAGCAGCCAATGTCCCCCTCCTTTACCCGAAGGAATATAAGAGCGTCGTCCGCAAAGAGAAGATGTGAAAGGGGCAACCCCCGCGGGCCGATTTTAATGCCGTGTAAACTCCCTTGTGCCACAGCATTTGATAGCATCACAGAGAGCCCCTCCGCGCACAGAATGAATAGGTAAGGGGATAAGCACAGAGCCGTGTGATGAGCAAAGAGCGAACTATTCTTTCGCCTTTTACTAACTTTCTCCGTATTGTTTGCTCTTTTTGCCGGAAATCCTCCAACAGTGAGCTTTTTCTGAACGGCAAAGTTCAACATACAACAAGTGCATGGTATACATCAATAGGGAATGATTAAAAGCTAACGTTTGTACACGGGTTTTTGCACAAGATTTTTTGAAAAAGATTTTAGTTACAAATTCTCTTTTTTCTGAACAAGTCTGTATATTTAGTTACACTCTCCATAATCAAATATTTTAAAATTTTTTACATATTACAAATTTATTTTAAAATTTTAAACATGTCATATCCACCCTCAAATGATATTAAATATTTATAAATATAAGTTTGCAGTATATATTTAAAAAGTCTCAACTCTAATCTATTTGTTAATCCACTTCAAAAACCTTAACATCAAGTCATTTACAGCTAATTTAATAAACAGATTGACAGGTAATTAATAAATTGTATATATTATTTGTAACAACAGTGCATAAATTATACAACTCATAATAATTGTATCAGCATAAATTATACAATTTATAATAACAATAGTGTATATATATTGACAACAGAATACGTCAATAGAGTTAGGGAAACAAGAAACGAGGGGGAACAGTTGAATGAAGAGGAAGAGACAGAGAGCCATGAGAGAGAGAGGAACAAGGAAGGTTGAAGAGAGTAAGAAAATAAGGAGAAACAATGAGGGGAAACGGTGGTAGATGAAGAAAATGAGAAGGAACGAAAGATACCGATTAAGGATGATGAGGTAGAGAGAGAAATGAAGAGAGAGAAAAAGGCTGATTTAAAATAAATATTTATGAACTCGTTTCTAATGACTTGTAAATAGGTTCATAGATTTAAAATAAATATTTATGAACTCCTTTCTAATGACTTGTAAATAGGTTCATTGATGGAAAGTTAAACAGATTAATAAATAGGTAAATGATGGTTGTAAAATTTTAATTATGATTTATTCATTTATTTGAATGGATGAACAAGTTAGCAAATTACAGACCATTTAATTTAAAATTTCATTCCGATCACATTTATAAATAAGTTGGCTGGGCCAATTGACCGAGTTTAACATGATCATTAACGACCGTGCCTAAAACAGTGCAAAGTGCAAGACAAAAAACATTTGCGCCGAAAGTGCGGCAATTGGCAAAATCACAACCCAGCAAAATGAAGCATTACAGGATGCAGAGGGCGTGGCACGTTTAAAGCCATGCAAGCCTTGCTTCTACACGTGTCAGGGGTTGCTTTATGGAGGGCAAGAACAGCAAGTTAACGCAAGCCGAAGAAGGCAAGGGATGCATTCCCGGCCCCCTAAAATAACGAAAATGATACTCTATCCCATCACAAAACTCATATATTTATTCCCTAACCCCCGGTCGGCTTGTCTTTTAATTTGGGCGGTGATGTACAGGAGTACTCAACCCGATGAACGGCTCGGATCCAACAAACCATTCCACGGGCAAGACAACTCAAAAACTAAGTGGAACACTGCTGTGCTGTCTTGTGGTGCTCATCGCTCCTCATGCCCCACTCGTGCATACTCAGATGAAGCTGCTTCGCGGCGATCAGAAAACAAGCCGCCTGCTGCGGCGTCAGAACCTCCACCAGATCCTTCGCCGTCCGAATCCGCAACTTATCCGCGTCCTCCACCAGCCGCGCCAGAGTTGCTGAGTGCACCTCAACCGCCCGGTTCGACTCATCAGCCAACCCCTCCAGCCCCCACTTGCTTGCAATCCTCACCAGCGGCTCCTCTGTCACGTCCTCCTGTACGCTCGCCAGCCGGCTCGACAGCACGTCCTCCGCCTTCACCGTCCGGCGGTGCACCCCGTCGATGGCCTCCAGCTGCTTCGCCGTCAGCTCCCCCAGATTCCCCGTCCTCGCGCCCTTCAGATACTCGCTCAGCCGCGACTTTATCTCCCTGCCGCTGAGAGAGTAGATTAGGCGGACGAAGATGGAAGGCCTGCAGCCGGCGATCCAGAGGAAGGAGTTCTCGAAGGGGCTGCACCAGGTGGGGGCTAGCAAATAATGTGGGTCTTGTGCGGCGAGGACTGTGCGTTCGTCGCAGTATTCTTGGTAGTGCTGGACGCTGTTGGCGACGACTCGGGCGACGGTATCAGAGTTGTGGGCGGGTTGGTTGGAAGCCCAGCGAAGGTGTTCCAGGTCTTGCTTTTGCTGCTGCAGCCAGCGTTGGTAGCACCCGTTGAAGCGATCCTGCTCTTTGCTGCTGGTCATCTTATATATCGATGGGGAGGAGACTCGAAGGTTATGCAACTTGTAGGGCGATGGCGTATGGGACTGCTGTCACTGCTCTGGTGAACTGATATTTATAGCCGCCTGTGGCCTGTGGAAGGGGTTTGTTCGTGGAAATGTCTGTGCATTTTATTCGTTATTAATTTTTTGGTAAATTACACGCACGACTACAAATTTTACCTTTATTTCTATTTACCCCCATGAATTTTCAAAATTTTCAAAAATGCATACGTATTTTATGCAAGAGTTAATTTTTTTGTGGCTATCGAAGAGACAATTAGCCCCCTTGAAATGACCAATATGTATATTCTAATGAATTTGTAGTATGTCTACATCTATAAAATCATATATTACTTAAATATAAATTTTTTAATTTTGAGTAAGCTAATCTCAAAATTATAGTAGGGCCCGTATATATTCATATTTAATAGGAAAGTAATGGCTCGTTTAATGAATTTGCGTAGGCGTACGTGGTGGAATTATATATGCTGATATATTTGAAATTTTTTAAAATAAAATTGGTGAGTATGCATAAAATTTATTTTTTAAAATCTTTCTTCCTTTTGGGACAGACATGGGATCCGTCCACCGTCTCAACTCAAAGATCTGTTTCGTGGAAATTGGTGGTCACCTGCTTTCCGTGGTATTATTGGGACGTCGGTCGCCCGGTTGACCATTGCTGAATTGGCGTTTAGCACTAGTGGAAATGAATTATTTTGGGCTCAGCTAATTTTGTGACATCTAAAGCGTCCATCTAATTATCATATTTAATATTTAGTCAATAAATAAAAAATTAACATGGAATAATTATATTTATAAAGTTAATTATTTGATTGGACTTTGTTTCTATGTAAACAGTTTTATGTATCTCCTTTCCTTTTTGACATGTTGATTGTTGATGTAAAATTTAATTAATTTATTATATTATTATTATTTACTTTGCTAGAGGACAAAATTTCATTCAAAAATATGTGCATTGGCTACAATTTAGAAATAAATATATTCATATATAAATTAAAAAAAAATTTATATCCATTCACATATATGTTAGAAGATAATAATACTTTGTAACATTGTCTATTCACATATTAATAATATTTCGGATTGTTTGGATATTAAGAATACTATTTTAAAATTATTATTTAATATTAAATTATTTTATTATATTGATTTCAGAAAATTGTAAATGATGCTTTTAAATGACGCTAAGTACAATAAAAAAAATGGATTTTTATTAATAATTTTTTGTAGAAAGTGAGAAAACCTTCTAAACACTCCCTAAAATGCAAGTTACATTTGAAATAAACTTCTAAATTATTTTAACTTTGGATTTGAGTTTGGTTGAACTCCAATAGCAGCCATGTGCATAAATCGTGTTCCTTTGAAATTTTTTTATTCAGCTATTTACCTTGGATGACCAAACAGTTACTTCTACTTCATCCATGCTCAATCAGTTTTTTTTCTCCCCTTGAAATACTCAAGTCAGTAACTTGACATCTAAGCATTGACGAGTTCCTGCAAAAAAAAATAAACATTATTTTCCTTAGATTAGCAGGATTTTGTTTGGCTCAAGGTCACTTATGTTCAGCCTTTTTTGGTCGATTTTCACAAATAAAATAAAATATCAAATAACTTTGAAAAATATCAAAATTTGGAGAAAATAATATCTAAATAGAGCGTACAAATGGGGGAACAAAAATTACATTACTCACTATGTATCTTTTTTTTATTATATTTGATTACAAAGGGGAGCCCGGAAGTCATACCACTGGGCTATGCTTATATGTCCTTTTTAATGAAGTGATATTTTAATTACCTAATTATATTATTTTTGCATTATAATGATTTTTAAAAATTTTAAACAAATTTCTATATAATTAACTCATATTTTTTTCTTTGTTTTTTTTATTAGTAATTACTACTGTCTCAATCTTTCAAAATTTTCTGTTCACTTATCCTGAACAGACCTGATGGGACCGGAGTTTCCAAGTTTTGTAGCAGAAGTCACTCCCATGCGGGATGCTGCTGCACATACGAGCCTGTCGAATCTTTTCTCCAGGAGGCCCTTCGTTTCAGGATTATATGGGATTTTTGTGATTAAAAAGAGTATGTGAAATTTGGGTCACGATTCAAATCAGAAAAATATTTCAGTGCCTTCAGGCAGGGGCCCGACGGATCTGAGATATTTCCATATAGTTGTCTGAAATATACTAAATTTATACTCGAATTTTTATCTTTTCAGGCCGGTTGGAAACGTAACGTGTTTCCTACCAGTCTTATGACCCGTTGGATCCTTAAGCTTGCGGCGGGTTAAAAAGGAACCGTTGGATAAAGCTGCTAAAATCGCAGCTGAACTAGATGTAATCAATGTAGGAAATAATAACAGGCAGGCCCGTGTCAGAAGATGCATCTTTTACAGAATCCATCCGATATGCTTTCGGTTTTTTCTTCTCCGGCATCCGATATACTAAATTTATACTTTTCATCCCTGAGTTTTATATTTGCAACAAATGACTTTTTCAGATTCTAAGTTTGGTCCTCCAGTTAAGTAACGCCTCCAATACTACAAACTTTTTTGGGTAGATTATAAAAATTCTCTTTCAATAATTTTATCTAAAGCTTAAAATGTAAATTTTTATAGATCCTTTTTGAGGAATTTAATATCCAAAAGGAACATTTTAAATTTTAGTTAACTGATTCAAAATGTTTATCAAAAATATTAGAACGAACATTTTGACCAATTTCATGTCAAATTTAAAGAGTTACAAGATTTATATTACCGAAGGTACCAAGCCGCACATTTCTTAAAATTCGAAAGTGCCATGTCCTGCGGGCTAGCCGAAAAACTTTTTTATGTTTCTGCTTATATGAAAAGAGGCCGGCCACAAGGAGTGCCCGTGCATCCGGCCAGGAGATTTTTTTTATTTTTTAAAATTTTTGTAATAAATATACGAAGTTAGGTGTATTTAATTTACAAACTAAATTTTATCATTTTTTCAATTTTTTAAGTATTTTTATTTCTAAACACAATGGCTTTTAAATACAACGCATCCGTGTTTAAAAATAAAATACTTAAAATATCACAATATAGTAAAATTTGATTTATATATTAAATAAATTTAACTTTATATATTTATCAAAAATTAAAAAATTGTCCCACAGCTGGCCGAATGGAATGGAATCATGCCTCATATAAAAAATACCCTAATTGGTTTAGTTATCATGTATAAAATTTACAATTTTTAACTGCATATTAATTCTATAAAATAAAAAAAGATGGAAGCGTGCATTCTCATTTTTATTTCAAAAAAGAAAAATGTGAAACTCAAAACAAATTAAGATTTGAAATTGTAACCTCACCGTTAACTATCCTTTAAAAAGATAATTTTACCCTTTAAATTTTTACTAATTAAAATAATTCAGCCTTAATATGATATTTAAATTACTTAATTTCATAAATTAATGATTTACTTACCAATATTAATTGAATTATTTCAATTAAGTAATTAAGAAGGTATAAAATTGTCTTTTAGATAGGATAACTAACCATTATTTTGACTAAATAGGTATGATAAAAGTTTAGGGTGAAACACTACAGTTATCAAAAAGAAATTTTTAGAAAATATGAGAATAATAGGCATTATGGAAACATATTATGGGTATAAGAGAGATTTTCTTATTACTTACAAGCATTGCAATTGCACATGACTAGATTAATTTTTAATAAATTTGTGAATTTCGATTAAAAATTTTCTTCGTAATTTGATAATTTTAAAATTTGTTTAGTATTTTTATTCTTAAAACAGTAAACATTGCAGACACATTTATAAAAATAAAAAATACTTTTCATATCGTAAGCAAATCGCTAGATTTACCATAACCCAACTTATAAATTGTGTATTTATGAAGTGATAAAACTTTTAGATGAAAATTTTTTGACATAAAAGTTGTTAAATGGGTAAAAATTATGTGATATGATAAGGATTAGGATGAGATTTAAAGAAAATAAGGTTAAAATAGATAAGTTAATTGTATAGGTAGTTATATATAAATGATTATAAAATAGACATGTATATAAAAGTGTGAAAAATAATTTTAAAACAGGATAATTAGCTTAATATTTTCTTCTCATAGCCAACCACACCAAAGGCTGGAAAACAAGAACTCTTGGGTTCCACTTCGTAGAAAACGCGGTCACGTAAAAATCATTTATAATTTACAGTGGACGTAATATATGCTTAAAAAAATATGGTTATGCTTACATGTAATGCCTCGTTACACCAAAGTGTTTTTTTTTTTTTTTTGGCAATCTTATGAGGGGGGGGGGGTTCTCATTTTGATGATGGAATTAAAACTCAATTATTCACATTATTTAACATCATTAACTTTACGTAGAATCAAGCATTGTCTTGATCAGAGGTGTTAGTAGCCATGTTTACTTTAAAATATATATTCATTTGTAAATTATGAAAAAATTAAAATGTATTAATGTTAATTATTTATTCACATAGTAATGATGTTTTAAATAGTGTAGATATTTGAGAATACAATTTCGAAATTGGTATATAACTTAAATAATTTTATTATATTTATTATATATATATTTAAACAGCAATATCAGGACAACTTCGGCAATGCAGAGAAGTATGTTATGAAGAAGTCTAGATCTGCCCAGCAAAGTCAGAATTTTTGGCTGGAGATTGTTTAAGGACGCGTTGCCAACCAAAGCTAATCTAATCAGACGATGTATCTCTGTTGACCCAATTGGCATTTTTTGCTGGAAAGAAAGAGAGGACTCTGCCTGTCTCTTTGTTAAGTGGGAGATGATTGTTGAACGAAGACGGAACCTGGTTGCTGACAATCACAGATGGAACCCCAGAAGAGCCACATTCGGTGTATATTCCGAAGGTTGACCCATGCAAATGGTGATGGAACCTAAATTTTCATCTTAATTTTCTGCTGGAAAATCTGGACAATGAGGAACCAGCTTAGAGAAACAGGACGTCTACCAGAATTCACCAACATCGTGGAATGGACAAGGAAATACTGGGACTACCACCAGTCAGCCGACCTTCTCAGAAAGTCATGTCTGGTGGAAATGGAGCCCAGGTGGACAGGACCAGAAGACGATTTTTAAAGATCAATGTGGACGGCAGAAAAAACGTCAAAGGGTAACTACATGGGTTTCGAAGCAGTTCTTAGAGACTGCGGAATGTTACTGGGCTTGACGGATACACTCAATGTGGAAGTAATGGCAATTTGGCAGGGAATGGGGATGCATTGGGGCATGGAGTTGAAGCTGCAAAAGGTGGATATGGAAGCCGACTCTCTTATTATGAATGGGTTCCTCGAGGAAGGATGTTTAATGTCATCAACGATCAACACATTGGTCCAAAAGATCAGAGGACTGACCAGCAACTTCGAAGCAATTGGATTTAAACATGCATTGCGGGGGGGCAATGTACTGCTTTGGTTTAATTAATGAATCAATCTTATACTTAAAAAAACAGCACTCATGCACATTTTTGAGTTTGGATGAAACATATTCTTTTAGCTAAATAAATAATTTTAACATAGCTAATTTCATATCATCACCCAAATAAGCAAAAATAAATAGAGTTTTTTTTTTTTTTTTTTTGGCAGAATAATGCTAGTAAGAAGGGCCGAGGTTCAAATATTGAGTCGAAGCAGTAACTCTATTATCCTGCCTTTGAAGCACTATAGTTTGAACTTTTATATATTTTCTATAATTTCAAAATTAACAAATTTCACCTCATCTTCAATTGAAATGGAAACTCGTTAATCCAAATATCAACTTCAACTCAAATTATATAAGTAGCATTTTAATTTAGATTTTACAAATAAGATCAAAACTAAAGTCAAGAAAGTTTTGACCAATAGAATTAAAACTAAAATTTAAAATTTTACAAATAAGATTGAGATTTAAATTAAATTTTAGATTTTACCCATAGAATTAAGGTTAGGATTGAGCTCAAATACAAGTTGGGCCTTCACCATCCGTCCGGGCAAACCAATCTTCTCAGCACAAGAACGTAATGCACAGTTAATGTGGTAGAGCTAATCAATTTCGAATCTTTTTATCCATCCGTCTTCTTATCGAGATAAAATTTCAAATAATTAAAATCTTAGTCCGTTAGGAGATACTAGAAATTACATGCAGTAGCATGCTAGAAACGATCCGTACGTTGTGGCAAGTAGGGGATATTTTAGTTGATAAAAACTAATCAAAAGTAAATTAAAATAGAAATTTTTTGTTTGCTGCGATCAGAGCCGTGGACAACGTGAGCATGGCCGCACCGTTCATTTGCTGCAGTTTTCCTCCACCACCCTCTTCATGGGTGGACAAAACCTTTCTTCTTGTTCTGATTACTATCTTTAAAATCCTTAATAAAAGAAATCGAATCCGAAACAACCGGAGCACGAATTAGAGAAAAAGTCTGAAATTCCAGTTCCATGCAACCCATCTGATCGAGCAAATGTCCAACAAACAAGCTCCTCCGCCTCAGCGCTCCCAAAAAATGAAGAAAAATGGGAACTCATGTTGAGATTCGATTTCCCATCCCCATCACGAAGACCATCTGAGGCCGCCTTCCTATGGATAAGAGAGGGACGGTCCTGATGCACCGGTACGAGCTGGGGCGGATGCTGGGCCAGGGAACCTTCGCAAAGGTGTACCTAGCGAAGAGCATCGACACCGGCCACATAGTCGCCCTCAAAGTCATCGACAAGGAGAAGGTGTTCAAGGTGGGCATGATGGAGCAGATAAAGCGCGAGATCTCAGTAATGCGCCTCGTACGACACCCCAACATCGTGCAACTCCACGAGGTGATGGCCAGCAAGACCCGGATCTTCTTCGCCATGGAGTACGTCAAAGGTGGGGAGCTGTTCACAAAGGTGGCCAGAGGGAAGCTGAAGGAGGAGTTGGCTCGCAAGTACTTCCAGCAGCTCATCGGCGCCATCGATTTCTGCCACAGCCGCGGCGTCTACCACCGGGACCTCAAGCCCGAGAACATCCTTCTTGACGAGGACGGCAACCTGAAGATCAGCGATTTCGGGCTCAGCGCCCTTGGGGAATCCAGGAAGCAAGACGGCCTCCTGCACACCACCTGCGGCACGCCCGCCTACGTGGCGCCGGAGGTCATCAGCCAGAAAGGCTACGACGGCGCCAAAGCCGACATCTGGTCTTGCGGGATCGTTCTCTTCGTTTTGCTGGCTGGATTTCTCCCCTTCCAGGACTCCAATCTCATGGAGATGTACAAGAAGATCAGGAAAGGCGAGTTCAAGTGTCCCAATTGGTTCCCGCCAGAGGTACGGAAGCTTCTGGCGCGGGTGTTAGACCCGAATCCTCACGCGCGAGTCTCCATTTCCAAGATAAAGGAAAATTCATGGTTTAGAAAGGGGTACAAACCAGTGGCGCCGCCGCTGAAGTACGAGGAGGTGCAAGATGGGGCTAGAGAGGTGGATGTGGCCTTCAGGTCCGACGTCATCGACGGGCTGGACTCGGTCGGCTCTCCAAATGGCATGAGGCCAACCAGCATGAATGCCTTCGACATCATATCGCTGTCGAGCGCGTTCAACCTGTCGGGGCTTTTCCAAGGGGAGGAGTGCAGGAAAGCGCAGGCTCTGTTCACGACGCCGGCATCGGCGTCGGACATAGTGTCGAAGCTGGAGAAGATCGCGGAGACAGAGAGATTCAGGGTAAAGAAGAAGAACGGGACAGTGAAGTTGCAAGGGAGCAAGGAAGGGAGGAAGGGGAAGCTGTCGATTGACGCGGAGATCTTCGAAGTGACGCCGTCGCTCCACCTGGTAGAGGTGCACAAGTCATCTGGGGATACGTTGGAGTACCAGAGCTTCTGCGACAAAGAGTTGAAGCCGTCGCTGGAGGATATTGTGTGGACCTGGCAAGGGAAAGAGCAGCCGAAGCAGGAATCGCATTCCGACCATGGAAGTGGGAGTGGCAGAGGGTGCGGAAGCGGAAGCTACGACAGGGAGGTCGTGGCCAAGATAAACCAATACCAAAATTTACCACCTGCAACGCGCACGCACGGATCACAAGTCTAATTTAATTTGTAGCAAGCAAAACATTATCATTTTTAACAATTAATACAATTTACTGTTATTCTTACTAATGTTATTGTTAAGTCTGTTTTGGCAGTTTTAGGCTCCTTTTTTTTTTTTTTGAATTTTTGATGGGTTTTAGACTCCATTTGACCTCAAACTTAACTCGTCCAAACAAACCCCTAGGCTTCTGTGGTAGCCAGAATTTACCACGTTCATCGCCCAAATTGTCAAAAAAAATCCCAAGTAGATAATAGCATGTAAAAGTAAGGAAACCCGCCGCCCAGCTGGCGCGGCGTTAACCATGCTTCTGGGCCAAACTTAGGGCCTGTTGGGCCTAGCGTCCACAAGCCAACAGGCCGTAAGCATGCATCCCTCGATTCTCTCCTGTTAACATCATCATTCCCACCTTTTTTGACTGCGCAATACGCCCAACTTCCTATCATACAGCTAGTTTCTGTTCATAAACTACTAGACGATGTCAGATGCAGGTTTATTTTATGAATTTTGAAACCTGGCAAAATGTAGGGATGAAAATTGAGGTAGGACGACCTGGACTTGCCTCCGATTCCATATTGCATATATATATATATATATATATATATATATATAAGTATAATTTGTATATATATCCACGTAATTTAACGCTAATTGCAGATATACCTAAATAGTTTCACGAATTGCATATTACTCCCACATAGGTTCATCAAAATTATGTATTACCAGTATGTTACCTGTCGTAAATATTTAACTTGATCTTTTAAAAAATAACGAAAATATCCTTATCGGTAGTTTCACAAATTACATATCACCTCACATAATTTCACTAAAATTACATATTACCTCCATTATATATATCAATGAGGGTATTTCCATCACTTTCCAAGATATAACGTTAAATATCAACAATAGATAACATGTGGGGGATAATATGTAATTTCGATAAAACTATATAAGAATAATATACAATTCAAAAAACTATGTAAATATATCTACAATTAACATCAAACTATTTGAGTATATATATAAATTACCCTTTTTAAACCTAATATAAGAATGGGTTAGAAATTTTAACCCAAGTTCAAAAATAGAATCTAGATGAGTCAACCATAACCTAATTCAAAAAATCCCAACCAACCTCGCATAGATTTAGTTATTATAAATTATAAACATATTTTTTAATCTTGCTATCATTTTCTTTCAAAATTCTCACATTTAATTGTATTCACGAACTAAAAATCAATAAAAAAAACATTTAAATGTGTACATATAACTCATCTATAATTGTTGTTTTCCTATCATCTTGAACACTCGGAAAAAATACTACTATTTTGGGAAAATATTTTTACAATTTCCAAAATCCATTCAGAACGAAGTATACTTTATTAACTTATTTTTAATAAAAATACATTATATTTACTCATCTTTTGTTTAGTAATAATATTTACTTTTACTTTTTTAACTAGTAAAATAACAAAGCATGCAATATTTAAATTTTGCATAAATATGTATTTATATGTTTAATATATGTACAAATTCTTAAAATTATTTTACTCAACCCACATTTTTTATTCAACCATATTCTAACTCAAAGTTTTGAAAAATGTGAAGGCCAATTTGATCTTGCCCCAAATTAGTATAAAAATAAGATTAAATAAAATTTTCAAAAAGTAGGATAAAAGTTAAGTAAACCCTGAGTCAGTAAACCTACCCCAATTTACACCCCTGGCAAAATAGCCAAAAAAAAAAAAGAAGTAAAGATCAAACTAATCTTGTCCCAAATCAATATAAAAAAACAAGGTCAAATAATTTTTTTCAAAAAAGAAGAATCAGAGTTAAGTAAACCCTGACCTAGTATGACCTAATTCACACCCCTAGAAAAATAGCCAAAAAAAAAAAACTAAAAACAATTTACATACATACAAGGGACTATTTTACAAACCCCCATCCCCACCAAAAACTAATTATGGTGCAAAAGAAGGACAATGAACCGCTGCGTCCCGTTTTGCATCAGCATATCCCCAAGTATGTCATCCATTTGTGAGCCACTAATATTTCTTCCTCCACAAAAAGGTTACAAAAGCTACTACAATGTCTAGATTGAACAGTTGGAGCATGGGTCTTCAATGAATCAATGCCTTCAATTTTCTGCTAGCACTTTCAAATCTAGCTCATGATCGCTGGAACTTTTTCTCCGATCTTTTCTCTTCAGCTTCTCTTCTCTTTTGTTGCCTGCAAGTTAACATGAAAAGGAAAAATGAAACAAAAGCCGTGATGTGGTGATAAGAACACTAATAGTCTCCTTATTTACATTCCTTCGGTGCACTCAAGTGCATTTAACCTATTTTTTATTTTTTTAAAAAAAAAATTTTACACAACTGTTAATCTAAGTATATTTAACATGTGTACTAATTTTTACCATTTTCGGAAATTTTTAGATTTTTTTGAATTTTTTTAAATCAGTGACATTTTTAATAATTTAAAATTAAGAAAATGTCATTGATTAAAAAATATCTGAAAATAGTAAAAACTGATACACATGTTAAATACACTAAAAGCATATTTGGAAAGTCGTAAAACTTTTGATAAAAAGTTGTTAATGTAAAAATTATTAAATCAGTAGAAAATTATATGATATAGTAAGGATAATGATAAAAAGTAAATAGAATAAATTTAAAATAAATAGATTAGTTGTATTATTAATCGTGTCGAAATTATTGAAAATTAGAATTGTTATATAGAAATATGTAAAAAAATAATTAAAAATAAGATAATTATGAAGAATGAAAAGTTTTATATTGAAAAGTTTTAACATGACAAATTTTACAAATTGCAAAACACACTCTTAGATTAAGAGTTGTGTAAAAAAAAATTTCAGAATATATATATTTTTAAAATTGGGTATTTGCACCTGGATGCCCCGAAGCAATACACCCAAGTGCATGAAATCATGACCCATACCTTAGCACATCAAATTAAAAAAATTCCTTGCCCAATTTACTTTAGCGATTAGCAAGTAGTAATAAAGAAAAAGTTTGGCGACAAAACCAATCTGGAACCCGATCACATTTGTAAAAAGCGTACAAATCACAATAGCTTATGATATGATTGTCATTCCTGGCAATCATGTCCAAGCACAAACGGGTTATCTTTTGGGAATAGGGCTATATCTACTCCAGCCTCAAATGCCGTGTTCGCTTCAGAATATCCTCGCAATTTAATAGACCCAGGCATAAGATGCTGGTTGGAATAGTGGTTCCCATGATAATTTGGACAAGTCGCAATGTTGTTGGACCAGACTTGAGAAAAGCGATGGAGACAGTGCGTATTTTTAATACAACCCCATTGTCCAATCAATGCTCCATATGGCCTCAGTTCACTCGCTGGAGAATACATGCGCGAAGTAATGTATACAAGAAATGTTTGAAGACCTACCATAGAGTCTTTAAAGAAAAATATTGTTTTTACAGAATGAAAATGGAAAGAGAAAATTATTTTAACGCCTGAAGCCCAAGCTCACTCTCTAGGCTATGCCGACACACAACGTGGTATGAAATGGCAGCAGCCAATTACATGTAAATCTGGTGTTACTTTCTTACCTCTGTGATATGAACAAGCACCAACATCGAATAGAGTAACCAATGTAGGTAGCAAGATAAGGAATTGTTTGGTTTGAAACGTCATAGAAACCAGACATAAAGACATTGGCACTTTGTAGATGGTATGACAAAAGTGGCAGGGTGTCATCCAATGCAACTAACCAGTCCACATTTAAATAATGTAATATTATTTTGCAAATCTAAAGTGGTAGGGGGGGAAACCATCCGAGCTAAGCATCAGTCTAAGGGTTGTAATTCAACACGCATAGCACATTTTACCAACCATAACTCACAAATCCACGATAACAATGGGCACTGATAGGACAGCATGCAACAAAGGAAGAAAAGAAGAAAGGACCTGACAGTGACTTACGCAAAGGCAGTATATCCAGCGCCAGCATTAGCAGCAGTCAGGAGTGCTGCATGAGCACTTGCAGCAGATAAGGCATCTTGTCCACCAGAATGCAATGGTCTCTTGTCACCATCCACCTGAAAGCATTCCCAGAAGGAAGTCAATATGGTATCTTATTTCTCAGCAAAAGGACACTATGACAAAGCACACACCTTATCCCACTTTGTTTTCTTGTTTTGTCTACCATCTCTTGGAACATCTGTGCCTGTTGGGACTGATTGCAAGCCAGCAGCAACAGATGAGACGGTAACAACTGAAGCAAACACAGCAGCAAAATGAGCTCATGGACTGGATGAGTGGGATAAAACAACATGTGTAAAGGAGTCCTCCTTAAGGAACATAGATGATGTGCCAGCACTTGGGTGCTATGGATGCAATATAGGTGGAGTTGAAACTCTATTACATGTATTTTGCATACGATTAGTGTTTTCAGTGTTCATGAGGTCAAAATGGCATAAAAAATGATGTAATTCTGTTCGAGATGATGACCATTATATTATGACTTCAGATCAGAACTAGAGGGTTATAATTTACCTTGCAAAGAAAGGCATCAATCCTGTCACAAAATTGACAGGAAAATCCAAGATCAAATAGTAAAGACACACCTTTCTTTTCGACTCTGTAAGATTTCAGGGGGGAAAAAAAAGAAAGAAGAAGCATATAGAAGTTCCCCTTTCATACCAGGAATCTGTCCACTGATCTTTGGTGCAGGACCAATAATTCCAGGTTGTGTGCCACCTGAAACAAAGTCCACCTTTTGAGCCTTCTTCCTTTCTTGTTCCTTTCTCTCAATCTCACGCTTCATATCTGCCTCTGCAGAATAGTGTGCCAAGTTTAGAGAATTCAAGTTTGATGCAGTGCTTTCAACAACTATGGAGAAGCATGTCATTTATCTCCTCTGCCTCAGTGGCTGTTCTTATTATCAGAAATAGCAATTTTCTAAAACTATCTTACAAAATAACAATAAAAAAAACCACGTTCCAGCACCCCGTAAAAAGTAAAATCCTCCAGACTAATGCATGGAAGATTCTAGAAATAACAATGCAGACAATGCACAAAACAGATACAAAAAGGAAATGTCAGTGACCTATTTCATCATAATAGTCGCCTTTGTCATACCCATGTGGGTCAAACACATCTTTGCTGAAGCAAGTCCCAAGCTGATCAATATCTTGATATCTCACAGCATGAAGCAAGAAATCTGGGTTCCTGTAATCCTTCATATTACGTAGGTCAGCATTGAAGCTCTTTCCAGCTTTCTTATATTCAAGAAACTTGTTTATTTTTTTCTGCAGGAAGAGAAAGGATAAAAAGAACACATTCACATTAATATCTACCATGAATCAAACCTCCACAATCAAAGAGGAGGAAAATTTAAGGAAATTAAGGTTTAGTGAGAAATATGCTAGTGAAACTGCCATATGCAAGGAGGTAGAGGTTATATTTGCAAGCAACAGAAAAATAAAGCAATTAAAATGAGTACTTCTGCTTGGTTTTTCATAGTTTTTTCCAAATCATGTCTAAATACCAAAATCGACTGAACAATTCATATAACATCCACCGCCTCAGATGACGAACTGATGTACATGTGTAACCCACTTGTTCAGAATGCACAATAGTATAGAAACCATAATCATGTTCCTCCAACCACTGTTTGAATGCCAAACCTGCATACATGCTAATTGGCATCCCCCCTGTTATCAGGCTAGAGATATTGACCAGGAACTTTTTTCAAATCGTAAACGAAAAACAAACAGCATAACTTCAAGTTGACAGCAACCATTTTACATGTTTCAATTGAGAAGCCTGAATTGTCCGGAACCATCAAAATGAGGTAATTCTTCCTCAAGCTTGAGCCCCAAGACAATCTTTCACCTAATGCTGTATTGAATAGGACTGGAGCCCTATCTTTAGAGTGGAAGAAATCCATTTATAATTCAGAACCTTGTCAGCATTATTGTGCCCAGCAAAAATGACATTGGAATGCTATAAATAGCAGACACTGTTGATCTTGAAGGCCTTGGCCTAGCTGATCATAGCATAGTGCAGCATGCATGTTTCTGCCAACTCTTCTACAGAAGAGTTCGCTCAACATCGATTATGGAATTCTGAGATTGAGACAGATATCAAGGAGTGTTGGCATTCAAATCTTTGTTTGGCCATAGCAAATGCAAAATCTCATTTGCCAGTATACAACTAAGAAAATTGTTCCACACTTATTTTCTAATTTTTGCAAAGAATATTTACCTGCAGTTCCTCAGGGCACTTGATTTTTGGTGGTGGAGGAAGAAACTTCTCTAGTGGATCCACGTTTTCTTTTTCTGCTTCAACAGAGAGCTCAACATCTACTTCCACCTGAGCAGATTCAAGTCCAGTCCTAGTGTCATTCATGATTGCACTATTGTCAGATTTAGATTGTTCTTGTTGATCAGCAGGTGGTTCCAGTTGTTGAGGCGGTGTTGCTTGAATGCTTGGTGTTAAGACATGAACAGTACCAGGAGGTGTTTTTTCGGGGAAGTTCCCTGTAGCCAATAAATGAAAAGAAAAAGCGAAAATACACTTTTTGGGATCAAATAACTGTCAATAATATCAAGTATTTCAGTAGCATATTCCATATAAAGCCAAAAGCAGTAAGCAACATTGATCAGCATATTTCCCCATTAACCAAAATATGTCAGTATGTCTGGAGAAAGCATTGGAAGAATCATGAAAAGCAACAATAGCAAGTTTCTAGCAAGGAAACATCTTTTCCAACTCACTGATAAGAATCAATGTCTGAACCATGATATAATGAGGAATGCACCTATTTAGAAGGAACCAATAAGTTGATATTTTAACATGAGAAAACGATAACAATGATCTCTAGGCTACAAAAGACAAAAATAGTGGAGACAGACAGCTTAGGATTATCAATTGAGCATTACCCAAAAATGCTTGCCACATAACGCCATCAAATCCTATCACCCCAAAATCAAATCCATAAACTCAAGGAAATATGTTCTCCCCCGTATGAAAATATTTTTTTTTTTCCAAAAAAGGCCCTCAAAACCACTCTGCAATGAAAGGACTGACATTGTCCAACCAAAACCTATTTCAAGATCATGCCTCTTCCAATGAGCACGTAGAGAACAAATCAAAATCCCTTTAGCAAATACTAAAATTTTCAATTCAGCATGACTGATGGGATTAGTTTGTCAGCTTGCTGTTATGATTTTTAGAACGACAAGTTTTTTAACTGTCCACATTGACTTCGATATCAACTAAAGATGCAACCAAATAATTTTATGGAGCACCCTTCCTACACTGACCAGTCTCCCAACAGTTAAGGTATTGAGATTCCATAATGCATATCCGGAACAGTGGAACTAATTCTTCAAATTTTTTGGCCTCTCTATGGTGAAAAGGACTGCGACTCTTCTCTCGGAACCTCGGCATGGCATTGATGATACAAAACAGAAAGCTTAGTGGAGAAGGAAAGCTCAACTTTTGCACTACATAGTCACAGACGAATTAGTATTCATTGAGCAAGACAAACCCACCAGCAGCAATTTGAGCTTCTGATCCCAATGTAACAAGGCCAGAGCTCAAAATTTCGCCTTCCTGAAATTGAATATATTACATTTAAGAAAACAGCAATAATTCCTTTGATTAATTGACATCCCTTAACTCACATGAATTACCTCAGCCTCAGGAGACATTGCAGTCTCATCGTGAGCGTAGTCGACAATCCCAAGCGGCAGTTTTCTTGCCCTCGGGCCATCTAGAGGGTTTGAAACGACAAATTGCTGCTGCAGCGGAGGAGCCGGAGAACGTACGGTGATCCGGGGCTGCGGTGTTAGCGGGGCAGGGCTTTTTACCGTTACCTCGGCGGCGGCTGGGGGAACTGGAGTTTGAGGTCGCGCGAGTGGAGGCGTGGTTTCTGGGGCGGAATCGGAATTGAATTTCTCTTCGTTTCTTGTATCGAAAGGTTCGTTGTTTCTGGGCAAATATTTATCCCGCGCAAACTCGTCTTCTACCTCGTCGCCACTTTCGTCGTCGTCATCTTCGTCGGGATCCATGTCCTCGTCGTTATACATTGAGAGAAGGGCGATACCTTCCGCTTCTTTCTTCTTTGGAGCCATGAGAAAACGAGAAAATATTGCCTTATTTTGTATAATTTGAGGAGAACGGAATTCAGAGAAATCAAACGAGGGAGATAGGGTTTCGAGTTCCGGCGAAGCTGATTATTACTGAGAGAGAAAATAATTTTCTCTTGGGCCCACGGGCTTCCACGAGATGACAACTGACGCAGGCCCAGAGGCCAATTTTAAAAGACAGGAAACAAAAAAGCCGAACAAATTTTTCTGTGTAATCATCGGCTTTCTAATCATTCACCTGCATTTTTTAATATAAATATTCTATTTTTAATCATTCATATATATATTTTTCTATACAA
>JAXCLR010000001.1:90350468-90366599 GCA_035584095.1 Annona squamosa | reverse complement strand
CGTTATTATCGTGCTCCAGAGCTTATTTTTGGAGCAACAGAGTATACAACATCAATTGATATATGGTCAGCTGGTTGCGTCCTTGCCGAGTTGCTTCTTGGCCAGGTTAGATTGACCATCATGCTAAGAACTTTTAACTGGATTTGCCCCATTGTTGATAATTTTCTTGTTGTAATTTATGCAGCCGTTATTTCCAGGAGAGAGTGCAGTGGACCAGCTGGCGGAAATCATTAAAGTATGTCTTTTGTTGGCATTAACGAGACAAGAGAAGAAAATTTAATAGATTTGAATACTTATGGGGGGGTTTTCTTTGGCAGGTTCTTGGCACTCCAACTCGTGAGGAAATCCGTTGTATGAATCCTAATTATACTGACTTTAGGTTCCCTCAAATAAAAGCCCATCCTTGGCATAAGGTAATCTGCGCAATTCATCTTTGCCGTTTCATCTGTAGATAATGAAAAGGGACCCCTGAAAATTTAGTGCAATCAGTGGCTTTGGTTATTGCCTTTATCGCTGGGAAGAATTATCATTTAGGTTCTTCCACAGGTTGCGAGGAAAGCCAAACTAGATTACGAGCCCAATTTGGTGATGTACTTAAAAAAACGAAAAAAGAAAAATGAACAGCTCTCCTAGCCTGTCCACATGTTGTGAAAAAGATGCCCACATGTCAGAGATATCCTTCAATTTCTCTGGGACATTTTCATTTTCATTTTTTTTTTTTTTTGATTTAGAGTTCTTTTTCTTTTTTTGGTGAAAGATCTTTCATAAAAGGATGCCTCCAGAAGCAATAGATCTGACTTCACGACTTCTCCAGTACTCGCCTAGTCTTCGCTGCACTGCGGTGAGTGTAATTTCCTGTTCTTTCACATGAAACAAGGTACACTTTCTGATTTTGGTAGCAATAACTGTCTTTCTTCAAATGGATGGCCTCTTTTGTTGGATGATACTGGTCTGGGTGATACTTCCCCTTTTCATTTGTTGGTTACTAGCTGCTGGATGTTTTTATATCTCCTTAATCCTTTTCTAGTTCTCAGCTGAGTATCATGGGCTATACATTTCCATTTATGGATCATTGGATTTGTTTTATAAATTGAACCGACCTGCTTCTGGTATGAGAAACGGAAAGTTAGATCTTGCATTACCATTATACCAGATCCATTTTTCTATGTGTCAAGCACCAATCCATTTTTCTACACCTGAAGCACAAACGGTTGTCAGTAAACACTAAGGAAGCAGAAAACTAACAACATATAGCATTACACAGATGGCCCACTAAAAATGAAGCAGAAAACTAACAACATATAGCATCTAATAGATGGATATATTGCTTCTTCAAATGGCTGAATTTCATTGACTGTTGCAGCTAGAGGCATGTGGTCATCCCTTCTTCGATGAACTCCGAGATCCAAATGCTCGGCTGCCCAATGGTCGCTCTTTGCCTCCTTTATTCAACTTTCAACAAGAAGTATGTTTCTGGATTTGGAAGTGTTTTGTATCTGTTTCTGCTGATGAGGTTATATTAGTTTTCTTCTGAGATGGGCATGTGAGTTCAGTCATTGTGTTGTAATTGTCCATACATAATGTCAGTGGTCTGATTGAACCCTGAGATCCACCCCTTGCAACCTCTAGCGGAATCTTGAGTGCCTAAATCAAACTTGTGGTGTGGGTCTATATATGGCACTATGGTTGTATGCATTTAGTTGTTGAACTGTACTTTCATTTTGCACCCTGATCAAATTCCAAGCGTGTTCTTAACGGTAATACCTAAATGCACTCGAGGGCATGAAATCGCAACCCTGTTCTTATCACCTTTTACCGTTATGGACAACAAAAAATGACATTTCTCCCTATGTCTCCATTTAAGCACAAAAAATGGGAGGCATCTGATAATTGTGTGAACATTAAATATTGGTCATTAGCAGGTAGGAAAGGAACCTTTTAAAAATAATATGAATTTGGAATTTTTAGAGTCAGCAAGTGTTAAGGCTCTGATTGAAACAATCGTTACTGAATCCTCTGCTGGGGCTAGGTTCGCCATCTGGGGAAGTTTTGGTTGTTGGGTGGCTAAGTGTTTTTTAGCATTCAGGTTCGATTTTTGTCCCTAGTGAAGACTTCTCAAATTATAAGGACAACTGGCCAAGTGCTACATGGCTGGGGATTTATGATTGTTACAAAGTCGGAGTTGTATTCTTTGGCTTTACTTTATTGGAACTTTTCGGTGTTAAATCTGCTGGACTTGACTGATCATGTGATTCTGTGATTTTCATCCTGTGGCATACTAGAAGATCCCGGAAGGAATTTTTTGCATTCTTAATTTTATTAGCCTAACACCAGATATTTCTGCTAGGCATGTATTATACTTACTGCTAATAGAACTAATGTCAATACCGTTTATTGGGTTCTGTTTGCCACAGATTTCAAGTGCTTCTCCAGAGCTCATCAACAAGTTGATCCCTGATCACGTGAGGAGGCAACTTGGTCTTTCTTTCCTGCATGCTGCAGGCACGTAGGATAGCCAGAAGGGTTCTTTGGATACTGATGCAGAAGGGTTTTTGGATTATGATGCGTGGAGGACAAAGGCCGCTCTGTGGGTTTTTGTGCACTGTGAGGTTTGGCAAAAGAGAAGCCAAGCATTAAGAAGAAGTTTTATATTCAGCAACACCAATGGACAGCTAGCCTTTTGCCTTGGTGCTCATCCTGTTTCTGGCAACTTGTCTGGCCTGTATATTTCAGCAACGGTAGGATAATAGTGATCGGACGGGAGAAGGAACGAGAGCTATGGTAGAATGCCTGTGGGAGGTGGTCTCTCTTATTCTTAAAGTAGCTGTCGGTGCCAAAGCCATAGGTAAAAAGTTAGGTTGTTTACTGTTCCTTTGTCGTTTTGATCTAGTTTTTAAAGTTGGATAAGCATGATTTTGAAGTTCGTCGACACACGTGTACATGTTCTTAGCCCCCCACTGTGTATCAAGAGATAATGAAATTCCTGTTGTATTACGTACGCCCAGTGTACCTGATCTGTATGTTTCTTTGTGATTTATGATAAGTACAGCAGCGTTCTCCTGTTTAACTTCTTTCTCCGGTTCAAATAAATGCAATTAAATTTGTTGGCTGGAACAGCAATGTTTTGCGGACCTCTACAAACCTCCTCCTTCCACTACACTACTGTTCTTGGTAGTTGGCGTAGCCTGTGAGGCTATGACAGGTCAAAGTGTCCTTTTCCATGGCGTTGTCTTCGAAGGAAAAAACTAATGCTAGAAATATTCATATCATGCTGGACAGCTATTGCCTTTGTTGGCTGTAAGACATTACTACAGATGCTGCTGTGCTGGCATATCTTTTATATTCATAACTGATGAAAACGCTTGTGTCTGGATGTGTAGTGCGATCGGGGCAATGGGTATTGGCCAATGTGCATCATGGTAAACAAAAATAACCGAAAAACAAGTAATAATTCACAGAAGATGAAAGAAGCCGTGTGCCGTGTGCCGTGTGCCGTGTGCCGTGTGCGTAGTAGGCTGAGGGTGTTGGAAGTGAGTATGCCCAAGCAGACGACGTGCGATGAGAAGCAGCAGCGTCCAGTACTGCCTTGCCTCGTGAAAATGAAGCTGAACAGTCTTTGCGTTCCCGATCGATGCCAAAAAGCCTTTCCGCTTGGACGCCGGAAACCAGTAAAAATGAACGAATAAAAAAGAGGAAAGTGTCGCCTCTACCGACGACAGGTTGCTTGGTTTTCACCCCGTTTATTTTCATCAAAGCGCTGTACTCTCGTCCATAATCCGTCCCCTCCAATTCTTCTTATCTATAATCCAGCATCAATTACTCTTTCTCGTCTTAAATTCTCGAGTGCAACCTAATCCATCTTAATTTAGATGAGATAGGGTAGAAAATATTGCGTATGAGTTTGAGTAGGTTATAAATTATCATCCACTTATTCAAAAAGGGTACAAGTATGGTAGATAGATAGATATCCAAAATCGACCTATATGGATAATTGATTAGATATATAATTATAAATATATATATATATAATATATATTATATATTTTGTATTAGGCCAATTCAATATAACTAAGTTACATAGAAGCGGTTTCATATAACCTTCGAAATTTTAAGATTTTGATTCTTGATAAAAAAATTAATTCATTCATTATATTTAACTAGTTATGAGATGAAGTTTCATTCAAATTCATTATTTACATAGGCTATATTTATTAAAAATAGATACATTTATGTATAAATCAAGAAAAATACTTAGATTCATAGATATTAGAATATAGTAATACTTTATAAAATCATGTATTTATATGGTAATCATATTTTCGATGGTTTAAATGTTAAAAATAATACTTAAAAATTGATATTTAGCATTAAATAATTTTATTAAGTTGATTTCACATGTTTGTAGATGGGGTCCATATACAATGACATTAGACAACTGAAAGGATTTCATGATAATGTAAGTTGCACTAAACACAAAAGATGGAGTCAATATTTCATTAACTATCTAGATGTTGAAAATAAACGAAATTACATAGAAATGGGATTCCATATAAGTACCTCCGATTTTTATTATTTTTTGTTTGTGACATCTTGTGATATTGTGTAAATATCCATTTAATAAATTCAAATTCAAATGAATCTTGTACCTTGTTGAGTTGTAAATTGTGAGTTAAAAACCCAATTCAGTTTATATATATTATTGAATTTAGGAAGTTTTTATAAATAAGTCTATGAATTGTGATTATAATATATTAATAATTTTAATGATTAGGTTGTAACAGTCTATATTTTTTATATAATAATGTAAATAAGAACATATGTGATTGTGATTTAAAATGTAAATGAGTATTGCTTCATATTATTTAAAATAACATAAAAATATTTTTTAAAAATATAAATTGGAATTTATACAATATAAGACTGATATTACAACCAACTACATTCATAATTCTCAAAAACATGGAGAAAATTTTTCTGCAAACTCATATGCTAGGGGAATTTTTGTGTGAAACCTCCAAAAAGGAGGAAATTGTAAAACTTCCTCAAACTCTGGAGGGCTTGTTAAAATTACCGCTTATCATATGCCTGTGATTTTCAAATTCACGACCACCATACATTGGGATAGTTAAATTTAGGGTGCGTTTGTTTAGGGCATAAAAATGTCAATTAAAACTTTTCAATCTAAAACTTTTCACCCTCCATAATTATTTCATTTTTTAATTATTTTTTCACATTTTTCTATACAAACTACTCTATTTTTTAATCATTTCTACACAACTATTTATACAACTAACATATCTATTTTAACTTTATTCTTTTTACTACTCATCATTACTCCTATTCTATCACATTACTTTCTATTGATTTGACAACTTCTACTCCAAAAACTTTTCATCAAAAGTTTTATCTCCAACCAAACACACCCTTATATTTAAATATTAGAGGAACTGAAATTGATATTATGTGTAATGAGTAAGATAAAATACATTGTGAAATAAACACACAAATGAATACAATAAGGGTTTGTTCCAAACTTTATAAAATTCTTGAATTGAATATGTGTCTGTAATGAGAATGTATCCATGTGTATTGGAAATAAGTAAAATTATATTAAAATTTGATGCTACCCTAAGAATGGTAATACAGATCACCGAAGAATATAACGTGGGACACCTGAACGTTCTGCAAAAGGAATCAATACCGCTCAAAACCAAGCCAAACCCATCCGAGTTGCGCCTCTCTACCCGAACTGCCTTTTTTATCCATCGTTTGGCAAAAGTTTTGATTTCCAAGGGCCACCATTCTATTAAAAAACCAATGTTGACTCTTAGACGGTGGGTTTAACGATATCGGGCCCCTCAGCATCTCGAGCTCCGAGCCGTGTTCCGTGTTTGATTTTGATTTTTGACCGGTGCCGGCCTAAAAAATAATAATAAAAAAATCTTGCTGTAAATTGTTGTCTGGTTACGTGAAAGTTAGGGGAAATGTAAAATGGGGTGGAGATGTGAAAGTTAGAATATTTGATAATAATATGATTGATATAAAGTGGAGATGTGAAAGTTAGAATATTTGATAATAATATGATTGATATAAAATAATATATGTAAAGATAGAACAAATAGAGTAGTTGAAGTGTATGATGGAAGAAAAATAATTGGAAAAGATTGAAATATAGAAGTAAAATAATAAAAATATGGTTAGTAATTGGGAATGAGAATTCGTAATCCACGTCTTTCCATCTCATAATTTCCACATACATCAACAAATGTAACTTTGGGTGATTTTGATAATGTAAAAATTTACGAGATATGGGAAATGGCGGGAAATAAAAAAGATAATATTTTAAAAAATGTGTGATTGCTAGAAAATGATAGGAGTATAATTTAAATAAATAGGTTTATTGGAGAAAGTTAGTAAGAAAAAAAATTAGAATATAAGGGTAAAAATATAAAAATAAAATTTTGGGAGGTGGGCAGCCGTACATGCGTCACCGGCTTCCCACGAAATTACGGTGTGTTTGGTTTGATGTAAAACTTTTGATGAAAAGTTTTTGGAATAAAAATTGTCAAATCAATAGAAAGTGATGTGATATAAAAGGAGTAATGATGAAGAGTAAAGATAATAAAGTTAAAATAGATAGGTTAGTTGTATGGGTAGTTGTGTAGGAATGATTGAAAAATAGGGTAGTTTATATAGAAAAATGTGAAAAAATAATTAAAAAAATAGAATAATTATGGAGAGTGAAAAGTTTTAGTTGACACTTTTTTACCCTAAAAAAACACACCTTACGTATTTTCTCATCCTCAACGTTTACCAAATGTGCCTTTTATCTCTGTAGGGGATTTTGAGGCTGTCGAGCAGTTGAGCGTGAATTTCGATTTTTCTGGGACTCTGTACGATATGGAAAAAATATTTTTAAAAATTGTAAAAATGACGTGACACCGGAGGAATAAATTTATGATGTGTTTAAGAAATGATAATACTTTTTAGGTAAAAATTTTTTAGTATACAAATTTTTGAATTTGTTGTTGTTAATCCAATTTAATTAACTGACCGTGGAGTTCCACTCAAATCAATCACTAATGATGAATTCAATATAATGACATTGGGCACTGAGGTGTTACCTCAATGGTCAAGGACTAGCCTACATTTGAATTTTAGTAATCGCATGTTTTGAAGAATTTTAGTTGTGATGTTTATTCTTCACGAATTTTTAATGGGAGCATCCACAAGGTGAATATTTTAAAACTAATTGTTAAAAAATTAGATTCTTTGTTAAATAATTGATAGAATGTTTTAGACCTTGATTATACTACCAATTGAGATACTATAATATATATAATCAAAAAAATTTAACTTTAAAAAATGATGAGTTAGTTGCGTTGATAGCTATGTACAAATAATCGAAAATTAAAATAGTTGTATAAGAAAATATAAATAAATAATCAAAAATATGGTAGTTATGGAAAGTGAAAAGTTTTAGCTTGATATTGATTGCAAAACACATCCGGAATAAATAAAATAGTTGTAAAAAAATAATAAATGCACTTTACCAAGCATGATCTTAATTAGAGTATTTTCAACTTAACCTTGAGCACCCAAAATGGGTATGAGAAATTATTATTTTTATACAAATAGAGTATGAGAAATTTAAAGTAAAAAAATATCTAGTTCGAATAGGGAAGGGTAGGTTCCAAGATCCAAATACTCGAAAATAACCTAAATTACTAATATTTGTTTAATATATATTTTATAAAATATCTTTTACATTGAAAGACATAAAATATTATTTAAGAGGTGTTTGTTAATATCAAAAAATTTTCAAATTAAAAATTTTCAATCTAAAACTTTTCATTCTCCACAACTATTTCATTTTTAACAATTTTTTGACTTCTTCCTATACAATTATCATATTTTTCATTTATTTCTACAAACTACTTGTATATCTAATTTATATTTTAACTTTATTGTATTTACTCTTTATCATTGTCCAATTATATTATATCATTTTATCGTATTTCAAAAACTTTTACATAAATTTTTTTTTATCAAAAATTAGTTGTATAAAAATTGTTAAATTGATAGAAAATGATGTGATGTTATAAGGATAATGATAAGGTGTAAATAAAATAAAATTAAAATATATGAATTAGATGCATGGGTATTTGTGTTGAAATGATTAAAAAATAAAATAGTTATATAGGAAAAAGTGAAAAAATAACTAAAAATATGATAGTTGTGAAGATTAAAAAATTTTAATGTGACATTGTATTCTCATTGCCAAACACATAATGTGTTTGGGAAGTGATGAAACTTTTCACGAAAAATTTTTAGTGGAAAAGTTTTTAAATAAAAGAAAATGATATGATATAATATGGATAATGATAGTGGGTAAAAAGAATAATGTTAAAATAAATAAGTTTAGATGTCCAGATAATCATGCAGAAATAATTGAAGAGATGGTAGTTGCATATGAAGAAGTAAATAAATAATTAAAAAAATATGGTAGCAATAAAAAGTGAAAAATTTCAGGGAATGTCTGTTTGCCCCTAAAATTTTTTTAATCTAAAACTTTATACTCTTATCAACTATCATATTTTTAATTATTTTTTATTTCTTCTCATACAACTATTATAATTTTCAATTATTTTTATACAAATACCTATACGTCTAAGATATTTATTTTAATTTTATTCTCCCTACTTCTTATCATTACCTATATTACATCATATCATTTTTTCTTATTTAAAAAATTTGTAACAAAATTTTTTATCACTTCCCAAAAACAACTTTAAATTGAAAATTTTTTAAGTCGAGAAATTTTTTTTTTTTGTTTTGTTTTTTCGTTCTTTTGGATAAACATCCCCTGGGCGCGCAGATGAGTCTTTCAAAAGGTCAATGAACGGGCCAAGCTTACGGGTGGGGCCTATTTTCGGAGGGATACAAGCGTGGGCCGGCTGACCCGTAGCTGGAGCTTCTCGCTCCTCCCATTGTCAGCAGAAGGAAACAGACAATTCATAGTTTTCGGAGTCTTTCTTATCCTCGGTTTTCGCATTTCACGAGGATTTTTTTAGAAATTTTCTAGAACCGGAAGAACTCCCGAGGTGTGTGTGTGTGTGTGTGAGAGAGAGAGAGATAGATTCGATTCCTAGCAGCTTCAATGGCAGACCCGATTTCCAACAGTGCTATTAGCACCAGTGAGAGCTCCTTGCAGGAGCAGCTCCCGCACAGTCGAAACGGTAAAAGCTCTACATTTCTGAAGCAGCTGTTGGTTCTCTGTCTTTATGGAGTTCCTGAAGCTGCTGCTTCTGTTTTTGCCTCTGTTACGAGCTTCCGACACCCTTCTTTCTCCCAAGGGCGTCAACTACGAAGGTAAATTTGTATCTTTTCCCCGGTTTTCCTGCTTCATATAGGTAGTCGCATCTATTGCGAAGAACAGTGGAAAAAGAGCTTCGTGCTTTTCTAGGGCCTGCGATTTACCAAATCTCTCTAAGGCAGATCCTGCGCCCCATTGTATGTTGTTTGGGTCAAATCCTTCGTATATCCTTCTACAATTTAGTTTTAGTTGCATCTCTTTCTTCCTTTATTTTTCAAAATGATATGGGTCGTTTTTTCTCATTATCGGTGTTCCAATCCCATTTATCACTACCTCATTTTTTAAGAAAAGCTCAATAGAGTTTTGAGTCCAATGTCTTTGGCTTCTGAATTCGCAGTTGCTGCTTTGATGTCTATGAAGAGTAAACTAAGAGATCCTTATGATGTTCTTTACGGGTGGGATATTAATTCTGTTGATCCTTGCACCTGGAGCATGATTGGATGCTCTCCTGACGGCTTCGTAATTTCACTGTAAGCATATCTTGCCTGCTAATTGATGTCCCTAAGCTCTTGACACCATCCATTCAGCGTGATTGGAATCCAACTTGCAGTCATGGCGTCGCATTCCCTTCTTCAGTGTGAATAGCAGTTATTTTATTTCCCAAGATGATTGGCCTGCTGGCCTAATTTCTGCCCGGTCTATTTTTCATTGTGTGGTCACCTTAAGGGACGCTGGTCACACTTGGTTGGCTGGGATTCATTTCTGTCTTCGGGTATGTGGGCTTCTTTAATTTGCTTTTAATATGGAATGCTTCTCATTGATGGCAGAGAAATGGCTAGCAAGAGCTTGTCTGGTGTCCTATCACCGAGTATCGGGAATTTGAGTCACCTACAAATGATGTATGTGACTGCTTTCTTTTACCCTGAGTTTCCTTTGATGTTCTAATGCGAGTTGGATATTTGTTACAATGTTACTGCAATGCATGCAAAAAAGATCAGAATTTCTCATTTTCTTCTCAGAGAAACTAATGTTTTGCACATTAACAGCATCATGTAGCCGGGTAATTAATTACCCAAAGGCCGCCATTGCTTTTTGTCAGCTGATCCTATCTAGTTTCATATCCATCTGCAGTGCGTTAGAACTTGAAATAATGATATTTTAAGTTTTGGGTTTAGGGTTGACATTGGTGACATGTGAGCTGGAATAATTTCGTATGTGGAGACTTGAGAGAATCTCCTGCTTAATTTTGAGTTGATGCTTATTATTGACATGGAAGGACCAAATTGTAGAGGAAAATGTATCAGTTCTTCACCAATAAGTGCTCACACTGATGCTGCTTTTGTTAGAGGTTCCGCCATCTCTACACGTGCCAAGCACATACATGTATGCATGCATGCATGTATGTACGTACATTTATGAGTATTTTTTGTTTGAAAACGTGAGTGGCACACTGAATTTCTTTTCTAGCAACTATAATTTTTAAATCTTAGTTGATACACCTTTGATGTTCCAGTGTTGCAGTCTATAAATTGCTGTACCTCCCAACTTGCAATTTTTATTGTGATGCTGTTGGGTGCTTTTATAATGGTACTTCTCTATAGCGTTGTTACATTTTAGATCGTACAAGATCTTAATGCTTATTTGCCTGCTTCAAGCAAAGGGCGCCTTCACTGTTGGATTCACTCATTTTTTAGTGTTTCCTAATACTTAGGGCATGTTTCTTTATATGACCTAAACAACACAAGTTCTGGGCGGGGAATATTGTGAATAATATATGGATATTCTTTGCAGGTTGCTACAAAACAATGAAATATCAGGTCCAATTCCGTTTGAAATTGGGAAACTGTCAGGACTTCACACTCTTGACCTGTCTGGTAACCAGCTGATGGGTGAAATTCCAAGTTCATTAGGCTCCCTGACTCATCTAAGTTACCTGTAAGTGTGAACTTTCTAATTTTGTTATTGTTGGTTTCTGATTTTGAGGTCTAGGAGTTGCATATTTATTTATTTTGAAATGTAAGTACACACTTTGATTATTTTCTAGGCGGCTTAGCAATAACAATTTGTCTGGTCAGATTCCAAGAACTGTTGCTGACCTCATAGGTCTTTCATTCTTGTAAGTATTGTCTCACTTTTTATGTGTATGTATATATGTATTCATTCATTGCTTAATTGATTTTTTTTTCAACACTTGGAACAGGGATTTATCATTCAACAATCTTAGTGGTCCAATTCCCAGAATATTTGCAAAAGAATATAGGTAAGCTTAGCAGCAAAGATGCATTTTCTAGATTACAAGTTCCAGAGCTTAATGATTACTTCTTCACAGAAGTCTTAATTCTGTTTCATTTTCTTCAACTTTGTTTATGTTGATAACCAAGATGCAAGATTGTTGATTTATCCCCATTTGTTAAATAATTCATTGAAAGCATCATCATGGCTATCTGCAAGCATTTCAATATTTGTTTTGATTCCCCTTTTTTATGAGGCATAATTGATTCATTCTTAGTCAACAGCTAGTTCTATATTTTGTGAAATGACTGTCTTCCTTGATAGGAGATCTGGGAAAGGGAATATATATTTTTCTTCTTTCATGAATTTTGGCCTTTTGTGGTTTTCTTCTTTATATTCAGAGTTTTGTGTAAGTTGTGTGTGGGTTACCAGTGTTGCAGGGAATATGTTTCTGTGCACATCAACACACTCAGAAGGCTGCATAGACATGCCAAAACCAGCAAAAAGTAATTTTCTCAGGCATTTCATAAGTTCATTTGTTTTACATTGTTTTGGGTGTGATAATGCATACAAGTTCTTTACTGTTGCAGACAGTAATTCATCTGAGGAAGCTGATAACCATGGATTTGTGGTGGCCATTTCTGTGAGCCTGAGTTGCACGCTTGTGTTTGCAGTGGTGCTGGTTGTCTATTGTCTGGGTTGGTGCAGATGGAACATGCTCTTTCTCTCTGATGGTACCTCCACAATTCTGATTCTTCTTTATTGTAAGCATTTCCTTATTGTAAGAATAGGGATATCTGAATAATCTATCACCATTCTGTTCAGGCCAGGAAGATTATGAATTTGAGATGGGTCATCTGAAGAGATTTTCATTTCGAGATCTTCAAGTTGCCACTGATAATTTCAGCCGTAAAAACATCTTAGGTCAGGGTGGGTTTGGAGTAGTTTATAAAGGTTTGCTTCGAAATGGCAAGGCAGTGGCAGTGAAAAGGTTGAAAGATCCCAATTTTACTGGTGAGGTCCAGTTTCAAACAGAAGTAGAGATGATTGGCTTAGTTCTGCACAGGAACCTCTTGCGCCTGTATGGATTTTGTTTGACATCAAATGAGAGGCTTCTTGTGTATCCATATATGCCAAATGGGAGTGTTGCTGATCGCTTAAGAGGTCCGTTTAACCATGCCTCCGACACTGGATGAAATAATGGAACTTGACGGAAACAGTAAATATTTTTATTTCTCAGTGCAAAAGATTTTGCTTAAAATACTTCTGGGGGACCATTTTATAGGTTTAACTTGCTATTTTGTATGAAAGCAATGATCTCTTTCTAGATTTTGTCAACCATGGTTCAGTATTTTCAAAGTTTGTGTTTGTTCCCTTTATTCTGAAATTTTCGAAATCAAAATTCCATAGCTGTGAAGTGGATGCATATTGGATTGTGGAATTGGAATCAAATTCAAGTAAGATAAATGCATTGACATTGATCAGACCACAATCATTTATTCCAATTCATCTGCTGTTGCAAATCACAACCTGCAGGTCCTCGGCATGAGAAGCCATCCTTGGATTGGAACAGACGAATGCGAATTGCCCTTGGTGCTGCTCGTGGGTTGCTTTACTTGCATGAACAGTGCAATCCTAAAATCATTCACAGGGATGTGAAAGCTGCAAACATTTTGCTGGATGAAAATTTTGAAGCTATAGTTGGAGATTTTGGTTTGGCCAAGCTTTTAGATAGGAGGGATTCCCATGTCACTACTGCTGTCAGAGGCACACTGGGACACATTGCCCCCGAGTATCTTTCAACAGGACAGTCTTCTGAGAAAACAGATGTTTATGGATTTGGCATACTAATTTTGGAGCTTGTGAGTGGTTACAAAGTGTTATATACTGCTAACGGTGCCTTTCAAAAGGGGATGATTCTTGATTGGGTAAGCCTTCTTATTTCTTACTTTAGTTGTTGTTGTTGCTGCTGCTACTGTTGTTGTTATTATTATTATTTAAATTTCCTTAACATTAAATATGGTTGGAGAAGCATCTATCTGAAGGGTTGTTAACTCCTGTTAACTCCTATGACCATTTTCTTGGAAGCAATCCTTGTGTCTATTGAGAAGTTGTCTGGGAGGTCTATTGAAATATTTGTCTTTGCCTTCAAATACTAACATGGCTTCTGAGAATGTTGCCTAGGCGTATTCTAGGACTCCTGCTCGTCACCAATTCTTTTGTAGGTATTTGCTAGATTCATGTAAATAGTTTATGGTTTTCCAACCTGCTTTCGAGGGATCGGTCACCCACAGCTCATATACTCCTGAAGAAAAAATTAAATAAACTTTGGTTCTGCCTTATTACTAGTAGTTGTCATCTTTGCAACTTCTGTTCTATCTAGGGGAAAAGATAGTGGGTTTATGTTTTTGGTGTAATCTCACGCTGAAGTATCATGAAAATTTTTGCAGTCGTATATTGACTTTATTTTATGTTATTAATTTGGACCCTTACATTACCTAAGGTTCAGCTGAAACTGCTCAGGTTAGAGGTGCCCATGAGGAGAAGAACTTGGACACACTGGTGGATGTCGATCTTGGATCTTCTTACAATGTGGATGAACTTGAGAAAGCTGTGTGTGTAGCCCTTCTTTGCACCCAATCTGACCCAAGCCTGAGGCCAAGGATGTCAGATGTTGTGAGGGTCCTAGAAACCATGTCTGGCACCACAGAACACATGGAAGATTCACGAGGAGTCCCAGGTGAAAGGGTTTGCAGTTTTTCAAGAAGCTACAACAATTATCTCGATGAATCCTCCTTCATCGTTGAAGCTATGGAGCTCTCTGGACCGAGGTGATGGTTCTGCTTGTTAGAGTGGAACCTGAGCTACACTTCTACCATCTCGAAAGGAAATTTTCAAAGAAATTGTAAATTTGAGGTACATATGTAATTATCTTGAAACAAAGATGAATTTTTATTTAAGCAACTGCCAGTACTAGTACCTTTTTCTGGCTTGTTTTTGCTACCTTTGGCTGCGTTCGACTTACTGATGCACAGAGACAGAGAGAGCTTGGATGAATAGGTACTCCGGAATCCCAGTGTTGTGAGGACTCTGAGCAAAACTTTGAACTCTTGGCATGATAAGAAAACAGGAATTGTAGTATGAAATTCTAAAACATAAAAATAATATGAAATTCTAAAACATAAAAAAATAAGTAAAATCACTTAATCCTGGCACATCGGATGCCTTTGCATCTCGTAATCATATCCAACGACCGTCTGTAGTTTCGTAGAATCTATCGTCATAAGCAGACAATGTCTCAGAGATGACCAGAAATCTCATGGTTTCCTCTCCTCCAGTCAATATAGATGTGCACCGTAGCCGTCGAGCTTCCAGTTTCGTTGGAGATTCTCTGTTGGTCGGTACTCAGTAGTGGTAGTATTAGTGTACAGAAGTGAGTAAGCACGACGACGAGGGAGTTCCAAAACTCAAAAGTTTCCTGTTTCACCCACCTGGAATACTCGCATTTGCATTTCTATTAAGAGTCATGGGAATGGGTTTCTCATCTTCTATCACTGTTGAATCTGGATGAATGAAACGGATTTCACTTTTCATATCTGTTCCTAGCTTATTCTTCCCATGCTCAAGATTCCAAACCTGTTCATCGCTGACAAGCGGCACCAGCTACATTTCAGCGCCCTCAGCCTGTCAAACTCGTTTTTCTCATAGGTTGGACACACAAAGTTATAGGCGATTGCTCGATACTTGTGTTCTTGAGCAAAACTTGGGATTAGGAAAGCTAATCCATGCGAAGTTAGTAGTCAATGGCTGCGAGGAAGATTCCTACATTGCTACCAAGCTAATTGGTTTCTACTCCTCCGGTGGTGATCTCTCAGTTGCAGAATCAATTTTCAATCGTCATTCGGGCTGCAATATTTACTTGACGAATGCTATGATAAGAGGATTTTCAGCAAATGGTTTATATAAGCAGGCTATTGACTTCTTTTTTAAGAAGCACGAGGAAGGGATCATAAAACCGGATTCTTACACATTTTCTGCTCTTTCGAAGGCATGCGGTTCGTTGCAAGACATTTCTTATAGCAAAAGGATCACAAATTTGATTCTGGAAAGTGGGTTAGTGAATGATTTGTTTGTATCAAACTCTCTTATTGCCATGTTTGCTAAGTGTGGGAACCTGGCGGATGGGATTGAAGTGTTTGAGAGAATGCCTCAAAAGGATACAGTTTCATGGAATTCAGTCATTTCAGCATATGCGCAAAATGGTTTTGATTGGGAGGCAATGGTTACAGTTCGGGAGATGGCTGATAGCGGGTTGAGACCTGATAGTGTTACTGTAGTGTGTGCTTCAACCATTTGTTTCTCATTGGCTACTTGTAGAGAAATACATGGTTATGTCCTGAGGAATGGTTTGGAACTTGCTCCAGTGGTCTCTAATTCACTCATTTCCATGTATGGGAAGTGTGGTAGAACCAAAGAGGCACGGTTGCTTTTTGACAACTCAATTCCACCCGACAATGTTGCTTGGAATTCGGTGATTTCTAGCTATGCTCAAAATGGTTGTTTTAGGGAGAGCATACAGCTTC
>JAXCLR010000001.1:90319403-90338123 GCA_035584095.1 Annona squamosa | reverse complement strand
AGGACTCTCGAGTAATTTTGGTTACGAAAGCGGTTGGACGGGCCTTGGGCGAATAAAATTTAGGCTACGCGGTCCTGGCTCGTCCTTAGCTCAAACACAAATTTTGAGAGAATTCGTGCAAATGTTTGGCAACACTTGCGCCCTGGGCATGGGCACCCAAAATGAAGTTGTTTTTTACAATTTTTATAATCGGTTGGTTTTGTTTTGAATTCTGATAGATAATCGGGGCACTCAATCGTATTAGTTGAGAGTAGAACCCCTTTGTTGGAATTTGTTTTATGTGGTTTTAAGTTCCAAAAAAAAAAAAAAAGCAAAAAATTCCTTCCCTAATTAACACTAACCTTTTCCTTGTCCATTCAGCAGAGAATAATCGAATATTAGCATCCGCCGCCCAAAGTTTCGGCAGAGCAGGCGACGTGAGAGGCCCTTAGTGTAACAGAAATCCTATCAGAAGGCCCATGACTTTTTCAGTGGGCATTCTTGGAATGGTCTTGATTTGAAGACTACGCTTAGAGCCCGACTTAAATATGGGTTGGATTAACAAGCCCAAGTTGTTTGTTTGGAGCCTGTTTTAAGCGGGATATTTAAATGGAAATCCATATGCGGGACGAAAATGCAAAAATGTGCATTGGGCATGAAAAATTATGGTGTTTCTGGTAACCTCGTGAAACTTTTCATTCTTTATAATTACTATATTTTTAATTATTTTTTTATTTATTTCTATATAAGTATACTAGTTTTTAATCATTTCTAAGCAACTATGGGTACATCTAACTTATTATATCAACTTTATTATCTTTATTATTCATTATTATCCATATTATAATACATCATTTCTCGTATTTCAAATTTTTTTATATCAAAAATTTTTCATCAAAAGTTTTATCACTTACTAAAAACATCCTGAAAATATAAAAAAAATTTTATTAAAAATTCAAAAAGCTATAGTGAGAATTGAAAATTTATCTTAAAAATAGAAACATGGATTCAATTCAATTATCTTACATGGCTTAAAACAGGTACCTTTTATGGTTATTCATGTATTATATCATATTAATTATATTTAAACTCCTAAGAAATTCTTACAATTTGCTAACAATAATCAATACATTCTTGCAATTTTTTTTACTAATAATATTCTGTAAAAACTCTAGCAATAATTCTATTTTTTCTTCCCATCGAACTTGTGGGCGCTCCCACAGAAAATGGAGAAAATAATGTCACCACATCCAATGTCAAACCTGTTGTAGAAAATATCCACGAAAATGCTGCCGACGTGAATAAAATCAAGATCTCACCAATGCGGTGAACGATCTAGTAACAACTGGGATGATGCCCAGTTGGCGCTTAAAACAGGTACTTATTCTGCTGCTATCTGCAATAAGGAATCCTTTGGCATCATGGATTGATACAATTCCATGCGTGCGGCTTAATCTGGTTAGTTTCGGGCCATGAATCAGCATCTAGAATGGGCTACTGAATACTGATGGGATGAGTCATGAATAGGTTTCCTAGTTAGTTATAGTCGTTAATTGCTATTTTAGCAGATTCAATGGATCTAATTATAGGATTTGATCCAAATAGCATCCAATTACTATCTCTGAAGATCCAAGCTTCAAGAGTGCTAAGACCCTCTTTACAATTTTTCGTGTTTAATCCGACTGCATGAAGGAGACTCCATGTAAATTTCCATTTATTGGGGGATGTTTTTTCTCTAATCCAAGTTCAATCCAAGAGATTGCTTTTTTGTTTAACAAGACTGAATTTTGATAGAATTTACATCAGAAATCGACCCCATGGCACTAACTGTAACAACATTCATTGGATTCTTATAACTCGATGAAGAATCTTTGACAGGCAATACAGTCCACACAGTCTTGCACATTTCCTTCTGTCGTTTTGATGAAAACCGTGGATGCAATCTGTACCACAGCTCCAAACAAATAATATAAAAATATTGTTGGGCTTAACGTGTCAATCTTGATTTTAAAAAACTGAAAAACCGAATTTTATTTTTCTACTTGCGCGGTACGGTATACGTTAAAAAGACTCATTTGTCGACATAGCCGCATGGGACATATATACAGGTACAATTGACGGCCATGTAGGAAGCTTATGGATTGAGACATGCTAAGAATGGGACGGGATGGGATAGTATATTACTTTTCTCCTTGAGACTTTTTTATTTTTAAAAAAATGACAACTTATTTTTTCATTTTATATACAATTTTTTTTCAGTCCTTATACAGTTTTTCACATTCTTCATATCATCTTACCTCTGATGCCATTTATGAATTCTCAAGTGAGATGAGCAGTTTGAATCAAGGGGGAAAAAAACGTACCAGCGCTAAATTAACCATATGAGGTTTTTTTAGGTGAAGCAAGATGAATGCCAGCCGGCTGCAGTACGTGGAAATGGCCGATGTCGAACGTCTCACTCATGGAAAAGAAAGAAGCGGCCCCAAAAGCAAGACGCTCTTAATCAGGAACCCTACTTCTAGTCTTCTACTACCACTACCAGCACGGCAATGGACATCGAGGGCAATTACGCTTTCCAGTCCTTTCATGTAAAATATCCCGCACTTCAAACAAACACGTAACGTCCAAGCCTGCCAGCAATGCGGGCCCGCCACTGATTGGGCACCTAATCCCGCTAGTCAAAGCCGGACGATTCAACAGATGGGCCACAGATCTATTAAAAATAGGCTCTTGAAAGGAACCGATCAATTGCCCAATTTCCAAGTTTGCTCTGAAGAAGGTGGGGCTTCTATTAAGCGCCTATTCCAAGGAATCCTATTTGATGGAATGGAATGGGACGATGAGAATTCACTTATTTTTTGATGAAAAATTTATAATATAAATTTTTTTAAATAAAATAATATAATGTAGTATGATAGAAATAATGAAAATGTGTAAAGAAAACAAAGTTAAAATAGATAAATTAGATATATTATTAGTTGTACACAACTGATTGAAAGTAAAATAATTATATAGAAAAAATGAATAAATAATTAAAAAATATGGCAATTATTGAGTATAAAGAGTTTTTTGTGTTAACAAACATCACATTTATTTTTAATATTATTTTTCTCCATATAATTCTTTCTCTTTTTATACATAACAATCTTGGTGGTCTTATTCTTAATATGAATTTTACATTTTTAAGGTAATCTTTTACTTATCAATGCACAACAACTACTGCTAATTTATTATTTGCAAGCATGCAAATGTCGTTGCATTGGATGCTCGCAAATATGCTCTAAAAATGTAGGGGTTAAAACGGTTGCATTCTTGCGATGTAGGGCGGGAAGTGGCTGCTCGTGGAATTTAAACTTTTGCGAAGTCCGCAAGTGAACTAGCAGCCATGTTTCATGCCCACCACTCACGGAGACTGCAATGAATCAAATTTTGTGCAGCGGCTAGTCAGTGGCATAGGTTTGAAAAAATTAATAAGGCAGCTCTAGATTCACATTGAGGGAAGACATACTCCTTTTCCTGTGTGGGATATGTCACGTGCAGCATGCGCCAATTTAGGCTGGTAGGATGCCCTGTATTGAAACTAACCCTTACTTTTACTGTCCGATCTTATTTCTTTTACTAATGGGATTGTTTTTCCATTATTCAAACAGTTTTTTCAATTTAAAAATATTTTTTAATTTACAATACAATTTTTTTCATTCCCACCTTACATTATTACATTTTTATCTTAGTTATCCATTCCATTCAAGCTTCTTCGATCCTTTCAAAGCTGTGAATCAACTCAACACGAATATTTTTTTAAAAAAAGTATCTCGCATTTGTTTAAAGACATATGTAAGTATTACCTTAGTGTAAATTATGCAAGATACTTAGATATTTTCATAAATGCATTAAAATGTTGTAAGACTTAATAAAATCTTTTAATTCGCATAGGAATGCTATTTTTAGATAATGTAGATGTTGATTTAACATCTTTAATTTTATATAAAAATCTTTTAATTCTCATAGGAATACTATTTTTAGATAATGTAGATGTTGATTTAACATCTTTAGTTTTATATAAACCAAGAAAATGTATTATGTTGGTTTTACATTTATACACGATGGAAGTCATACACATTCTAATTCGATAAAATTTGTTGGGTTAGTTTAAAAAAAATTCTACATGCACTGAGAAATGAATTTTGATTTCATCATAAGTTGAACTATATTTAGCCAGGATTCACACTATTATTCCTATAAGGCAGAGCTTCGGTTCTGTTTCAAACTTTTAAATTGAATTTACATCTCGAATAAAAATGTAATAATGTGTATTGAGAATGAATAAAATTATATTCGTAATGGGCAAAATTATATTAGAAATTAAAAAAACTATTTTGAAAATTAAAATTATCTTGAAAATGATAATATAAATTTAATTTAAGAATTTTATAAGGCTTGGAAGTTGGAACACGCCCTTAATCCACCTGTGTGTGATTGTCAGTCGTGCCTGGTGCGCTGGGACTTACGAGTTACGAGTGAGTTCCAGGACATGCGGACCCAGCTCATTCTAGTGCACCTTACATGAATACAATATGATGTGGGAATAATGTGGAAGTTTGGAACGTGCATTCATGGTCAAGAAATAAATCACAGGGTCCAGCTACAGGGATAATTTGAGGATAAAATAGGAATATTATGTGAAAATATATTGAAAAATAACAATTAAAATATAATAATAATAATAATAATATAAAATATAATTAGCTAATTACTGGCATTGACTTCTATCCAGTACTCAAGTTTTTCTCTCATTCCACGATACCAAAAACGCGGTTTCTGACAAAGACATTTATTGTACTGAGTCAGTTGCATGAAAGGATTGCGATAGGAAAATGGTTAATTCCAGGGTGTACTGCACTAATGCAGAGCCCCTACGCACACGGCAAGAACTTTCATGGCACATGGAGTGGACTGATGGAGGACTACCTCATTCACCAGTCACCGCAAAGATACAAATACGGATTTTTTTTTATGATTATATTTACATACATCTCAACATATATTATATTGAAATTCTGAGATATTTTTATAAATTTGGAGATACATAACTCCGCCAAAAAAATTTAGAGACACAGCTCCACCAAGAATTAGGAAGACACAGCTTCCACCAAGCCAAAGGGAGACCACAGCTCCCACAACATTTTCCGGGCCGAAATCCCAACATGAGATTGGAACCCCTGACCACAGCTCCGCAAATGCCCTATTACCGCTATGGCCACCAACTGAGCACAACTCAGTTGGTCAAATACGGATTTTTTGGGCACGTTTGTTTGTTTTTTTATTTTTAAGTACAGCCCGTTTAAATAAAAACTTTTTCAATCTAAAAGTGTATTTGTAAACGAGTAAAGTTTTTGATAAAAAGTTGTAGAAAGTGAAAGTTGTCAAATGATGTAATATGGCAGAGGTAATAATAAAGAATAAATAGAATGTAGTTGAAATAGATAAATTAGTTGTGTTAGTAGTTGTGTAAAAATGATTAAAAAGATATGATAGTTGTATACAAAAATGTGAAAAAATAATTAAAAAATAGGATAATTACGAAGAGTAAATAGTTTTAGATTGAAAAATTTTAATTTGACAACTTTTACTTATTAACAAACACACCCTAAGTGAACATTTGTTATTTGATTTTTATCGTGGGATTGTATAATAGAATGAAAAGTGAAAAATAGAATATTTTGGAAATCGGATGAGTAATAAAAATTAATATAAGTAAAATTGAGATAAATAAGGTTGTCAAAGTACAGTTATGAGAAAAAATAACTAGAATATAAAGATAAAATTTGAAAAATATGATATTGGAAGGTAAACCCACCCATTTCCGCGCATTCTCACATTAACCGTTTATCAAATGATGCCTAACACTTCTCATGCCTTCATAATTATAATATTCGTAATTATTTTTAACATATTCATGTACAATTATTCTATTTTTCAATTATTCTACACAATTACTCATACAACTAACTTATTTATTTTAATTTTATTTTGTTTACTCTTATCATTAACATTAACATATCACATATTTTTCTCCCGTTTTTTCACTAAAAAAATTTATCACTGCCGAGACAAACCCTGCAAAAAAAAAAATTAGAGAAGCTGTCATACTCAAAAATCGTTGCTTATAGCCCTACATGGCATCTGGTGCGCACACCCCTCACTCCAACGCAAAGGGCCAATTGAAATAACGAGTCAGGTTCAGACGCTTTTTAACAGCAGTGAAGCGTAGCCATGGCATCGCCGTGCGAACAACACGACAGCTAATGGCAACGCACGACAAATCGACAATGACTTTTTTGCTGGGATGAACTCAAATTCTTCCCTTGGATGCCATGCAATGGAAGGAGATACATTTGATAACAAGGTTAAAGGTTTTTACTGATTTTTTAATCTCTTCTAGGTATTTTCTGATGAATAATTTGACATCTGGAAGGGCTAACAATCTCATTTTTTTCAACATTACTCTTATGCTTGAATCATTTTTCTTCAAACTACCATATTTATCCCAACCTTACTCACATCATGCCATATCATTTATATATTTTTAAAGTATTTCTTTTCTCACTATCTCATCATATTTCACATTATTAAATGCAGCCTCAGCAACAGTTTCGTAAGAATGGTAGGGAGTAAATCAAACTTATCAACTCACCTCGCACCTTTTTTCAAAAAATATTTGATATTTAACTGCCCAACCTTCCTTTCTTTATTTTTATTTTTGGCCCTCCGTAAAAGGGGTTGGATATTGTCTTTTGCATGTCAATTTTTCTATCTTCATTTTCTATTAAACAAACATACTCAAATCAATGGGATAATTTTTAGGACATCTTTGGCAAAGGGGAAAAGAAAAAATTTATATTTTTTTCATATTTTTCTATATAATTATCATAATTTATAACTATTTCTCCATATCTTTCCAACTTTATTTTATTTACTCTTGATCAACACTTATCATATTAAATCATTATTATATATTTCAAAAAATCACCAAATTTTTTCTTACAGATTTTCCTAACGCGTCGTTTAATGGGTTTAATTTACGGTTGTTTGGAATTAAAAAAATAAGATTAAGCGCAGAGTCAAGTTAAAGTTTTACGAATATTATTACGGTCGAGATGACACCGAACCGAGCAAAACTAATCTTACCGAAAGAAAGTGCAACTGGTTTCATCGGTACCTTTCTTACAAAACGAGACGCGCTGCCGCGTGCAGAAAGACCATCAAGACAGGGAACGCGTTTGGTGAGGGGACAGAAGAGTCGTCAAATCAATTGCTTTTAAATGAATCTGCTTGCAAGCGAATAACGTAGATCCAACGATTTATTCCTGGATTTTGGACCACTCGTTCTAGGCCGGTTCTGCTCCGGTCCGAGTGTCCAACTGCGCTGGTATGCCGACTTTCTAGTTAGTCGTCGGAATTGAATCACTCATTCCTACCGTCGACAGACAATGACTCTAAGGCATTCCATTCTTCCACAAGAACGACGTTTGGTGATAGGAAATAGAAAAAAAAAAGAATGTTTTGAGAAATCACAATTCCTCCACAAGAACGACGTTTGGTGGTAGGAAATAGAAAAAAAGAATGTTTTGAGAAATGTGTGTGTGATATAAAATAATAGGAATATAGTTTAAATAAATAGGTTTGTTATATATAGTTTTTAGAAAAAATGATTGAATATCGAAGTAAAAATGAAAAAAATAATGTGACTGATGGAATAATGATTGACTTTGAGAAACCAAATCTCATAAGTTTCTCATTATTCCTGCACTTAGAGGATTAACAAATGTCCCTCAAGAGGAGAGCGCGTTCTTCTTCTCGTCGGTTGTTTACGGTTGATATGGATGTGGAATGGGGTACGGGTTGGATGAAAGTGTTGTCTTGTGCTAAGAGTATAAAAAATTGCATAAAAACTAGAGCATAACGAAAAAGTAATGTCGATAATAAGAAAAGTTATGGACATTAAGAAAATATGTAGGTAGAAAAGTATAATAAAAAAATAAAAAATTCTCTTAATATAAATAGCATTTGAAGGTAGTTCCTAATATATTCACAATATTTTACTAATTTTTTTTTGTGTCTGTAACATTTGACCATAAATTTCTGTTACACTAGCAATAAAACTGCCGTTATCTACTTATTGAAAAAATGATTTTACTCATCTAAAATTTATCTAATTAAAATGATTCAATTTGAATTTGACTTTTGAGTTATTTAATGTAACATATTAATGATTTAATATCATCAACTGAATTACATTAGGGTTGAATTGTCTCATTTATGAAATTTTAAACAGGACAAATCGTCTATTCATTATGACAATGATGGTTTTGTTGATGACATTAATATAAGAAAAATTTAAGATAAAATGTTATGAGTATAAGAAAAATTTATGAAATATGTGGGTATATGAGAAATTATGGTCACATGTGTGAGGAGAATTTTTTCACAAAAGCGATAAAATTAGTCAAAGAAAAACTAATCTCTTCGGGCTTAATATCTTCTAAAAATGAAAAATGGAGAGGATATTTTGAGGGGTAAGGGAGAGAAAAGCTGTTCGTTTATACAAAACTATTCAACTTAAATTTTTTTTTTCACAACTATCATGTTTTTTAATTATTTATTCGCTTCCTCTGGTGTAACTATTGTACTTTTTAATTATATTCATACAACTACTCATATATCTAACATATCTATTTTAACTTTATTTTTTTTACTTATCATTATTATTTCGATCATATTACATTATTTTTTTTATTTTAATAACTTCTATATAAAAAAAAATTATCAAAAATTTTATCACTTATCAAACACACTAAAAATTGAAAAGGTTAAGAAGAAGCAGCAAGAGGTTAGAATAGTGTTTACTTTCCAGCAGAAGAGGAGGACTAGCCTCTGGATTAGAGATAGCCGAGGAGAGATTTTATACGGGCCCACATTTTCAAATCCAGACCATTGGTTTATTTTCCCTTAATGGCCCATTGATGGCGTTGTCCCCATCACCGTGTCAACGGTCAGGATGGTCTGCCAAGATTCCGAAGGATGGGGATCCGTTTTTTTTTTTGTTAGTCCGGCACATATCCTTGCCTTCCGATCTTAGTCCTCACAAATCGTCTGTCTTCAATTGGCTTGCATGGAAATAGCGGACTACTTGCCGTTGCCTTGCCGCTAATTTGTTGGATTGATATATAATTACTTATATCTAAACACATATGTTACTTAAGATATGAGACATTTTTACAAATTTGAGGCACATATTTTTCTAAAGAAATCTGAAGACTGCTCTATGAAAAAATTAGAAAGACACAACTTCCAATAAACCGAAAGATCACTTGCTCCCACACTCCATTCATTTGAGAAACCAACTGCTCCCGCACATATTTTTGGCTGAAATCTCAAATGGGATTTGAACCCTCACCGACCATCCAAACGCCCTTTTGCGCCGTTGTCGGTGACCAACTGAGCTAGCCTCGGTTGGTGCCGCTACCGCTAATTACATTCACACAATTTGCATCACCTGAATAGAGAAATGATTTGTATGCATTTTGGTTTTTGTTAGTGTTTCAAAGAATCCAAGATTCTTCAATAGAATAGATATCATTGTTAAATTTTTTCATTATCAGTACAACTTTTACATTTTCATCCCAATTTTATGCCCTGATGAAGCTTCTTAATCTTTTCGAATAGGTACCGAAGGCAATTTTATCAATCAAGAATAATTGTGTTTGCCTAACCCATCTCAAAAAATTTAATTATAATAATTTTTTGATTTTTTTCATATGATTGTTTATTTAAATGTATTTAACGTACAAACTAAGTTTTACATTTTTAAATACGTGTATATATTTTTTTAGATTTTAACAATAAGAATATTCTAAATACACATAAATGTTTTAAAATCTAAAAAAATATGTACACGTATCCAAAAATAGTAAAACTTAGTTTGTATATTAAATACACTTAAATAAATAAGTGTACGAAGAAAAAATATTATAATAAGTTTTTTTAAACAGGTAAAGCGAGATATTTGCTTAGTCCGGACTAACATAATAACTCTTCTTTATCAATTGTTGGTACACTCTTCCAAGGAACATCTCTCATCCTTCCCATTGAAACACGGAGCCGTTGTCCATCATGGATTGTTCGCAAACATTCAATTTTTTTTTTCAATGGCAATATCGTTAAATTTTGGGCCGATTTAAGTTAAAACGTTCAATTTGGAAAAGGATAATGCATGAAAATTAGTTTTGTTACGGTTTGAATTTAGATGATTAGTTTTATAAAAATCCTAAAACTAGCTCCAAACACTCACGGAATAAACATGAAACTTTTTAGACAACTGAGGAGTTTTTGCAACCATGCCCGGGCTTGTTCCAAAAGTCTCATTTTTAATGCATATCCTATTTATCCTTCTTATTCAAGTCCCTTAAACATTTTGGAACAAATATGGAAAAAATTGGAAGTGTATTATGATTTTTCGAAAAAGTACATTCATTCTTATGTGAATTACATGAAATTGCACACATGTCACTTTGATTAAGAGAATATAAATAGGCATTATTTTTGTTAAAATGATGAAAATTCTCTTGTAAATAAAAGTTTTTGCATTCTAAAGGTATTTATATTATAATAGTAAAAATTAATTTTAGAAATATTCGTCGTATTAAATTTCAAAATGGGAATGATACAAAGAGTGTGTTTGTTTATATCTACAAGTTTTAAAACTAAAACTTTTCACTCTTCAAAATTATTTTATTGTTAATTTTTTACATCTTCATATACAACTATATTACTTTTTAATCATTTCTATGTAACTAAATTTATAACCAATATATTTATTGTAACATTATTATCTTTACTTCAAAATTTATTTATTTATGATATTTTTGCCATTTGATAAAACTCTTGAAAGAGACATTGTTGGCATAAAACTTTTTAAAAGGTAAAAGGTAATATGATAATGATATGGATAATGACAATGAGTAAACAAAATACAATTAAAATTTAAAATAGATGAGGTAGTTGTGGAGAAATGATTAAAGAGTAGAGTAATTATTTAGAAATTTGTTAAGAACTAATTAAAAAATAAAATAGTTGTGGAGAGTGAAAATTTTATATTGAAAAATTTTAGGTTAACATATTTTGGTCTTTGCCAAACATGCCATATGCGAGAAATGTTTATATCTTTTTTACTTTTTATTATAATTTAATTTAATGAAACTATATATTAAATTGAATATTTTTATTTTTACCATTTAAATATTAATTGCATATTTTGTTATTTGTAATATTTTTGGAATTGTATATCAGGACTTCTCATTCTGATCTCGAAAATTAACCAAGCAATTGTTACAACTGCAGAACTCAGAAATTGCCATGGGATGTTTTAACAAATGGTAGGGATGGGATAAAATGAACTTCAAAGAAAATGATATGATATTTACTATTAAAAACGAATAAATTATATAAATAATTAATATTTATTAAAAGATATAAATAATGTTAGAAAAATATGGATAATAGTGCCGAAAATTGACATTATCACATGTAGATACTTGTACAAGAGATCAGTGGCAACTCATCTGTTCCACCCAATTACAAATCACCACGTAAGGAAAATTGCCTGCCACTTTGATATAAGACGTCAGATCAACCTAGATTTAGAAGAATGCGTCTAAAAGACAGAAAATTATTTTTTTAAAATTTCAAAACACCACAGTCATACTTCTGAATTCTGATCAGGCCATAAGCGGGGGAGGAAAAAGGAACAAATGCGTTACCTCTCGTAAGAGGAAAGGAATAGACCGGGCGACCCAACTCCTCAAGTCCATCAGAAAAATAGGTGATTTTGAAACAATTTGCATTTAAAAATCATCCATACATACCTGTAAAAGTTGTCAACTCATACCGGCATTATCCCGGACTTGTTTCATGCATCTCTGTCACTATTTTATGGTCCTCGGGTTGCTTGTGTAGCTGATCGAACCCATAATTTAGTAATTAGGCTTTTTTAAAAATATTTTTTTAATACGGCCAACAAGAAAAAAAATATTTATTTTTTCAAGAAAATAGGTCTGCGGGAATTTGAAGTGGGCGACGGGGCAGAGACTCCATCCTCTTCTTCTACGTGCGGCCGCTAAGAACGTCGGAATGTCCGTGTATATATCGGGCTGCACTTGTATGCATGTGGGTGCATCCCGGCTCAGTGTATCCGGTTGCATACAACTTTTTTTTTTGAATTTTTTTTTTATAAAACGGTTAATCTAGATTCTAGGTATATTTAACATATAATCAATTTTTTAGATATTTTTTAAAATTTTTAAAAATCAGTTACATTTTAATAATTTTTTAACATATATTCATGCTGTCACATGCAATAATGGCGTGGCTAAGTTTGAAATTGTGGTTGAATTATATAGAAATTGTTTGAAATTGTGATCAAATATACAGATATATTTGCAAATTATCCTATTTTTGTTTGAATTTCTCAAATGCTCTAATCAGATACTTGCACCAGTTAATGTTCTTATTAAAGAGATACGTGATGAATGCACGAAGCTAAACAATGTTTCATTCTTTCGCGTCCTCCAATGTGGCAATCAAGCTGCTCATGTGTTCACAATAATGAGTGTACTTGAGAAGTACGGGCTATTTTATGTAAGGTCTGTGAATCATTAAACGAACAAATTCTAACGCTATCTTTCTCCATTGTCTCGCACGTTCAATGGACATGTTAAAAAAAAAAAAAAAAGATGATTTTTTAATGAAAGATTTTTTACATCAACTAGTAACGGCCAAATCTTGTACCATAATTCTGTTACATTACCTTTCAAATTTAATTTTTTACTATAATTCTTTCATGATCATTTATGTTCCATGGAATTCAGTATGTTTAATTGTTTATCTCGTTTACCGTGAGTAATATATTTTTGTTATCATCTTATCGATATGATATAATTATTCATGTTTTTATCATCATATCTAGATAATATCATTATTGAGAAACGCCGGTATGTTTAGCCAGAGATCTATGATAATGCCACGTAATTCCTCAATTGAAATGGATGGGGCATTTCATATCGCCTTCTTTTCAACTAAAGGATGAAGAAGTACGAGCCAAAGGAACAGAGAGTGTTCAAGTAAGGTCGTCGTATTGCCTTATAATGCCTTTCTTTTCTTAAGCTGGTTTAAAGTCATATGTATACAAGATTAATATTCCCATTTTGAAGCTAGTTTTTAATTTCTAAGTAGTCTTTTGAATTTTAATATAATTTTTTATACTTTTAGCATGAATTTTTCATTTTCAAAACACATAATTATATTCTCATTCCATCCACATATTTCATTTAAAAAATCATGTGGCTTGGAACAACTCTTAATTATCTTTTATTTTTTTATTAGTATATACACAAACTATAATGTTTGATATGACACTCGAGCACATTCAACCCTGGCACAATTAAGGGATTTTTCTAAAAAAAAATTTCACATTAAAGAGAAAACAATAAACACCCCCACCTACAGTAGAAGTAATAACACCCACACTAATAAGACCTGAACTAACAACGCAATCTTATTTGAGCTCATGTTCATACCACCAAGCCAGATGCTTGATGACAATTATCTTTTATTTTTATGATTTAATATTGACTTTTTAATCAATAATTTTTATTTTCAAATGCACATCATCTTATGCTTCATTTGTCATGGTTTACAATGACCCTGCTGGCTACAACTATAGACTACACCGGTCACCACCCAATGTACATCATGTAGGTTGGGCTGGTTAAGGGGAATAAAAAAAAATGAATGAAATGAATATTCAGAGGTATATCTTTATTGTTTTATTTTGGAATCATATTTATATAATGTCTTATTTTTATCTTATTATTACAAATTAAACCCATAAAATTTTACAATACCCCATACACAACGTCCTCCCAAATTATAATATCAAAGAGTAGACCAAAGCCCTTATTAGTCTCTTATTTCTCATGAGGATGGAATGAAGCAAAGCTGATGAGCATCTTTAGCTAAGTGGGCTTGTTCAGTTGGTTATTTTGGAAGTGCATTTGTTTAGAAAAGAATGTGAATGAAATGAATATGACAAGGTAATATGAGAATACGATATAACAGTTGTACAGAAAGATATGAAAAAATAATTAAAATATAAGAGTAAAAATGAAAAATCTTTTGTGGATATATTTATAAGGTTTGACTAATTTATATTCATATCTCTAGGTTTATATAAATTGCAAATATGCATACAATATTTGTATAAAATTATAAATGAGTCTCTTTTGTCATGATGTCATAAGAATTTTGTGGAAGATGATGAAAATGTTAGAGTTATACTCCTATAAGGTGTCCTAATTAGAAGATAAGTCTTAGATGATAAGTCTTGGATTTAAAGATAGTCCAATCATATCTGGATTACGTACGCAATCTGAGTTCAGGTAGAACTGCACTTCTAGTTGAGTCATGATGGGAATGGCTCTATAAATAGAAGAGTCTAGGTCCCTCTCTCACACGGTTTTACATAATTAGTGGTTCCCATCTACTGCTAATATTATAGGGAGAAGTGTTGAGGGAGAAGACCCCGTACTCTACTCGGTCTACAGGTGGAATTTACGCACACATGGATTCAGGTACGCTTCCGCATCACATGATTTCCGACAGAAAATGCTTTTACAAAAATTGCAAATATATCTCTTAACTTAAAAGAGCATGTTCATTATTTTCCAAAAAAATTTTAGTAGTGTCCAAATAGAAAAGATATATTTGTGATTGTATACAAATTTTACAGGTATATTTATAATTTTAATGAACTTAAGAAAATATTGGTAAAATCTCGTAGGCATATATACAAAAATCTCACCCGGAAAAAAAAAGTAGCAGAGCAGGACAACTGGAGTTTACTTTTTTACATTTACATTCTTTATTTTTTACTCTCTTCCAAACAAAAACGTGGACATTAAAATGTAAGATTTTCATAAATTTGTGATCATAAAACTCGTCATAAATGTGTGATTATAAAACCCGTTGTCATAGTTAAAATTTATGTGTATTATTTATTTATTATCATTATTTTATGTCTTCCGCTGCCTTTTAAAAATCCCCCAATCCAAGCAACAAATATTCCACGAACACTTTTGGATTTCTTAGATATTTCTACATCCCCACTCCATCTGTGATTCCATATATCTTCCGTCCATCGGCTGTAATTCATCGATAGATACCTCTCATCCCGACGCGGCATTCGCAAGAAATCTCGCGACTGAAATGGGAAAATTTCCATGACTACTTTTATACAGCTGCAGATTGGCATCTTGAAGGGCAGGCCCAGATGTCACCCGTTGATTTTGCCGTGACGAATACATTATCGAGATTTAGGGCTTTCTGTATATATAGAAACCTGCCTTCGAATCGGCCTTTGTTTGTTTCGTGTCGATTTCTAAGGCGAGAATGAATTCCTGATAAAAGTTGTGTGCTATACAGTTTGTGATTGTTTCCCTGGAATGAGGTATGGATTGCAACAAGCAGGAAAGAAGAGGGGCGATTTCCTTGAGTTCAGTTTCCGACGCGGCGGCTGAGGTAAGATTTCCCGCTGTCGATGCAGTAACTGGAATCGAAGCGAAATCTGCTGAACCCACGCCCTGTATGGGGAAGGATCAGGTTCTGGAGGAAACACAGGAGGATTCATTGAATACGGCGGTTGTTTTAGAAACTGCAATTGAAGTGAAATCCGAATGCTGTTCAGGCAAAGATGTGGTTCCGAAAGAGATTGGAGATCAGTCGTCAGAGATGCAATCTCATGAGACTGTGATTGAGATTGGCTCCATAGAAAATGGAGGTTCGGCGAGCGACGCCGCAAATTCGAAGGCAAGTAAGATAGAGAAGGTGCAGGTGAGTGTTGCTGGGGCGGGGAAGGAATCTTCTGTTGTCGTTGACGTGAAAAGCGGCGAGGGAAGGTTGGTGGGCGGCAGCTGTGATGGGGAGAAGGTCTGCAGAATCTGCCACTTGAGCTCCGACCGCCGATCGGATGGTTGGGAGTTGATTCAGCTTGGCTGTGGTTGTAAAGGTGAACTTGGAATGTCGCACCGCCGCTGCGCCGAGGCATGGTTCAAGACGAAAGGCAACAGGTAACGGTTTCTGCTCTTCCCTACCTGGAGTTAAAATCTCTGTCGATTTTGTTTGGATTGTAAATGGTTGGAACGATTCAGTGCTCTTTGTTGGTTATCATATGGTTTGCTTTTAGGACCACTGCCCTGAAGTCTGAGCAGGCATAGCCTTTTTTTGACATGAATAGAATTTGCAATCGTTTATCATTTCTTTAGATTGACTCTGTCATTCATCGTAACCATTAATTGAATTTCTTGAACATGCCTCTTTCGTCCTGTTTTCTTCTTTTATTTTTCTGACAAATTTGTCATGTATCCAATTCAAAGGAGCTATTTTTAATTGGATTTCAAATGCAAATGGAAATTGTTGTTTCAAAATATTTTGTCATTCTGCTGCTGACCCCTGTCGTTTTACAAAGGTATTCGGGTGGAAAATTGAATTTGCACCAGGCTCGCGAGTGGCATCTAGTCAGCTACTCAAGCCATGATATTATCCTTTTTACATCTCTTTTCCCCTATTCGTAGAGACAAAATTATGGCAATGGTATCTCTATCTTTTCCGGAAATTGGTATGGGCATCAAATAATTCATGGATAGATTTTGTTGGTCTTTTTGAAAAGCATGGTATGCATCGGCAATTCAGTGCTGGACACGAAGAAATCGTGCATAATTTTTCTCATGGCAGATTCTGTTGTGAATGTCTGCTTCCCAAATTCGAAACCCCTGAAAACGTATATGAATCCTGGGAAAGGGAACTCGGTTACATGAGCACTGAGCAGCCACCTTGATAGACTAGTATTCGAAAGATCTATTAATGGTTCTGCAGGACTACTAGAAAGATAGGATGATTCCTACAGGACCAAGTCAAAACAACCTTGCTTTCAACACTTATACCGAAAGCATGTCCGACAAAAATAGAGGGCGAGAGAGAGAGAGAGAGAGAGTCTGCCCTTCGACTTGACCGTCTTTTTCAGTTTATCATGAGTTTTAGGGGACCCGGTCAAACTACTTTGTTTTCAGCACAACATCCTTATCGAAGCTGATCTGACAAAGATCCTTGGGCAGAGTTTGTTCTGCTCTTCATCTCGTTCTAATTTTCCACCTTGGATATTTTTGTTCTTTTAAGATTTAGGGGCAGGGCAGAAGGCATTAATGGCTGGAAAAAGTTTTTTTTTTGTTCTCAACAAGATCCCTTAATTGTTGTAAAAATTTATTGATAAGATAAAGCATTTTTTTAAAGTTATAATCTTAAGTCCATCTCATTCTATTGTCGATTCTACTTTGAGAGATGAGTCAAGCTGTCGAATGTTTGACTTTAAGGACTTCCAAGTCTTAAGAATGTCTTCTTTGCGTATTTAAGGCATCTCTTCGGCTATTAGGAATTTTGTGTATTGTCTTTTCATTCTCAAGTAGCAGCAGACAAATTGATTCTCTTGGCTCTGTTTGAGTAGCGGATAAATTGATTCTTTGCTCTATTTCAGTGGGACTATTCTAATTCTTATATATCAGTGCCCATATGTACAAGTTAATCCCTATCGCAGCACCAATATGTTGTAGCAGATTGCCCCCAGGCTGTTGGCTTTTATGATTTAAGTCTATTAGAGTTGCTAATCCGTGAAGATCATCATAACATTCTTTTGCACAGTGTTTCTATATTTGGTGAATGAATTGGCACAAAATTCATGGAAAGTTTATGAAGAAAGTATAATCTCTCAGTCAATCAGAAGTACATACTATATATTGTAAAGGTTCTGAAAACTTTTTTTTTTTTTTTTAAATATCTGACTTTACCTTTATTTTCCATAATGTGGTGTCTTTTTATTATCTTCAGTGTTGACATTGAATGGTTCAATTGATAATAGTCTAGCAAATTCTACTGACTCGGTGAAAGGATTAGTTTAGAAAATCACTATTACTTAAATGATTTCCACTCTGAGTATTAGCAAGTCCATAAGGTGCTTTTTGAAGTAGAGAATCCAAAGAAAATAAAACCATGCACGTTCTGTATCTCACTGGAATCTAGTGGGTCCAAAGAAGTAGCTATGTTGGAGGTGTTATAAGCTCATGTCACCTAAATCTGATCTCCACCTTGAATTGTATTCTCGCTCTGTTCAAGATGATCAGATAATTTCAACTTCAGGTTGTATGTGGATCCTCTAATCATCTTAGAAATGATGAATCGGAAGATTGTTGGGGTGTTTGCAGAATCATCTTAGAAATGATGCATTTGAATCGGGGCGGGTCAACCCGTGACCCGCCCCGCCCCGACCCTATTTTATACCGGGGCGGGTTGGGGTTATGTACCGGGGCGGGCCAAGGGGTGAGAATTTTTTACAAAGTGCGGGTCGGGGCGGTCTGGCTGGATGCCGACACGCTTATATGAAACAACTGTATAAATATTAAATAGTTCATCCCATAACAGAAACGAAACTTAGCTCAGTTGGTTGAGCGGACTGCGCATAAGTCGTTCGTTGCTGCTTAGGTCGCTGGTTCGATTCTCATTGTTCGAATTTTTTGGCTTTTTCTGAAATAATATTTTTCAATACCACGTCAATACCACTTCCACCACCACCAATACAGA
>JAXCLR010000001.1:90291022-90301222 GCA_035584095.1 Annona squamosa | reverse complement strand
TCTTTACAAGGTGTTTGTTAACACCTAAAACTTTCCAAATTAAAATTTTTTATTTTTTACAAAAACTACATTTTTTAATTATTTTTTCACTTCTTTTTTACACAACTACTGTATTTTTTAACCATTTTTATACATTTAACTTATCTATTTCAATTTTATTCTCTTTACTTTTCATTTTTACTTTTATTATATCACATTATTTTTTCACATTTCAAAAACTTTTTTACTAAAAACTTTTTATCAAACACCCTCGTAAAAATGTTACATGCACTGCAAGAAAGGAGTTTGGGTACAGAAAGCGTTGAATGCTTAGGGTGGGATGCGATGGATGGATCACGAATACTAAACGCAAAATATTTATACCTGTATGGTGTAACCTGTTGCGAAAAGAAAGAATATTCGATGACAAATCACTTGAATATGAATCCAGATGCTATAATCTTATCGCACTATTGCTCCCCACTGACCTATTTTAAATCGACCTACTTTAAAGAAAGTATTGTAAGTGATTATAAAGATAACGTAAAATGGTAAATGACACGTCCAACAACAGATTAATAATCGAACATTAATAAGAAGGAAAAAAGGCCTTGCTTGTTTGTCAGATGATTGCATACATGCTCGCAACATTCCTCCGGAAAAAATATGTTTCTTAGATAGACAATAAGAAGCCATAAACTCTAGTAGAGATTGGTGAGGTTCTCAGACAGACTTCGGCAATGCAGCTCCACTAGGACACTATAATTCATTCCAGATTTCCAGGTACATGTCGAATTGCAGACTTGGTGAATGCGATTTAACTGAAACCAAACAGGTATTGAAATCCAGCTATCTCTTTACACACACCCCGCGACAGTAACAGCGGTCTTCAAATTGCCATTACAGTACTAGCGTAGATTACAAGATCTGATGAAATGCAAATCATCTATATGCTTCAAGCTTCACACATGCTAATCTAGATGACTCTAGCTCAGCAATCGATGGAAATGCAACTCGTATCAACATCTGTGCCATTGATGCTGTTCAAGAATGGATCGATCTTGACCCAAATGAGTGAGAAAACAGATGCCAACAGCACTGACCAGAGCACAACAATGGTTGGAGTCCGATTCTGCCTGCCCATGAGACCCTTGAGGAAGGGGTACAGATGGAGAATCACCCAGAAGGAAAAGAAAACCTTACCAAACAGAGGCCCCCAAGCTTCATATCCGCCATTGAGTGCATCAGAGAATCCAGCAACAACACCAACAATGTTGACTACCAGAAGAGTTGTAGGTGGGATCAGGACCGTGGTCCATTTGATTATGTAGAGCTCGCCAAACTCTGCATCATCAGCTGCTTTTGCTGTAACTGTGAAGTTGGTGTCAATGCCAGCAAGCATCTTCAAGAATCCTTGGAAGACAGCAAAGAGATGGGCAGAAACACCTCCAATCACCCAGAATTGTTCATTGCGCCACCAATCTTCAATGCCTACACCACTCCAACGCAGCTCAAGTATGCTGGTCACAATAATGGACATGAACAGGGAAAGAAACCAGATGCTGGCAATGTTTGAAAGCTGAAATGGGAAGAAAAAGGAACCAGCTGTTAGGGACATTCGATTCTAGCAAAATCAATTATCAAAAAGGAATTTTGTGACGTCAAAAAAAGGAACTTGGGATGTTTTGCTAGAATTCCTCACAGTGGAATAGAGAGAGAGAGAGGGGATTACCGTTGGTATGATAAATTTTCCAGTGAGAAGGCATATGGCAGGAATTGAGCAGTAGGCAACAAGAGGGAGCGAAGTGAATGGGTAAACTATCGTATTGATATATGCAAGCCTCTGCAGCCATTTGAGGCGCCCACCCCCATAACCATACCACAGAGGGCAGTGTCTGCTGAGGAAGATCTCCACAGATCCAAGAGCCCACCGGAGAACTTGGTGCAGCCGATCAGAAAGATTAATGGGTGCAGATCCTTTGAAGGCTGGCCTGGTAGGCATGCAGTAAATTGATCTCCACCCTCGGCAGTGCATCTTAAAACCAGTTAAAATATCCTCTGTAACAGATCCGTATATCCAACCAATCTAAGGAACAACAGCAAAAACATTACAGTAACGTGAGTGGACAAGATAGCATATGATACATTTATTAATTAGGATGTCAATTTGCTCCCATAAGAGCCAGTAAAGACAAAATAGATATGCCCTATAAGGGGGGAAAATACTGATAATGGCAAGGAAAATGAGCTTTGATCCTATAAAACCGAGTACAATTTTTACCCCCCCTTTTTTTTTTACCCCCTTTCTTTTTTTTTAAGAACCAAGTTATCTGTTGCATTCTCCCATATGGATATTTGAACATATCAAAAGATCATTTTAATTACATTTGTATATAATTCACAATAATTGTAAATGCGTGAGGTTCTTTATAAATTTTTTTTAATAGTATAGATATAAAAATTTTCAGTTAAGTTGATTTTTTATGTTTAGGATAAACAAATAGTTTTAAAAGCAATGCATGAGTTGTATCGAAAAACCTTCAAAAAAATAGGAAACACAAGGGTGGTGCAAGTTGCACCAAGTTTCATAACAGAAAAACCCATTAAAAATTTAAATACTCTAAAAAGAAAACTGGAAGAACAACAAGAAATAAACAGCATGATGAAGGTTTAAAAAGATACGGAAGTTTAAATAAATAATCATTTCGTGGATCAATTCATAAGTGGATTGCAGGATTGACCTAACCATGGGAAGAGCAACCACATTATGCGGTCACTTGCAGGATGGACCATGTGCCCCAGGTGAATGGTGGTTTTTACATAAATTTGGAATTGAAAATCATCCAAATGAAAAATTCCAAGGCTCCATTGATTTCTTATGTTTTCTCTAGGGGTGCAACTCGAGTTCGATACTTGTGTGTTGACTCAAAGGGTACCCAAAATGGGTAGGGTAGGTTAGGTTTCGAAAGAAGAAGAACTCAATACAACTAGGGTAGGGTAAGTTCAACTAACCAAATTACTAAAAAATATATAATAATTTTATATTATATATAATACTACCATCATATTGATTATAATCATGAACTACCATCATACTGGAATTATAATATTCAAAAATAACATGAAGATCATTTTAGAGAACTGATTTAGAATCAAAACCAAAACCAACCTGATCTTAGAAAAATGGGGAAGCTTAGGTCTTAAACTAACTTGGTATGAAAATGGAAATCGGGTAGGATAGGATTTTTTTAAAAAATAAGGAAATGGTATGGTTGAACATGAACTGAACCTATCCAACCCAAGTCATACCCTTAGTTTTTTTCTAAGCTTCAAAATATAAAACACAATTTATTTGTTTCATTTAGAAACAAAATACTAACCTCTTTGCCCCATTCAGTCTTCTCCTCATAGCCACAGCCAATGACATGGATTGCTTCTTTTATCAATGTTGACGGATTTACGGAATCAGGTACTCCCCCATTCTCCATCAGTGTTGATTCAATGAATACTGAAGACATTCCAAATGTCTTCTCAAAGCTTGTCTGGGAAATTAGCAATGACCTCTCATATTCATCATAGCCTGCATGAGATTTCCATTTTCATTACATATTTTATTGACAAGCTACTTTGGAACAAAAGGATCAAGCAAAGGACACATACTATCAATTTCTCTTAGGTTGAATATAGCAGCATCAAGTTCCTCCCGTTTTGAATCTCGGTAGATCTCTGATTGATCTTTAGAAACTTTCTTAGAACGGAAACAGCAGCAGCAAGATCCACACCAAGAACAAGAGGAAGAAGACTTGGGCAGGCTTGGTAGAGATGAAGGTCCATAACCATAGTGTGCTTGCCTGGTGAAGACACAACCAGTTCCCACATAAACAGGTCCTTGAATACCATCAAGGCCTTTCATGTTAACCTGACAGTCATAAAGATTATTCAGACAATAATAATTGTGTCTTGTGAAAAAAATGGGGAATTTGGAATGATGGTTTTTGTGCTTACATCAAAGAAGACTATATTTCTGTTCGCATAACGATCACTACGGTCAATTCCGTCAAATCTCTGTGGGAATTGGACATAGCAGACATCTCTGCCCACCTGTGGATCCATCAGGAAACACATTGCTTCACGAACTGCCTTGCTATTATTGACGTAGTGGTCACAGTCAAGGTTGAGAATAAATGGGGCATTCGTGAGGACAGCAGAAACTCTAACCTGCAAGGAGAGAAACACATGTTAATTTATTTATTATCTCATATAAGATCTGCTCATTCACCAGATAGGCCCTTTTTCACATGTGATATGCACATTTATTAAGAAACTGCAGACATATACCAGAGCATTCATGGCACCAGCTTTTTTGTGGTGTTGGTACCCAGGCCTCTTTTCTCTGGAGACATAAACCAATCGTGGAAGTTCATTTCCATCTATATCATGGGCGCCACTATGTCCAAGAAAGACCTGCGAAACATTAATAACTGACAGTTGAGCAAATATATATATAACAAAAACTTGGAAACCCGCAAAGGAAGAAGGAATCCATAATTGGATACACATTGACTGAAAAAGGGCAATTATCTCAAATGTAGTTCCCCTAATTATGACCAGTAATTGTATCTCAACCATCTTTAATGCAACCTTAACCCAAAAACATATCTTGAACATTTGACTTCTAAGCAAATAATGATGTTAAATGAAAGAACTGAGAAAACCTGAATCATGCCAGGATGGTCCCGAGGATTGTTTCCTGGCCAAGGAGTCCCATCTTGCATTGTCCAACCTTCCTCTGGAGTTTTTTGAGCCTTTGCCACCAAAGCATTTATTCTGACTTTGTATTCTTCATAATCTCGCTGCAGAGACAGAAAACAATTAAAATTATAACCTCATAAAGATGCTTTCTTCTTCTTCTTCTTCTCGCTACTATAGGCTCACTCTATACAACCTAGCTGCTGTTGATAGTTGTCATGGATTTTTCAAAATCCTACCTAGCTTCTGTTGATAGTAATAGATATGGAAAAATCCAACCTAGCTTCTGTTGATAGCAATAGATATGGATTTCTCAAAATTGAACATGCAGTTCCATGAACTGCAACTCTAATCCAGCATCCAGTCATACACTTACTTTCATGGCTCTCCGCTCCTTCACAAAAGATGGTTGTACTTTGTCCTTCAGATAGTCAATCTTCTGAGAGAAATAAAACTCAGGCGCCCGAGGCTCAATTTCAAATTTCTTGCAAAATGGGACCCATTTTCTTGCAAATTCCGCAGTCTCTGCAAGAGCTTCAAATGTAAGCATTGCAGAGCCATCATCAGACACATAGCAAGAGACTTGGTCAACTGGGTAATCCACTGCAAGGATTGAAAGTACGGTATTTGCAGTGATCAGTGGTGGCTCTTTCAATGGATCCACAGTACTAACAAAGAAGTCCACAGCAGCAAGCTCAGAGGGCTCACCCTCTCTTTCATACCTGTGAAATACACAAGCAGGGATTAGATAGGGCAATTAACAGCCAGCCCTTTCCTTATCTTGTTTGGATAGTTGTGCTTTTATTTGTGTATTTTCCTTTTGTCTGCTAAGACCTTTCTTAACTATCCCAGTGAAAACAACTTTGATTAAATTTGTTAACATACAATATAAGTCAAGGTAAAAAGATAGTTATTGAGAAAGTCGAAATGTGAGATTAAACCCATAGTATCACTGCTTGAAATCATCAAGAGGAAAGCCTCATATTCAAACTCATCATCCAATGTAACCAAAGGTGATGTTCCTCTATTCTCTTTTACTTCTCAGGTGCTGTCAACAGACGGCAATGCCTGGCATTTGGTTAAGGCTAAACGCATCCCCTGTGGAGTCACCCTAAATTTTATGAGTCTCTTAAATATTTTGCACATCATTAATTTTAATATTTGAACTATCTTATTAATGTTCAATTCTTTAATTTTTTTCAATAAACTTTCCCTTTCAGTGTATTTCTATTTAACGTAATTTATCACGGAATTTTATTTTTTTAACTTTTGATAAAATCAATAATGTCTTTTTTATGACCATTAATTAATCCTTAAGCTAACATTGATGACCTTTTACACCCCCACCCTCATTATGGAAATCACTGAAATTCATATGCTTTGTGGCATCAAGCTCTCAACCAAGTCAAATGTTGCTATTCGCACATGTAGATGTTTTTGGGTTCAGATCCATACCTTAAAGATAATCTGTCAATGAATGTGTCTCTGTTGATAGGTGACCATTTGGGAAACTGATCCAACACCCAGGAAAAAGCAAACCATATTTCACAGATGACAGAAGTCAGCCATAAGCCATAGGCACTATCAACAGGATTGGTTATTCTGTAGTGGAAGAAAAGACCAAGAATTATCAAACGCAATATGATCACAATTCTGTATGGTGTGAGCTTGTTAGAAGGGACTGGAATAACTATTGAAAGTGGTTGCCCAGCTTCTTGAGTCCTGTGTATGGAAATATCATAAATGATTTGTTAAATAACTACATCACAGAGACAACAATCCCAAAAAAAAAAAATTACACCACAGAGATAAATATTTGGAAATGTAAAGCAAAAGACAAACTACTCGTTTCAAGATGATGGAATAGTTAGTATTTATTTTTCAAGCCATCGCAGACTTCCAGTCAGTAATGAGAACCTTCGTCAATCATCAGTTTGGTGGCTAGGGCAAGTTCCTCTTAGAAAATTGTTAACACTAGTAATAGGGAAAAAGACTAGTAACATCACAACATAAATGCAGGAAGCATGCTCTTATTGTAGATAAAAAACTAAAAATTAAACTTCCCTACTGGCTAGAAACTGGTTAAGTCAGGCTTGGTTCTTACTGTTGCTCTTCCATATGCTGTTCAGGTGGAATTTGAACTTCTTTATCACCCTTATTGGTTCCTTTCTTCTTCTTATTTTTCTTCTCCATCCAGCTGTCCACTCGGTTCTTCCATATTGGGTTCCCAGTTTCAGCATTTGATTCTTGAAAACCAAATCACATTAAGACTAATCAATTATTTAATCAAGGAAGTTGAAGCTTCAACTTCCTGAAATCAGAGATAAAACCAGTGGCCTAAACAACACAAGTTCATTCAAGTTGTACAATGACATGAAACCAGGACTCACCAGTTTCTGTTGCTGATAGAGTACTAATATTTCTGCTATGACCAGCATCCTATAATATTGTATTCAAAATATGCAATCAATCAGTTTCATGCAGTCTATGTGTGTTTTTTTAAAAATATATATATCATGCCAACAACTTCAGAATACAGAACCTGAAAGGGCTTAGGAAGGATATATGCTGTAAAACAAACGACCACCATGACACATCCTGGACAATGCAAGAGTAGTATTTGCAATATTCACCATATTTTGAGATAAATTTCCCATAAGATAAATCTATTGGACACGTAAGTGATAGTAATATCCAAAAATCCAGCCTGAGGATGGACCTAATAAAGAATTCAGTGCTCAGGCTGCTTGGTTCAAACATCCAAAATTGTTTAAGCAATTCTTAAATATTTTTTAGAGAATATAGATATAATATAAATATGAAAAATGATATAAAGGCCTACATTTTTATTAATATGTTTCTCAATATGCCTTTTAATTGCATTGACGTTGTTGTTGTTTTCTAAAAATCTGGCTCATCAGTTTGAACCAGACTTGGACTGAACTGGTCAGCAACAGGTTCCGAGGTTCCCACTCAGAAGTCCAGTTCAGTTTTCGCAACATTCGGTCATATAATAATATAAACGGTGGGTAATATATAAGTGTCGCTGATAGATGATATAGAAATAATAAGTTATTTATAAGATAGTTGAACCGTTTATGGTGCATTGACAAATTTCTTTCCACCAGGTGATACAAAGTCCTTTAAATCTTTGATATTCAATGTAATTCTTTGCTTGATGTTTTATCCTATGCATGCCTTTTTATCTCTTTAGCTGTCTTTTTTTTTTTTTCTGATGGTTGTCACAGAATCTACAGCCCTGGACCTAGCCGTCATAGGGCTTCGGACCCTGGATCTCTCTTTTTCTTGCTAGCACATCCATTGATATTTTTGTCCTGTGCATGCCTGTTTATCTCTTTATCTGTCTTTGAATTCATAAGAAACTTCATTGTTTCCCCATGTTTCCATATTCCATCTAAATCAATATCATAGTACAAATGTACTATGCACATCCATTGCAATGTCAATGTACATCTCCCCATCTAAGCTTTAGAAAACCATGTTCAGACACAATATCAGAGGGTACTCATACCTGATGGTCATTGAGGTGGGCCGCCATCGTTAAATTCCCGCCTGATTCCTTTTGAGCACTGGGGACTGAGTTTTCAAACAATCAATTGAAGCACAAGGTTGGATTAAAACACTTACTGCCTATCTGACCATACTAATGAAAGTTAATACTAGAGAGATTATTTACAAATCCTTGTCCCGCAGTAGAATGCAAGCATTGGACAAGGGTGAGAGAGTGAAGTTATACAGGAAAATTATTTCAATATTTTTGCAGGCAACACTGAAGTCGAAGCATTTTATCAGTTGTTCCCAGAACAACTACTGGCTATGCATCTTCTCGCCAACTAATGTTTCAGCATTCCATTTATAATTAATTTTCTCCCTTAAGATCCAAAGACAAGGAGTCTAATTCCCATGAAAAATGGCTGATTACCAGAACTATTAACATAAGGAGCACCGCATCTTAAGCAGCACTTCCCTCCTTCCTTGAGCTCATACTCAACGCAAGGCCGGCAGACAGGGAAGTTGCACTCACGGCACGCAACAAAAACCTCACCATCTTCATCAAACCCGACAGGCTCGCCACAGGTACTGCAATGAGGGACACCGGACTCCATCATCTTTGCAAATCCCGAAAATTAGGAGGCCTCTTCTTCTTCCTCTGTCTGGAAGGAGCCCAGATGCGGACCCTAACAATAGCTAGGGTTTCTGAAGAGAGAGGAGATGACATTTAGATCTTTGTAAGGAAAGAGAGGCGGTTGTTGGGGTATGGAGGTTGAAGGGTTGGCGTCACTGCAGGAGGTGGCGGGAAAAAGAAGGCGAGATGACAAAGCAACCTCTTTCTAGGCTCTTTGCGTTTTTTTGAAAAGCAGGTATTGCGGTTTTACGAAGGGAGTCCATTGGTAGGTAGTCGAAGTGGGGGCTACCTAACCAACAACGTTTTCCTGCCATGGGACGCTTGTATGGGCCACCATTCCGCAAGTCCTGGGCGTTCATCTGGAGTCTGCCATGATGCATGCACCATGCAGATCGTATTGAAAATATCAACGCGAAAATCTCCCTCAAATTGTTTTGAGGTTCCAGAAAGGAGACAAATGAAAAACGAACAAAATGTTAAGACTTTTGGCTCCGGGAACCTGAGGAATCGGAAGCCTTGAAGATGATCGTTGGGTTAAGGTCATGGGGTATCTGCGTCTGGAAGGCAAATGTTTCGCATGAGCATGGAGTCGCAGCTTACCTAGTGCAAATTATAACCTGAACTCCTGGAGTTGTTTTTACCTACTTATGGGCTAGCTTACCCAAGAGTCCTCCGCCGTGAAAAATCACAGAGTGTGTTCGGAAATGGGTAAAACTTTTAATAAAAAATTATAAAAAGTAGAAGTTGTCAAATAATATGATATAATAAGGATAATAATGAGAAATAAATAAGATAAAATTGAAATAGATAGGTTAGTTGTGTTGGTAGTTATGTATAAATGATTGAAAAATAGGATAGTTGTATCGAAAGATGTGAAAAATGATTAAAAATAGGGTAGTTGGGAAAAGTGAAAGTTTTAAATCGGCAAGTTTTAACTTGACAACTTTTCCTTAATAACAAACACACCCTTAACTGCAGGCTTGCTCAGCATGATTAAAGAAGCATGGGAATATAATAATATGTAATGTATGAATTTTAAAAATTGTACTAAAAATATTTAAAATTATACTAAAAATTAAAAAAAGCTCTATACAATCCATGAAAGAATCTTACATTCTTTGAAACACCCCCTCCATGAGTTAATAAATTGACTTGCAATAAATACGTGACCTCGAGTCCAAAAGTAGAGTGCTTTTGGCAACACATGTAGTTAAGAAGCACACAACGCACGTTGTTAAGAAGCAAAACTGGAACCCAATTATGTACACCTGGGTGCATTCAGACTCGATGCACCCAGGTGTACTACACCTATTTTTTTTATTTTT
>JAXCLR010000001.1:90248340-90278899 GCA_035584095.1 Annona squamosa | reverse complement strand
GATCTTCTCCATATCTGTCTGCTCCCGGAATGATACTTTGTACAGATTCTCGCCCAGATCAACAAAATGGAACGAAGCTGTTGTCCTCCAGATTCGCCTCATCATCGCCTTGAACAGCTCTCTGTTGTAGGATCTTGACGACCAAAGTGAGCAGAGAAGAGTAGCTCCATCTCCCGGCTGAATTTTCTTCAGTTCGCCTGCTGAGAGAGTCATGGTATGGAGTTCCTTTTCGAGCAGATCTGCTGCTGATGGGTTCATTGTCTCTGCCGCAAAGTTGTCGTCTGCACTCCCCCTGCGTCGCGCTCACCCCTTCTTCCACCTTCAACTACTATCCAAAAGTGAAGAACGTCGTCCCTGCCTCCCGTCCACTCACCACCCTGCTCCGAGCACGGCCAAGCCGTCAATCGGGCAACGCGGGGGAGAACTCGTGGGGTTGGCCTTCCCTCGCAGCTATTACTTTTTATGATTTGGAAAGTTTGTTTCCTTTAGTGTCAAAGGAATTGTAATCTGTCCAGCTTTCCTAATTCGCAATATAACTTGGTAATAAAGACGTTAGTAAAAAACCATAGAATGGGAGGAACAAGGCTTTGTTTGCCCGCACATTTCACAAGGCCAAGAGAACTTTTATCGTTCTAGCACTTCGGGGCGTGAATTACTCATAAATGATCGTTTACTCCTCTTCTTTGAAAGAAAAATGTTCAAATGCTATTTTATATTTTAGAAAAGATTATTTCCTTCATGCGGTCGCTCATTTATTTCGATTAAATAGTTTTTTTATATTATAAAGTAAATGTTACTTTTAATATTCTTTTTTTCTTGTTTTCGAACGTGGTATTTAATATTTAATATGGACATTAAAAAGAAGATACACTACTAACAACAGGTAAAAATATATATTGTACGATAAATTCTTTAACTATAATTTTAAATTTATGTTTATAAAAATATTTTAGAATGCTGAAAAATCCTTAATGATGTTCATATAAATATTTTTAATGTACATTCATATAAATATTTCAATGTACATTCACGTAACTATTTCAATGTATGTTCATATAAATATAAATATATTTGTGATTAAAATTTTATGTTCATATAAATATATTTGTAATTAAAATTTTATGTTCATATAAATATAAATATATTTGTAATTAAAATTTTATGTGCACTAATATAAATATTTTACAATTCTGAAAATTTTTTAATTTCAATTCAATATGACACTGTAAAAAAATTATGTGCAAATTCCATTAACGTGGATAACATAAAAAAAAATTTCATGTAGAGGAGATAAATTTTAATTGATGCAAAGTTATTTGAATTTTTAATTTTGATATAAATTTAACATTATTATTGGGATTCATAAATTTTAATATAATAGAAAATATGCAGACTCCATCCTAAGAAAGTAAATGTTATAGTATAATTTATTTATTTGGCTATTATGCTAGGTTAATTATTCCATTGTCATCACTAGTACATCTAAACATGACCCACCTTGACAATATGTTTATATTGAATAACTACTATATATGAAAAATATTAACAAGTATACAAATTTTACTTTATGGAAATGGTATTAAGGCTTATATTTGAGCACTTTGAAATTACATTTATTTTTAAATTATTTTTTATGATTTAAAAGATAACTAGTGATAAATTTAATAGGCCGATTCTTTGTCCCTTTAATAGTTTACATAATTAAAATACTTCCAATATATTATAGCCAAACATGTAAATAACATTAAAAGTATTTTGTCGCCGTGCTTTTGGTACAATGGCATGATGTCTGGCTTACTAGATGGGCGACCTAGGTTTGAATCAAGACAACAACAATTTAATCATGGGAGTGTCCACCGATATATATTGTGAGTAAATATATGAGAAAAAATAGGAATAATATTATATATTTGATAGAATATTACATGTACAAACTTATAAAAATGTCTCAAAAGTCCTTATTATAACACAAGTTTGAGATGATTGTAACAATTGTTGGTCCTTGCAAAACCTAAGAAATGAGAAGTGAATTGGGTTTTTTTGAAATTCTTTTGATATATTAAAGTTCGCCCATTGTGAGTGTAATCCCCTTGATGAAATATGCTAAGAAATAGAATAAGAAAATGCAGATAGAACATAAAATACAAATAATCAAACTACACAAAAGACAATAATATATAGTAGTTTAGACAACATTCCTTACTTCACTATTCCAAACACATCCCTTGTATCTTGGATTCCACTATTGTATATCTAGCACAATTTAGAGTATCCGCTCTTTTTTAGATTATATCTCTATGAGGCATATAAAATAATTATTTGTCGGTGAGATCAACTCCAAACAACTAAGTTTAATCCATTTATGAGATAAACTCAAACCAACCTAACAAAACACGTTAATGATACAAACTCAAACTAAACCGCCATTTTGCTTATTCTTCAATTCGGTCTCCAACACCAATCCAAGGCAACAATACAAAATAAAAACAAGCAAAAGAAAATTGACACTTTACAACATGTAACCAGTCACCTCCGAAAGCTCATTGTTATATGAAAAATATAATCTTGTAAGCTCGATTAAAGTAATAGCACTTAAAGCTTCAATATTTGTTATTGAAAATTGTAAGCTCATCTTGTATTTTTTTCTTCCTTAATGTTCATACTCCAGTGATATTTATAGAGAAGAAAAAGATAAAGTCGTTTGAGTGGTGATTGGCATGCATTTAATGCTCCGACATTTGAATTTTCAACCGTTATAATCTGAAATCGCAAATGAAGTTGACTTGTGCTGCGACTTCATTCTAGTTAGAACTTGCTGTCCATTTTTTTCCTTCGAAGTTACAGGCAAAGTCGACTTAAGCTGAGACCTCATCCAAGTAGCAAATGAAGTAGACTTGGATTAAGACTTCACTTTGCCTTCTCTTCGAAGTTGTAGACGTAGTTGACTTGAATTGATACTTCACCCAATATGCAAGTGAAATCGACTTAGGCTGAAACTTCACTTTTCTAAATTTGTTATACATGAACTTAAGCTCTTAAAACTTAAATTATTTCATATTTTTAATTAGAGATAAAATATATGAACACACTTATACAAATTCATTAGATACTTTTTAATAATGTTTCGATGTTTTGTTAACCATCAAAACCAACTTAATCTTTCTTAAAGCAACTATATAATCAATAAAAATTCCATAAAAAAACATTAAAGTTACTTTGTAATAGTGCATCTAAATACTTTACAGCATTTGACTTTAAATACTATTTATTAAAGTTCCGCTACAATGACAATTTTTTAAAAAGTATTGAAGTTTCATAGTAATGCCAAACAAAGCCTAGACCTTCCTAATCCACATAGTGCAGTTGTTGTCGTTATCGTGTAACTATGCTTGAAGTATAGGGCTCAACCCTTCAAACCTATAGCATCCGGGGCGTCGACTCCGGAGCCAATAAAAAAAACACTGAGACCTTCCTACTTTTCAACTGAAGTTGAAATGCTTGGTCGGCCCTACATAGGATTATTTTTTGAAATCTAATATGTCTAAAAATGACATTATGTGTACCACAAACTAATATATATTTTAAAATTTTATGGTATATTATGATTATTTAATGAGAAAAATTTTTACACTTCCCTAACAAAATCACCTTTTCGCAACTCAAACCAAGTACATCTATAGAGGAAGGAGAAAGATTTCACTTCCCAATGCTTCATACTCAACATGTACATACCAGTTTGATTTCTTAATTTTTTATTATCAAATGAACCTAATTATTAATGGTATATCATGATTGAATGGTAAATTTTGTTATACTCCCTAATAAAATCATTATCTTACAGCCCACACAAAGCACATCTATTTTTTGGGGAAAGCAGAAATTATATTTATATGACTTTGTTTCTATATAACCAGATTACATTGAAGAAGTTCCATATAATTTCTTAAATTTTAAGTTATTAATTATTGATTTAAAATTGAATCTATTTGTTATACTTAACATAATTTGTTTAGTTAAAAGATCAAGTTTTATTTAAATCAAATATATATGGTCTACATTTGCTAAAAAAATATATATTTATGTGTAAATTATGAAAATGCTTAGATCTATTCACATATGTGTTATAATATAATAATTTTCTATAGAATTATTTATTCACATAGTAGTGACATTTTAAATAGTTTAAATGTCCATTTCAATATTGACATTTTAACATTGAACTATTTTATTATATTAATTTTACAAATTTATAGATAGAGCCTATATACAGCAAAATTTAAAAAAAAAGTTTCTAATATACTATAAATAATGCTGAAGGTCCGTTTTGATAATAATGAAAACTCAAGCTTTATTATAAAACTTTTCATAGCAGGAGGTGTAGTAGCAAAATCTGGTCATTTCATTTCATGGCCGTCATTCCGACTGGTGTCCATACTTATGCGCATCCTATTTTTGATCAAAATATACAATTCAGCAACATGAGATTTCATTATTTCTGGTCCAAAAAATTAACCGCGGGCCCATTAATAACGTTCAGCGGTATGTCAGCAATAAATGTGCAGCAACATTTGCCTTCAGTCAAGCCAAATAACGACAGTTTTTAATGGCAAAAAAATTATCACCGATTTTTCATGGGTACCAAAACTTTCCTAAATAGGATAAAGTGAACTTTATATAAACTACTAAAATTTTTTACGGGGCCCGCAGCAATGCACTTCCCTTGCAAACCGAGCTGTTTTCGATCACAGTGAATTTCAAGTCGGCTTTTTAACAAGTCATTTGGATTGGTTCGAACCAGAGGGGCAGCGCTGAGATATCTGTGCCTGCAGTGTGTGGATGATTGGTGTCACGGGAAAGGTTTGGCTGACCCGACTTAGAAGAATAGCACGCACGTGACATGTTCAACCCAGCTACTGTTACGGATATTTCGAGCTGCTCCCATGTGGTTTCGCCGTCAGGCAACAGTTTGGGCTCGGCGGCATGGGCGTCGTTCGAGTGGCGGAGTCGGAGGGAAAACCTATGGTGGCCCAACGTTGACTTGTCTACAAGATGCTTCTTCCTTGCAAAAGAAATTCGGCCAGAAAGATGTTGCTCTTCCCAATCAAAAAATTCCACAATTATTTACAATTTATGCCACACATCAGGAATTCCAAATTTTGAAAATAGAGTAGCAGTTATCTACATTTTACATCGGGATTTCAAGAACTTCAGGAAAGAGAGAGAGTATGGGGCGGAGAGAGCAAATCTCGTCATCTGACCGTCGAAGCTACTGCATGCGCCCAAGACCGGAGCTGATTTTTCAGATCCGCCCCATCATCGACAGCTGAGATCTTCCAATTCGCCAGCGGATCAACTTCCTGCGGATTCACCCGCCACGCTTCTGACAAATACGGCCTCGAAACCGCAGCTCTGTCACGTATCTCCATCTCTTCTTTCCCCGAATTTTTTCCCCATCTCTGCAACCCTGGCACGATGGATTTGAGCCTCGAGTCCACCTCCGCCTCTGGAAACGTAAAACCCAAATCCATAAAGCCTTTCAGCTCCTCGAACTCCAGATCGGACAAGCTCTTGCTCATCTTCTTCTTCTGCCGCTTTCCCCGTCCTAAACCTGCCGCCTCCTTCGACGGAGTCGCTACCTCTGGGTCAGCTGTTTTCTCTGTGAATTCCGTCGTTTCCTTGCCGGAGAGAATCGTGTCGAGCTTGGGGGTGGTTGGGAGAACGGACTTTGGGGAGACGGAGAGGGACTGGTCGCTGTGGGATCGACGATGTAGGGTTTTGAGGCGAGAGACGCTGGGTTCCTCGCTGCAGGAGTCGGCTCTGGGAGGGATAGACGGGGGAGAAGATGGAGGGGTAAGAGGGGTAGAAGATGGGTTTGGGTTGCTATTATGGTAAAACCAGTAGATTTCGAAGAGGTCTAGAACTTGCTCTTCATCCATTGGAGAGAGTTGCAAGGAATTCTCAAACAGAGAGGATGAGAAAATATCACAGATCAGGCGATCATATATAAACAGCTGGTTAGGAAGCGGCTTCCGTGCGGAGCCCACTAGAAGATGATGCGTATTAGGTGCGAAAGGTTCCGCGTGGGGAACCTGCCGAAACAATGGACCTATTAAAATTCGCCACGCTGTATAAAAATTTATTAAAAATCTTTTAATAAATATTAAATTATTATACATTCTACTTAATCTATGAATACTAATTTTCATGTTTTATATGTGCTTATAAATATTTTAAAGTAAGGATTACCTGCTCAAGACTACTCTAAATAATTGTTATACTGTGATAAAATAATTTTAGACAAACTGAGTAGATTAAATCTTAGCATAATCCTTCGAGCGGACGAAAATAGGCAGTAATATTGAAGACTTTAGTTTTATCAGTTACATAGCCATATTTGTTTTAAACTTTTAATAGAATATTGAACATTTTATGTGAATAATTTCTTTTCTTGTATGGTTAAAATGGAAAACGTGGTTCTTGTCGTCTCATGCATATATGCTGTTTCGACATGTCGCAAGGGCACGCGAGTTTCGCATGTTGCACCTGCGCAGCCTAGCGCAGGTAAATCAGCTCTCTTTTCTCGAAACTACCCCTTACTTTATTCCCATTTGCGAGCATGCCCTTAACGTTTTTGTGGATAGGCGATCGCTGCGGAATGTGGATACGCGGCTGGGAAGAATGTTGTGCCGCCACTGGCATTGACTCTGAACAGTTGAACCACCGAAGGAGCCTTTTTTTTTTTTTCTTTTTTTCTAATACGTAGTTTACATTCATTTACTAACTTTTATCAAATAATATTTCTAAATTTTATCCAAACAATGGACATTCCCACGCACAAGGAGAGACTAATGCCACTGACTTCACCCAAGGACCCTGTTTCTTGATGATTTTTTATTTTAAAAAAAATGTCAGTCAACCATTTAGAAGGTTCCACAGGGATAGAGGCAGAAGTGAAAAATATATATTATTTTTTTTACAACTTTTTATGTAATTTAACATTTTAAGTACTAAAGTATTCTGAATTATTATTATTATTATTATTTATATATTTCAATAATTATTTTAATTATTTTATGTATTTTGTTCCAACTATTTTTCTTGTTATATATCCCTTTACTCTTTCAACTTTTTAAGATTTTTTCATTCTTATTTTTTAATTCTAGGCACCATTTTGGTGACGATGACAGGTGGCATACTACTTTTTTATATTTTTTAACAATGATTTGACAACTTCACTAAGTCAATTATTATACTTTTACATTTTTTCTCTTATATTTTAATTATTTTTTGCTACAAATAGTATATTTCCTTCTACTTTATTTTTATCTTGTTACATCATTCTTATCTTTTCAAAAATATTTCTCTCCTTACTCGTTTTATGTTACCAAAAGTTGCCTTGATTTTACATATTTACAAATGCACTCATTTTTTTGACTATTTCTCAAGGAAAAATTTATACTTTGAATATTTCATATTAATTTCGAATCCTCGACGAATCGGGTGAATTCTATAGGTTTGGGCAACCAAATTAGAGATTTCCAGGCCACGCAAGTATAATTTGACTTGGTGCATGAAGCCAATTTTGACATAGCTTGTCAAATGTCCAGTATTTTCACTCGTTACGCAAATTGTTGCAATTTTCTTATTCTTTGGATGCACTGCACACGTGGGAATTGCAAGACTTGCTTTTCGATACCAAGCCCGAGCACCGCGTGAGCGAGTCATTGGATTGCCGAATGCCGACACGCAGTTTTTGGGCCCCGCCGCTTCCAATCCAAACACTACTCCACCTGCGTAAGAGCATTAAAAGTGGACATGAATAAATGAGTGGGACTCCAGTCACCCCCTGGACGCCAAGTACACCTCCATCAGCTGCAGGTCATTTAAAAGGAATGACACGGTTTAAAAAAATAAAAAAGAAGTAAATAAGTGGACTCTCGTGAGCCCTGATAGCGCAGTTGGCGTGATGGCTGACGTTCCGATGGCTTTGAGCAGCCGTTCTCGGCCCATACAAAAATAAGTAGGCTCTTCATCCTCCATCGCACATACGTTTGTTAATAATTTCATCTGTATTAAAGTTATTGCAATCTAAGGATATTAATCATTCGTGTATCCTAACATCATTACTGTACAAAGCTAACATTTGAATTGTTAATAAGCATTATTCTTCCGCAGTGATCTTATTTATATCTGACAATCAAATCCATAGATTATACTCCAATTAGTAAATCATAGAGATACTCGAAAGACGCCTGATCTTTCTAGGCCGCTCCGAGTTTTTGACACGAAAAATGCATTTTTTAAAATTTTTTCATAGGCAAGTAAATTTAGGTGAATTTTAAGTATTTTTAAAAAATTTTAAGCATGGTGCCATTTCTGTAATTTTGGATCTTCTAATATAATGTTCCAGGCAAGTATTAATTAAAAATAAATATTTTAGTACTAAAATCTCTACATCCTACGTCAAATAATCATTATTCTCAAACTTCTGATTCGTCGTGTTGAATTATAGACAAAATAAAAATAAATCTTCTCTTATGAACGAGGCATGATTTAATAGTATCGAAACCATCGAAATATTTTACTGATGTCACTCTCTTTTTTGACTCATTTAATGATTAGACCACGATCTAATCCAGCAATTCTATTTAGAAATATTTATTTTACTAAGAAACTGAGTCAATATAAATTAAAGATTGCATCATCATCATCACCATCTATTAAAGTGGCAAACTACTATAATAACATTCTTTATTTGTGTGATAAATTTAAAATTGTTATTTCAACATTTAATTTTTAAATCTATGAGTGATTTCATACATTATCATGGCATTTCAATGCATGTATGTATGCACAGTATATATTTTTGTGCAAAAATGGCCCACTAAAGCTTTGATTGAAATGGGTTCAATATACATAGGGAAGTGATTTAAAGCAGGCACATGGAAACCTTAGTGCACCTAGTTGAAAGGTTATTTTTAAACTTTTTTGATTTTGAATTTTAATAAAATTGTTAATTTACGTATGATTAACATATGTATTAAGTTTTCTAGATAAAAAAATATGCACTGAGTTCTTATCATTTTTGAAAATGTATATTTTCTTTGATTTAAAAAAAGGATTTTAATTATTTTTAAATGACTAAAACATCATTATTTTTAAAAATAAACATACAAACATAAAAATTTCCAAAATTGATAAAAATTAGCTTATAGTGTAAATACACATACATGAATAGTTTTATGAATAAATTTTAAATAGTTTTAAAAATGGTATTCTTTCTATTCTGAATTTTGCATAAACCAAAATGTAACATTTAGTTTGTTTATTATTAATTTTGTATAAGCCAAAATGTAACATTTAATTTTTCTATTATAAATTTTGTATAAACCAAAATGTAACATATATTTATATGCATTTATAAATTTCAAATTAATACTATTTGTTTCTTTTTGGAAAAAAACCAAAATTATAAAATAATAAAATTTGATTTATGAACTAAATATATATTTGGGCTAAATAAAATAAGAATAAAAGAAACCTCAAAACACCTATTAGGCCCGTATAAAATTGATAAATGAAAATGACAAAATGACAAATAGAGATCCAAGAAAAAATAAGATAGGTTTAACGCACAACAAAAAATAATTTAAAGAAGACACCACAAGTCATAATGGTTCGGTTAACGCACCTACTCCATTCTTCAAGTCAATATCTTGACTCAGGTTTTCACTAGTCAATTTATAGCTCAAGTTATAGTAGTACAATCTCAAATATCTTTTGAATTATACAAATAGTTCTAGGTAGTGCATGAAGTTTTCCACAAATCACCACAAGTCATGATGGTTCGGTTAACGCACCTGCTCCACTCTTCAAGTCAATATCTTGACTCAGATTTTCCACTAGTCAACTTATAACTCAAGTTATAGTGGTACAATCTTAAATATCTTTTGAATTATACAAATAGTTCTAGGTGGTGCATGAAGTTTTCCACAAATCACAATGAAAACTTTCATCTTGAATTAGTTACTCTCTAATTTAAGGCAAGATAAAATAAAAATGAAATAAAACTTATAACTAGTTGAATAGCACAAAAGCACATAGATAAAACTTTTAGTAGATGGTCACGATGATCTTCAATATGTTACTTTTGACTGATGGATAAAAAATCAAAGAAAACACCTTGAGACAGATTAACACTTTTGAAATTATTCTCTTTGAGCTTAATTTTCAATTGAAATTAATTGTCTATTTATAACTTTGAACTTAAAAAATTGTTAAAAGAGATTTTCTTTGCCGAATTTGTAATGATTAAATTTTTCTCAACAACATGTAACAAATTAACAAACTAAAACCGCTAAAAGAGACTTTCTTCACAAAATATGCAACTGATCAGATTTTTTTTTAACAATCTGTAACAATTTATCAAACCAAAACAACTCATCAAAACAAACTAACCGATTTGCACAACATCATCCAATCATCTATCCATTGAAATTATTAAACAAACTGTCAAAGTTTCAATCCAAAAACTATTAAAGTTTAAGACCAAAACAGTTAAAGTTTGAAACAAAATCAATTAAAGTTCAAAAAAAAAAAACTATTGAAGTCGAAAACCAAAATTGTTGAAGTTTTACAACAAAACCTTGACAAATTTACAACATAATTCAATGTTAACTTGTTATAACCATTAATTATAAACCAGATACAAGCAAACACATTTTAAGTATTAAATTCTTAACTTGTCTATCGTCAAAACACTACAACTCAACAACACCTGTACGTGTATTCGAGAATGACTTTGTTGGAAACATAGTTACTACTATCTCAATTGAACTCCTTCATAAACTAAATTATTTTATTTTATTTAAAAAATCTAACTACACATATTATTTAAAATATGATATTGACCATTTATAATGAAAATAATATAAATATAATGGTGCTAATTAAAAAATATGAATAAGGATATTAATAGTGTATATATTTTTAAATTATATGTAATATACAAGGTAAGATTTGTATGATCTAAAACATGATATACATCTATTTGGTTTGGATAAGTCTAAATTTTTTTTATTTGATAAAGTATTACTAATTTTTTTTGCTAAATATATAAATTTTACGAATTTTACTTATTTATGGTCACGCTAACAACTGATTTTTTAAGTTTCCATTATAAATGGTCAAAATTATATTTTAAATAATACATGTGGTTAGATTTTTAAAAAAACAAAAAATTAATTCATTGAAGGAGTTCACATTGAGACAGTGGCACGAAATTATAAAAATGTCACAATATTCGTAAATTTTTTATATAAGTTCACTCAAAATTACAGGTATACTTATAAACCAAATATCCTTACTTTGAAATGATGAAAATAACGTTGTGAACAAAAATTAAGATATGAAAAATATCTTAAAATATAAAAAACGTATTTTTAAAATATTTCCACGTTACGTGGATCCTTTAATGCGAGGAGCATTAGTAGAACGTAAATTTTTTATATTTAAAGCTATTTTTGTATTTTTTAATAAAAAATATAAGAAAATGCTTTTAAATTACCAAAAAAATTAACATTTTCAAGGCGTTGTCTTAAAAATTTTTTTTTGTTTGTAGGTATATTTTTCCATTTTTAAAAAGTATACAAGGTTTGAGATATTTCAAGCAAAACTTGCACATATAAATACAAATTTTGAATGGGTTGCGAGACGCATGCAATTTCCATCAAACCTTACAAGTATGAATAAGAAAATATAGTGTACATGGTGTACATGTGAATGTACTTCACCATTACCCTTATAAGATATGTGTCCCATTTATCTTTTGACTAGCTTTTCTTGTTTGTTCGGTTCATTAAGGCTTATATACTTATTTTTAAAATGTTTGAAAAAACTTTTTACACAACAGTTGATCTATATGTATTAATTTTCACTTTTTTTTTGAGATTTTTAAATATTTTATTTAGATTTAAAAAAAATTAATACAATGTTGTGTATTTAGATAAATAATTTTATAAAAAAATTTCAAAAAATAAAAAATAAAAAAAGTAAAGTACCGAGAGCATCGTGTCAGTGGACAAATTCCGTAGGCTACGTGGTCAATTTGTAGAAGGTGCATTTTGGAAGTACTGAACGGGGATGAAAGAGGCCGTCTTGAGTCTTGACAGAGGCCCACATACTACTCTGACAAATCTCTCGCACTCGGCACGTGGAGTTGCTTGCCATCCAACCTTCCTTCAAAGGAAGGGCCCACCTGATGTCACGTCCGTCTGGTTCCACAGTAGCATCTACGCGTTAGGTGTTTGATTCATTTCAAAACCATGATGAGATTTCGACCTGGAGCGGGCACCGGAGACGTGCGCCGAATCCATTTTTGGAATAGCAAGATTTTGCACGCGGCTAACGCCTGTGGAAGTGCGGAATGGAATTGAACGGAATTTTCACAAACTTTTTATTCCTTCAAATACAGTAGAAACGCTAACCTGGAGACGTCTCAATTGGTTACCACGGACGGCTTGAATTGAAGAGGTGAAGATTCAACCATTTGTGGTCGTAAAAATTATTCTCCTATAGCAATTAATTTATAATATCACAATATCAAAATGGGTAAAAGTATCAAAAAAAAAAATAAAAATACAATAGAGACACAGTAACCTTCTCTAGACTCAATCAAAGCATTATTCTTATTACATTACATAGTTTTTGTTTATGCCAAAAATTTTGTTTATTTAAAAATTGCGTTACTTCCCAATCCCGCGTTACAGTTTTTTATATCGTTGAAGATAATTCTGACTTTTTTCGCGAGTGGAAGGATCATGAAGCGGAGTGAACGTTAAACGGCAACGATTAACACGTGCCAGAATGTCAGCCTGACCGAGACGAACTCGCGTGGGAAAAATATAACAACAATAATAATAAATGGAAACTTAAATACGGGTAATTAATTGGGTTTACACTGTACAAAGTACGCGCAATTAGTTGGGTTTGCAGAGCACACCTATTAATCTAAATTACAGAACAGTACGATTCATATTTGTGGAAAGAGTGAGAAAATAGAAGAAATATTGATAAGAAAATAACGTCATACGATAAAAGTAATGATTAAATTAAAGAGTATAATGCTGAAATAGATAAGGTAGTCAAATGTATTGGTGAAATTTTTTCCTCCTTGCAAAATACTACCGTAATATCTCACCAAATTATATGGAAACAGTTTCATATATATTTATTTTGATGAATTTATTTAGTTAAGAGACCAAATTTTATTTAAATCAAAGATACAATGATACCATGATGTATTTTAAGCTAAAATATAACATTTGTTTATTTTACTTTATTTTATTTTTATTTAATATTTCTTTGCAAATATGTTTTTCTAATTATATTTAATCAATATATCAAGTTTTTCATTTTACAATACTTTTATAATTTATTTTCATCTCGAAAACATCAATTTGAGGGGCATTTGGGTCATTTTGACCCCTTAAAATATTAATTTTTAAGAATAAAATAAATTTGTAATATATTGTAAAATAATAAAACTTTGTATGTAGATTGAATATACTTAGAAAAACATACTTATAAAGAAAAATATAAAAATATAACTTATTCTAAAAATAAATAAATATTTTATTGTTGTCTAAAATACATTATGATATACGTAATCAAACTCCATCAAAGATATACATTAGCCACATTTACTTAACAATATATATACTTCGAAAAATTATTAAAAATGCTTAGATACATTTGTATATGTATTAGAATGTATCAATATTTAATATAATCATTTATCTACATAATAATAAATTATTCAAATATTACAAATATAATTCTAAAATTGATATTTAGCGTGAAAATATTTTTAATATTGATTTTATACATTTGTACATGGAGCCCTAGTACAATAACATTAGAAAAATGATACTATAATATAAATAATTCTAAACATAGAAAATATAATAAATTTATCGTCAAATCATGAAGGAGAGAAAAAGGTATTAAAGTACATAGAAGTGAGGCTTCGTAGCAGGGAACGTTTAAAACGTCATCTTAAGTATTACCCGGACGTGGTCGCGTGGATTGTCTTTTACTCACGTTGCAAAACCAACTCTAATACGGAGATGAGCGAGTTCGCATATTTCGAGTTCATCAAATGGTGTGAAAAAACAAGTGAGTGGAGTATTTATATGACGAGTAAAAATCATTCATTGCGCGCCTGTGGACGGAGGAGATGAATTTAGCCTTTGATGGTAGAAATTATGGTAAAAACATGAATAGAATTGACGATGTTGTCATATTCCACATAGAATGGAAATGCAATGAAATACGTGTCATTTTTAAAGTGTGTAGTTATGCATGAAAAATGGAGATAAAACTTGTGGTTATATTTCTAACGAACCCGTTTATTCGTTAATTTTCCACTACCAGTCATTTAAATTGTTCATTCAGTTGAGCTAGAAAAGCTTTTAATTTGATTTTTTTTTTTTTAAAAAAAAAATTATCCACTCGAAAAATCTATATTTCAATGCATGATACAACTCGGGAGGGATGAGCAACGCCCGCGGTGACATGTCATTGTAGTTGTTAACTTGTTATGATTCTGGAAATTGATAATTATGCATGTATGTCGTAAGTTATATGCAAAGGTTGCTTTTTTCGTATGTCCAATGACTTTGATTTTTGCAGGGATGAAAATGACACAGGGACGGAAAGGTGGAGACAAAAATGGGGGCATCTCTATCAGCCGCAGGCCCCGCCCTACCTTACACCACCCAATGTGCGTTGGTGGGTGGGCCGCTCAGCAAGTGGCCAATCAATACGGAGTAGTGTAATGTCTCTGATCATTCTTCTCAAATCGGATCCGATCTGACCTCATCCGTATCTGACTTCATACGTTATTGCTAGTATACTTGTGATGATCCGGAACAGGCACGGAATAATATCACTGCACTGTAAGCCGCGGTGCAACTGGCTGCAGGGAGGTAGGCAAGGCAATGATCATCTCAGTCGCGCACGTCACTTTCGCGTAATGCACATAAATTTATCATGAAAATACAACTAACGTTACTATCATGAAAATGCGGAATTCATTTTATTTTATCTATTTTTTCTGCTTTACATGGCATCCGAATTCCGACTCCCTTTCGATGGCGGCAGCACGGGCACCCCCACTTTACCACACGCCTCCAACTTTTTGCCGTATTTTAATTCTGGAAAACAGCACATGCATCACGTGATGAAGGGAGCGGATTATTACATGTATTGCATTCCGAGGAAACCTCGGTCACGTGATTTCAACATATTATTTCCGGACTCGGAAATTAAAAGAGTATTTTAAACACGGGTAATCTTAAACGCCAGAGGCGATGGCCTTTTAGGCTATACCTTGCATTCGAAACCCAGGTTTCAGAGCTTTATTTTGTCTTTATATTTTTTGATATATACATATATATATATATTATATGAAGTTATTTAATATGATAAATTATGCATAATTCTCATAATATAAAAGAACAAACTATTAAGAGAACAAAGGGCAAATTAGTAGCCATATGGGCACATGCCTACCATACTTACCACTTACTTTATTGCATTGGAAGCCTTTCTTCTTGATATTTGATTGCCCTTTATTTTCCTGCGTTAATATTCAGGAGCTTGTAAGATATACACTAATTAAAAAAATCAGGTAATCTTATGATTTTTTTTAATAACATCCGGTACAATCAACATATTTAGACGTGCGCTATACACATAAATTTATAGGAAATTTAAAAAAAACACTTACATTAGTTTACATATATTCAAATTTATAATAATTTCGTATAAATATTTGTATATGTGGAAAAGGAGGTTACACTTCCATGGAACCGGAAGTGATTTCATGGAACGTATTTTGGAGCCCATCGGCCTTGAAATAGTAGACAGCGAGGAACAACAGAAAATTCGCTGACATTGCTACTAACAACAAAAAAATCCCTTGCAACATTAATTAGTTGCTACGAGGAACAACAAAAAAATTCGCTGAAATTGCCACTAAAAACAAAAAATAAAAAAATTCCCTTACAACAGTAATTAAGACTGTTGCTTTTAGTCAATAACAGCTAATTTCAAGAAAAACTTCGTGGCCATTGCTGTGATACTTGATCAATGTTTAGAGCCCGGCAAAGATTGGCAGCAATGAAGATTGACCAATGACAAGGAAACATTTTATAAATTTAAAAACCGTTAATTTGTTTTTATATCAACTCAAAATTAATATATTTGTATTTATACTAACATTTTTATTTTTCTATTTATGTAAGTGATTATTACATGGTTTGCATTTATGCAACTTCAATTCGTTATGTTATATCGAGCTGCTATTAAACATTCCCTTGAAGAATCGATAGTACATGTTATCTTTTTTCCATGATTTGTTTAATATACAATAATATAAAAATAAAATTTATCATATAATAAAATGGTACATTACATTACTATCACTATAAGAAAATAATATATAAATAAAGAATAATTAGGTAAGTAAAATTATATTCATTTGTAAATAAATGTAATTTAAAAAGGAAAGTATAAAAAATACCAAAATATTCATTTTTAGAAACATTCTTCACATTAATTACATAAATTTAGTTCCTTGTAGATTTTGTAAAATTTTAGCATAAATATTATTAAATTTTAGTTTTCTTAAATTATAATAAAAATAAGAAGATAATATTTCTATATTTATATAAATAAATATATTTAAACAATAGTCGAAAAATACAAAAAAATCAAAAATATTTATTTTTTAGGACTAATCCTTACATTTTTTTTTTGATGAAAGGAAACACCCTATCTTACTACCCTAAAAATGTGGACTAATCATTACATTGAATACATAAACTTGGTTCTTTTTAGACTTTGTAAATTTCACTATAAATATTATTATTTTAAAGTGTTCGCAAACGAATATTTTATTTGATTTCTTTATGCTATGTTATACATATTATGTAATCATTTAAACAACCTCTTACCTTGCAAGTATAGTTACATATCATAAACTTAAAGTGGTTCCATCCTTTTGTAAATGTTGCTCATAAAAGGAGCTCAATGCACTGATTCATTTAAAAAATATATATTATGTAATAAGTTTTATTTTAATATATTTATATTATTATATATCCCAAAAGTCATGGAGAGGCGCTTATATGTAAAGTCAACTCCCGAGAGGAGTATTTAACTGCAGTCAGGTTCTACTTAATGAAATTGACATTAGAGCAAAATATTTTAAAAATCTTCAAAATAAAATATAAAAAATCAGTGATTATGTTTGGGTTACTTGGATGCAAAAAACTCTTTTAAAATTGAAATGTTAATTCAATTGGATGAAACCTTAGTAACGTAGACATGGTTGCAATTTGCCTTAAGTTACATGGGTATCTTTGAAATTTAAAACTAATGGACTAATTGCTAATTGGTCAAATGATGTAACATATTTGCAAAACTTCCATTTTAAAATGAATGAAACTTAAGGTAATGATTTCAGTGTCATTAATGATGAGTATCTACAAAATGTGTGTAGTGTGGAAACTGTACGCAAGAGGAAGCGATAGAGTCAAAACAGACAAACAATTTAGAGAGTGTTTCATGTAGGTTGCCCTAATTATTTCAGGTGAATGTGACTAAGGTTTTTTTTATTGATATATTTACATCTATCTTAATATCAGTTACATTAAAGTCTTGAGATATTCTCAAAAATTGTAGGAAACAATCTACTCAATTTAACAAATCTTCAATACACAACTCCACCAATAAACCACGAGACAGTTCCTAAATAAAAGATGGGGAAAAAAACCAACAACACCATTCGACCCAGGACACGTTGGAAGCAGGATGCCCGCCTGGTGGCAATATGATTAAGGTTCTAGACCAATGACCCACTGCAAAATATCATGCAGACTAACGGGCAGCAGGCATGGCCTATATATAATCTTAGCTGTAGACTGATGGGCCACTCGCTGATTTAAAAGTGTGGGCTTGATATTTGTTTTGTTTTGGCCCGTTCCTACGCTTCAAATTAACGAGTCATCGGTCAATTAAGTCTCACAGAACGGACAAGTCCTGTCGTTTCTTTGGTATGACGACTAAATTAAAGGAATGATACCTCAAGTTCTTAAGCGGAAGTATTTTTTAACCTTTGATTGTTTTCATTCCTTTTTTTTTTGTGTGTGTATGTCGTTTGCTCATAACAGAAATGAAGACAGCCCGTTTATCTAATTGGGTTCCTGCTGCAATCCACATAAATAAAGCATCATCGTCTGATTTTATAGGAATTCTGGCACGTCTTATTCCTTCAATACTTGTGTCTTGGTGTGTGTTTGGTAAGTTGTAAAATTTATGACGAAAAGATTTTACCCGGTTGTCTAGAAGATCTTCCCCGGTTGATAAGGAGAATTAATTCCGTACTGAGATCAAAGGACCAAACGCTGCGTGCATTCACAACAGTCGTTACCGACCGCATACGCAGGCGGACAGCTTTTCGTATCTGTCAGAGGTCAGCACCTCGAGGAACCTCCATCGCTACTTATTTATTTATTTATTTTCTGATGAAAACCTCCCTCACTACTGAATAGGAGGGAATTGTTATGTCTATCGGGAGTCAAGCAAGATAGTGGAAGAAGAGTATTTTTTTTTTTTTTTTTAAAAAAATTTTATTCGTTGATTCAATACTAGCCACTTTGAAGGCACAAAAAGCCAGACGTTCACAGCTTTGGACATTAACGTCAAGACACATAGCCCTCGCCTACCGACATATCCCTAAACCATATGCATAATTGAAGATGGATACACACACCCACACACACTATATATATATATATATATATATATATATGAACGGAGCATTACTTGGAGATGTAATTAAGAACGTAACAAACACACAGATTCACCCACGACTTTTCTATCCACTAGCTGCTTAACAAATCTGGCTGCGAAGCTTGTCTTGTATTACACTTCTGGCATGAAGTAGGAACTCCCCAACCCACCTAAATCAGAAATCAACATTGCAACCAGGAAGTACGCAGGTGTAGTCGATCTGTCCAGGTGCATCAGCGGGCAAAGCTCCTTTGGCAGTTGCATATTCTAATTACTACTTCCATGCACACTCATGGAATTAACCGTCAAGAATGCATGTATTGCAGCGATGTAATAGACTACTGTCAAAGGAGCTTCGCCTGGTAATGCACCAGAACACCAGTCCCAGCGCAGTCATCATGTCCCAGGGCTAGTTATATATAGAGAGAGATGGATGCAAAAGGATGGGTGGGAGGGTGAAAATACCTCAATAGATTGGCATATGCTGTAGCACATGCCCTTTAATTTCGCTGAAGACTCATGGCCGAGTCGTCAGGGATCCAGCATGGTTTGCTTTAGTGATTTCGAGTGAAAGTGTTCACATCGATACCTTGGTGGAGTGTGACAGAACACTCTCGAACAGCTGGAGGAAGATCCAAGGCATGTTCTTCTGATTTTTTTGGCAAACAGTGAGCTCTATTTATCAAGTGGATAATTAAGAGTGCCCGAAAAATTACATCGAGAAGCAGGTGATCTTAATCTTGTAGCGTCTTTGTATGGATTGGGCAAGGATGCGACTAGCACATTAACAAGCTCGGGGGACATAAATATTTAATTAATACATGTGCAGTCTTTTAATATATGTTTATCCATGCAAACATTAATTATTATTTACATTTATGAACTCTGGAATATCAAGAGCCGAAAGTAAAACTCAAGTTTTCGAGAGAAAAGGAGACAATATGATCATGTTTGCCCCACCGTCGACCTCGTAACAAATCAGAATAAAAACTAACTGTTTGAATGGTATTTAAACCAATATGGGTAAGGACTTGCATTTGCTCGCACCTAGATTTTCCTCCTAAAATCAAACCCGACGTTAATGGATCTCCACATACAATGATTGAAATATACAAACCATGTTAAAAGATATCAATGAATGAATCGAAATATAATGTTAAAAGACAATCATTCCGCAAGTTGCTTCTCTTTCTATGTGGCAGTTAGGGTTTCATCTTTTCGGAGGATTAATCTCTTCTATTTTTTCAGTCTTCAACACTTTTTGATCTTTGAAATTGACGGAAACTGTTTGCTAGCTAGCTATTTGGTGTATTCTTGTTTGAATGACACTGCCGGACATTTGTTGAAGATCTTATAAGGTTCAAGTATAATGTGACATTAATTAATTTAAATTACAAAGGTAATGAATACTGTTTTTGCAACTTGTAAAACCCAAAAAAGTTATTTTAGAATCAGGCTGTAAGAGAAAGCAGCTGCAAACCGTATACCGAAAGGTGAAGATCATTTTTCGAGGGGTTTGAAAGGGACCCGCCTCTATTGCTGCAAAAGCCAAAGGGAGGTTCGTCTATGGGAATTGTCCTAGGTATATGCCATTCAGTTTCTCAAGGCAGAAATGAACTAAATGCATGTGCTCACGACCCACCTCTTCGCTAGATGATGATTTCTCATAACAGTAAGTTCTCACTAGTTTCAATATTATTACAATATAAGAAATGTTCTCATATGTGACTACATTTTAAAGCCACATGTTTGCGCATATAATACTCGATGCAACTTAATTTCATGTATCTCAATTCAATATTATTTGAAGCCATGGCAAGAAAATTAACTTCTTACAACGTGTTTTTATTGACTCTCAGCATTTTGTTTCATGAAAAATGCTATTTAGTAACATAAATAATTATTATCTCTAAGGGTATATTTGGCAATGAGTAAAAGTTTTTAAATCAAAATTTTTCAATAAAAACTTTTCATATTTCATAACTATTATATTTTTTAATCATTTCTTCACATTTTTCTATACAATTACCATATTTTCCAGTCATTTCTATACAATTATTAATACAACTAACTTCTCTATATTAATCTTATTCTCTTTATTCTTCGTTGTTATTTTTATTTTCAAAATTTTTATATGAAAAAATTTTCATTTGAAAGTTTTATTACTTCTTAAACACACTCTAAAAATAAGATTTTATAATAATAATATAAGCAATGTTGCAAAACATACTTTTTTAGTGACAAAACTTGTCACTAAGAGCATGGCTTATTATTTTAAAAAAAACCATGACTTTTAACAACAACTTTAAAAATTCTCACTAAAGTTTTTTGTGATGGTTTATAATGATTTAGGTTTTATTGGGTTTAGTGAAAAAATTTAACATCGTTGTAACTACATTTTCTTATTGTGAGACAAATGCTATGCTACATGAAATATTAAATTGCAGTAATAAGATTGCCATAGGCCATATGTGGCACAAATTTAGTAGCATGATTGACACAAGTTTATTGCTAAAAGTAAAATTTTTTATTTAATTGATAAGAATATATGCCATGGGTTGCAAAAAATGAAGATTCTAGAAACCAATGGATACGTTTGATATTTGATAAAAAAAATTATTGTTATATTTATTACTTACCCAAAAGTAATTTTTCCTATCTTGCTCAATAAATTTTTACCCCAAAGAGTAGGAGATTCCACTCCTAATGGAAATGAGAGACACATACTCCTCTAAATAAATGTCAGACAAATACTCTCCCACTTAGTTCAAAACAAAGCCAATTAATAAAAGGGTCAAAGTATCATCCAGTTGGGCCATGCCCCTGATGGCGTATTTGATAAAATTTTCAAATGAATATTTTTTAGTATAAATATTTTTGAAATAAGAAAAATGATGTATACCAGGGGTAATAAGGATGAGTAAAAAGAATAAAGTTAAAAAATAAAATAGTTATATAAAAATTATAAAAAAATTAAAAAGTAATATGATTGTAAAAGAAGATATAAGCAAATGATTAGAAAATAGAATAATTATGAAGAACTAGAAGTTTTAGATTAACAAGTTTCATATGATGCCAAACCCACCTTGTGTAGTTGGTTTGGGTTTTTTGTTTTGAAATGGTTGTTGTTGTTCTGGTTGCATTTAATTTGTTAGTCAAATTAGCTAGTTTCCTTTATTGAAATGTATCCAATTAAATGAAATATTCATTAATAAAGCTTATTTACCTCCAATTTCTTATGACAAATATTTATTAAAGCTTATTTGCCATCGTCACCCAAGGTATAGTAAGTGGTTTGATATCTTTCTTTACATTAAAAAAAAGCTTATTTACTAACTAGTTTTTTAAAGAAAAATTTTAGGAATACCAATATAACTTATAACAAAAGAAGTATTATGGCAAAACTCAAATTCCTCCTTGTATTTTTTATGTAATTCCTTGTTGTCTTTTTGATGCATACAAAAAATCATGATCTTTAGAGTACATTTTATTCTTGATGATATTTATGATCACGATATTGCTTTATAAAAGTCGAAAGTAAATGAAAGAAGGCGAATCATATGCTCTATCTATGAAGTTTCCTTTCTCTATTCATTTTGAGATTAAAAATCAAGAAGTTATAATAATTAACTAAATTAGAACTGTAACAGAAAAATACAATAAATGAAGTAAATTTTATTTAAAAGCAAATAAACTTATTAAAGGTAAGTAATGATGAGAAAAAACAATATTATTATCATTGATAATGTTAAAAAATGTGCAAATGAATAACTATTATACTCAAAGACTAGTCAACCAGAGCTCATTGGATATGAGACTTTTACAGCTACATGTAATTCTCTCTCTCTCTTTTTTGGTTAAGCTGCTGCATGTACTTAAGATGAACAAAAAAATGAAAACCGTAAAACTAGTAGGTTAATTCTCACAGTTATAAGTCAACCGTAAAACCGTAAAACCAATTGACGTGGAACTTTTGCATATGCTAACTCCTCTCCTCATATCTAGTCTAATGAGATAAATAAATCTACTCTAAGAAATTTTATTTTTGGCAACCGCAAGATATAATTTTCTGTGAAAAATGTGTTTTTTGGTGGCAAATTTTAAAAATTTGTTGCAAAAAATTCATGACATATGGGCCTGCTTGAAAGTATCCAATCAAATTAGATGTGAGTGAGGAAATTAGATATTGAAAAATGAGAAACTATATTGAAAATAAAAAGTAATATTGAATTTCTCAAAACATAATATAGAAAATGAGAAAAATAAAATTATTGTATATCCAGAAATGATAATTTGTATGAAAATAAGAAAAATAATATTAAGAAAAGTGTGGTTATTCCTTATTAAGAAACGAAAATTTGTATGAAGTATAAAAAATAATATTAAGAAAAAATCTAATTCTCATCTCATTCCATCATATGGATATTTCTAAAAAGGCCCCAATGCTTGAAATTCCAGATAGGAATTTTGTTGTTGAAAATTTTAATTACAAGCAACCAATCACGTTGTTACCTCTAATCGTTATACTTATTAGATATAAAAGTGATTCGTTTCCTATAATTATTATGGCGTAATTGCATATAATTTTTTCGGAAAGACGCCGATATCATATTTATTGTGAAACATAACTTCTTTACAACAATAAGACTTATAACTTATCATTATTATGGGATAATTGCGTATAATTTTTTTAGAAAGACGCTGATATCATATTTATTGTAAAACATAACTTCTTTACAACAATAAGACAAGTAACTTCTCATCAAAAAAAAAAAACTTGTAACTTCTTTAAAACAACGTCAACAAAAATTTTCACAAAAAGTACGCCTGTTAGTAATTAACGACTTAAAAAAATGATTCTTATTAACGTTATTTTTAATGGTCAAGTTTCATCTTAAAATGACTTAACAATTCTTCCTAATTTCTGTATTTATAAACCCAACATATTCTAGATAGACAAATAATTTTATAGAGTTAACCTTAATTACTTTAAATTAAAGTAAAATTGAGTTTGTATAGATCGTCTTATATTTTTATATAGTATCTAAATCATACGTTTAGTCAAGCTCCTTAGGAATATTCAGTTTATAATTTTTTTTCTAAAATCTGAGTCCTTTATAAGTATTAATATTTAAAATAAAATTAAAATATTCATAAAATTATAAAATTAATTAATTTTAAAGTAATTTAATATTTTATAACTATCTTATATTTTCAAAGTATTTAAGTAAAATATACGCAGTGAATGGTTTAGATATATATAAATTATCCTTTATTGACTATAAAAAGTAGAAGAATTTTAACGTAATACATTCATTGTTAAATGATTTAATCATTATAAACTCTATTAGTCACAGATTGAGATGATTTTCTATACTTTTTTAAAAATCATCTCTATCTATAATTAAACGTAAAATAAGATGATATAATAATAGGAGGAATGAATTATTAATATAAAATTTTATTTATGGGGAATTCAACTCAGCCTTAATTGAACTCAAAGTAAGGTTGACTTTAAGAATTATTTCACTTATTCATATCAAAAGGCTTGTCTTAAATATACATTATAAATTTGATCTTAATTTCAAATATACCTAATAATATTTTAGAATTCTCAAATACACACGCAATGGATGTCTTTAATCTTAAACATACTAATTTCATTAAAGATAGTTAGAAAAGTTAACAGCAGTTTGTTTAAATACTAGTTATATTTTTACAACTGCTAAAAAAAATTCTAATGTGAGATAATAAAAGATGAAATAAAACAAAATAGAAAGAAAGTAGGGTTCTCTAAATTTAGAATTCTTGTGTAATTAGGATAACTTTGAGTTATGATGTTTAAGTTTTTTTTTTTTTTAAAATTTAGCCCTAAATTTGATGGACATATTGATGGTTTCATATATTACTTAACGAGTATTAATTTACATATATAACAAAATGAATATATTAAGATTATCTTTCGGATTTTAAAAGTACTATAAGTATAACTAAATTAAAGTTAAAAGTAGTTGGTATATCTAAAAAAAAGCTTATATTCAAATAATACGTGAGTGTTTTTCTTCTAACAAATTTTGGATTACAATTTCTACTTCATTCGTCCTTCACCGGTGCTTAAGACATGGGAGGTGAACATTAAGTACTTACTTTTCAGTTTTCTTCCTATAGAGTTAGGGTTGTAGAAAATGTATGATTACTTGTCCATGATTATGAAATTCAAGTTTTAAGGTACGTTTGGCATTCAATAATGTGGGATGGGATAGCATGAGATGATAAATACTTTTTCTGATAATTGATTTTCTTATTAAACAATTCTATTTTTACAACTTTTTATCTTTCTATTTTAATCATTTTTACTTTTAATTACTCAGTTTATTCTAACTTTACCTAAATTATTTAATAGCAATAACACAATTATCAAAATATTTTCTTTTTCACTCACATCATGTGCTATGATTTTTTTCCCATTTTGCAATCTCAAACATGCCCTTAATTAATAAAGAGCCAGGCACAGTTCTCACTCTACTTCCACAACTGCGCGCGCGCTCGAGTTTCCGCATGAGTACATGGCATCTTTACTGTCAAATGTCAAGCCACAAGCACCAAATCACCCGATAGGATGTGAGAATATATCTATCATGGCAGGTGCTCGAACATGCCTTCGGATATCTTCCTTTATGGGACGGCCCACTAATTTCCAAACCAATTCTAGGGTACTAATTATAATTCGTAATTTGTTGATATTGGTTGAAAGTATATATAGCTGGTTTAAAGTGGACCACGCGGTTTTATAATCCAATCTAAATTAGAGATCAACCACCTAGCTTTCAGTATTAGTGAACAGTGCTTAAGTTTAATTACAATCACGTGGAAAAAGTTGTGGCTACAGCTGGCGTGTGGATGTGGACGTGGATCGAGAGGGCATCTTTTGATGTGAAAGCTGACAATCACACCCAGACGTGTGAATTAGACAGGGATAACGCTTGCCTCCGATTTAAAGGTGAGGTAAATTCAACCATTTACATCCAGCTTAAGGTTGACGATATTGATTGAGGTAAAATGAGCTTTACGGGTCCAGAAGGGCCAGTTTTCCGTGCACAACTGTCGAACCGGAACCTTTGGGAAAAAGGAGATGTTTGGGAGGAATACTTCCAGTGGTATATGCCGTCCCGGCGATCGACCCTTGCATCCCGCCATGAATATATATATGCCCGACTGTCCATGGATTAGTTGTGGGTGTGACCTACCTTCGATGTGCAGGTGCATTGCCGGGCAAGTCGACTTCGGCATCTGCCCTTTGATGGTCGTCGGCGTCAGAGGCTCTTGTTCAGTACAAATTGATCAGATGCCAAAGGAGATTTGCCCAGCAATTCTCCACCACAATTGACTGTAGCCCGGCATTCAGTGATCGAGGTTGCGGTTTTTTATTCTCATGCATTCAACGTTAACGCGATGCATAGGTAAGTGCCTGTGCATGACCAATTCCAAAGGTTGAATGCCTCCCAGGATTTGGATTCTATTTTTTTTCTATTCAGACGTGTTTAGGAAAGTGAAATAGAGTAAATTTTCCCATGCAGCTTTCCTATTTCTTTTTTCTCAGCCATATTATTTCATATCTTATTTTATCTATTTCAACTTTATTACCTTTTATTCATAATCATTACCTATCTGTATTTTAAAAATTTTCCATCAAAATTTTTCTGTTTTCCAAAACCATCATTAATGATAGTTAGAGAACTGAAGAAGACATTTAACAAGACTCCAAGTGGCTATGAGCATTCCTTAGGCAAGAGAGTCTTCTTGTCATGATGGGGTCAAATAACGCCCACCATGTATTATTTTGAAATCTAAGCAACAAATATTCAGGACGGTACAACGCTCAAAGGCAAAGAAAAATCCCTGAAATTTATTGGGCCAATGGCAACAAATCTAACATTTATTACTTTGTCCCTGAGGCTGAGGTGCGATGCTCAAACATGACATCGCCGTACACTCTTAGTAACTCAGGTATACAACACAAAAACACATGAAAATTCCGAGCACTATGGTTACTGAATACATGGACCTGACTAGCTTTCAGTTCCAAGCACAAACTTCAATTACGGAGTCCATCACGGATTTTGGATCCTCATCCTAATGGGATTGGCCCTGAAACTAGTCTTGTTGCTAAGCATTTCATAAGTGAAAGCACCGAAAACCACACGATTCGCGCATGCGTTCTCAGGCAGCACCGGGCACTCGATGATCTTTGTAGCGTCCTTGTTCACGCAAATGAAGACCTTGTAGATGATCGATTCGTCCCATGCGTTCTTGGCGCAGTGGATTGCAGCTGGTGCTCCAATCCGATTCTCCACAGCCGCCAATACATCTGGGAAGCTGTAATCGGCGTAGTCGGTAGAGATGATGCCTACACAGAGGGACAGTCAATGTCTGAACTCTGAAGATGACAGCTTGTGCGACAAAGATTTCTGGTTGACAAATAGCTAGTCAGCCACATGGTTTTGATTGTAATTAAGAGGTCTTACCGCTTTTCTGGAATACGGAATACAAATCGATATTGGTCCTGAGATCTAAGACCTTCTTGAAGTAATCATGCTCGCTTAGGCCGGTGCACACACCGTAGGTTCTCCATGTATTCAACCAGAGGCTGCGCCCGTCGTTGCTTGGGCACTTGATGCTGGGCCAGTAACTATGCAACTCTTCCTCAATGTCATTAAGCTGCTCGTTATTTTTTCATATAGAAAGCGAGCGCTTCATTAGCTCATTGAAGAGATATGCAAGACCAAGAAATTAAATCTGTAAATTCCAGTTCACGAACTGAACAATACACATGCGTGTGTGTGTTCGAAGTAACGTGGGTTTGGAGCATAGAGATTTGGAGCGGACCTGGTCAATGTGGAATGGGCTCAGGTTGCAGTGAGAAAGAGGGGTTCCGTCGTTTGAGTAGGGCAGCAATCCACCTACAAAGAAATCGAGTTCGGGCTTGGTCGTCGTGGGGAAACAGCATCCATCTCTTGCTTGCTTACAGTATGATCCGGGCCACTGCAAAGGCCAACATCAAATCTTTGTCAGAATGATTCTAATACCAAGTCTCCCAGTAATTATATCCAGCATTATAGAGCAACCAATCATGAATAACAATTCAGATATTGCGTTGACATGTGTATTTCATTTCATGAACCAGTCCGTGCATGATGGGTCACGTCTACAAATGTTATTGGCCAGAGAGAGAGGGAGAGAGAGAGAGTGTACCATGAGAACAAGGTAGTAGAAATCAAGATCGTTGTCAGCCATGGCCACCACGGCATTGGAGCACAAGCAAAGGAAAAGCGCTAGAAGAGCAGATTGAGCACTAGAGGAGGTCATTTCGTTAGGGGAGGGAGAGACAGATCAGTACCCGTACAAATGCTACTTGGGTGGGACTGTGGGATGCTAAACACCATGCACGTATTTATATTGGACGAAACCGCCGTCTTGTTTTTGTTTTGTGCGTAGATGCAGATGCAAGCAGCCGTCAAGCTCGTGGGATGTAACGGCCAAGTCACGCGGACGGCTACAATCGCCCGCTCAGCTGTCCCCACCATGTTTTGTGGGCCCCACCGAACTGTAATCCAAGTCCGTATACAATTTCTGGCGGGTTGTACGGTCAAGTGAACCGAACTTAAACCCTAATTCTTTAACTGTATTTAGGCTGTATTCAATTCGGAGCCATGTGTGTTTAGGATTGAAAATTCGGATGGAATTTCCGTTGAACTTCGAATGGAAGGGTTACACAGAACAAAAGAAAATTCTATATTAAATTTAGGAAAATACATCAGAAATACACAAAATAACTTTATATTAGAATTGTGTCTGGTATGGAGTTTTTAGGTTGGGTTCATATGAACTTTAACCCAACCCTATTTACCTTGAGTTCTTGTTAAAATTAAAATTTTTTCAAGTTGAATTTAGGTTGACTGAACGACAGTTGTATGTCTAATATGAACTCAAAATATGGTTGTGAATTTCTACCTTAATTATGTACGCATAATTTTAGATATATTTTGTAATTTATAATATTTTAGAAAGATATACTAGGCGTGTAGCCAATTGTAGTTTTGTACAAATGGGTCCCCAAATCGCAAACCCCCTAGTTATACAATTTAAAACCATTTGTCTTGTGTCATGTTATCAAGTCCAGTAAATCATCTCAATCCAAGTTTTGTGTGCTAAATACTTAAAAATGTAGATTTTCATGAGTAAAGTAGAAAATATTTAAATTTATTTTATGTTATTATGATGTTATAATACTTTACAAAATCACTTATTCATATATGAGACCTAGCTTGGAAATGTTTACGCAAATTGGATGTTGAATTAATAATTTTAAAATCGACATATAAATTAATAATTTTATTACACTATTTTTACACTACATATGGGGGTGTTACACATATTTGATTTGAATAAAATTTAATATACTCTTGAAATAAATAATTACAACCAATCAAAAAATGATTATAAATTTAATATTGGGTTAAATTTATACTTTATCATCAATTTGTTACTCATTTGTGGTCAATAAATTTAAATATAGGGTGTGTTTGGGAAATAAAGAGAAAATATTAAAATAGATTAATTAGTTACATTTGTAGTTGTGTAGAAATGATTGAAAAGAAGAATAGCTTTATAAAAAGACGTGAAGAAATGATTAAAAATAGGATAATTATGCAAAATAAAAATTTTTATATTAGAAACTTTTAAATAAAATAAAACATGCCTATGATTAATAAAAAAATTTCATTGTAATTATGATTGATATTAGTCGCTTAGGATATTTTTATGAAACTTCTCTTCTATAAAATCTCTTCATTTTTAACATTTAGACAGTTGATAAAAAATTCACTCAATCTACTATATTTATATTATTACAAAAACTCTTTCATTTGTCTAATACCATTATATATGGGTATAATATACAAACATATAAATTAATATAATAAAATAATTTAATACTAAATATTAATTTTTAAATAATATTTTTAATGTCTAAATCATCTAAACATAACTATTATATGGATAAATAATTGTATAAAATATTACTATATTCTAATGCATATATGAATAATCTAAGTATTTTTTATAATTTATACATAAATGTATTTATTTTTGAACAAATGTAACGTATGCATATATTGGATTAAGGTGAAATTCATTTTCTTAGTTAAATATAATAAATAAATTAAAACTTACATCACTCATCAATGTCTGAAAAATAACAAAATTTCATAAATCACTTCGGTGAAACCACTGTAATAAAAGCATTCCTGCCGCTCGCCGTCGCCATCGTACCGTCCGAGAACTTTGCGAACGGTTTAATAAACCTCATCTAATATTTTCCAAGGACCGAGGCTACGAATGAGCCTCCAGGATAGTAGTCGGAATTTTAAATGCCAAAAATTACCAAAAAGGTTCGACTATGACGAAAGGACTGCCATCGTATGCCTCAGTGCAGCCGGGTGTCACATATTTTTTAAAATTTTTTCACGAAGTTGTTAATTTAGGTGTATTTAACATATGCATTATTTTTTACTATTTTTGGAGACTTTTAGATATTTTTTATAGAGTTTTAAAAAACAATGACATTTTTAGTAATTTAAAATTACTAAAATGCCACTGATTTTTAAAAATCTAAAAATCTCCAAAATTAGTAAAAATTGAT
>JAXCLR010000001.1:90202657-90225486 GCA_035584095.1 Annona squamosa | reverse complement strand
TGATTTTTGAAAATATGAAATAAATATCAAAAAATCTCCAAAAATGAAAAAAATTTATACATACGTTAACTAAACTTGGGCTAACAATTTAATGAAAATTTTTTGAAAAAAAAATAAAAAGATAGGTGTATGAGCCTGGAAGCATGCAGCACAGGAGCATGCGATGAATGTCCGAACCGATTTCCCTAGAGCGAGACCTTCAAGAAAAATCAACCCTCCTTTCAGACGCCATTTGGAAATTTCAGGAAACCCACGTGACTTGGCAGGTTGCATCCCACGCGACGAGCTGAAGCAGCAGCCAACACTACCACGCCCGATCCCACGAGCTCCTCTACCCACACCTGGATTCTGGGGGCACAAAACACGTTAGGGCGGGGTGTATTAGTGTATATTGTTCAAACACGACACTGGTGGATTATGATTGAGATCTTCTAACTTGCTGCTCAGGTTCGCTATGATTGATATTTTCTCAACTTGCTAGACTTTGGTTCGCTATGATTGAGGTTTTCTAACTTTCTACGTGTTTGTTTGGCTTAGTTTATTTTTAGGAGTATAAGCTTAGCATGTAGACAGTTTTTTTTTTTTTAAAAATACGAATTTTAGGTTTTTCAAAAAAAGTTACGAAGGTAAGTGATAAAATTTTTAGACTAAGGGGGTGTTTAGTAATAACAAAAATTTTTCATTTTGAACTTTTCAATTTAAAACTTTTCATTCTTTACAACTTTTTTATTTTTTAATTATTTTTTTACATCTTCCAACACAAATTACCCTACTTTTCAATCATTTCTACACAATTACATATACAACTAACCTATCTATTTTAAATTTATCCTCTTTACTCCTCATCATTACTCCTATCATATCACATCATTTGACAACTTTTATTCTTTAAAACTTTTCATCAAAAGTTTTATTCATTTTCAAACACGCCCTAAAAATTTTAATGTAAAATTTTTTAAAATGAAACAAAATGAAATGATATAATAGAGATAATGATGATGAATAAGATAATAAAGTTAAAATATATCGGTAAATTATATGCACATTTGTACATAAATAATAGAAAAATATAGTAGTTGTATATGAAAATATAAAAAAAAAGATTAAATGATAAAATACTTACAAAAATGAATAGTTTTAAATTGAATATTTTTTGTTTAAAAAATAGTCAAACACCTCCTTAACTTATTATGCATTAATACCGTGCAAAACCCGCTTCATATGATGCAATCAAACATATATCTACATGTGTTACAAGGCGAAAAAAGTGCTGTGCTTTTTTACATAGCTAGCTCAAACACGCCATAAGTTTATATACTGTAAAATCCACTCTCTCAAAACCTTATCCATTTTGGCCATCTCCATAATTAATGAAAAGTATACTACACCATGTAAGGTCATTTCCAACCGATCGGAAATGGGGGAACAATATAATTTTTTTTTTATCATGGATTATATATACCAAGATTAATGAGTTTACAAAAACAAAAACAAAAAAAATAAAAATATCATTTACGCTAGGTTTAATATCATTCTGTATGTGCCTTATCAGCACGTGTAAAATTAATAGAATAAAATAGTTTAATGTTAAATATTAGTTTTAAAATTGTATTTTCTACATCTAAACCATTTATAATATCATAACTATATGGATAAATGATTTTATAAAATATTATTATATTTTATGCATGAATAGATCTAAGTATTTTTAATAATTTTACATATAATAATATATGTTTTTATGTTAATAATATATGTATTTTAAATCAAATGACTCATGCACATTTGTGATTTGAAATGAACTTGATTTTAAGTTAGTTTAAAATATATTAAATATAATAGATGAAATGAATTTGTAATCAATCATGGAGGTGAGGAAAGTATATAAAGTTAGATAAAATCGTTTCTATGTAATTTGATTACATATAAGTAATACTCTTAATAAACGGGTCATGGGATAAACTTGTTTTACAAGTATACAAACTGTTAACTTAATTATCCAACCTATTTAACCCTAGTAGTAACCTTATTACCTAACATCCTATTGGTGCAGGTTTTGTTGGCAACAAGGTGTTTATCCTGTTTAGTATTTAGAAGTTGTGTCTGCTTGATTTTTTGATAGAGCTGTGTTTCCAGGTTTTTTAGGGAGAGGCGTGTTTTCAAATTTCTTAGATGAGAGTAGATTAACTTATAAATTTATAAGAAAGTCTCGAGCCTCCATTATAAGAGATATTAATATGTATACCAATAAAAAAAATTTAAATTTAAATTAAAAGTAAATATGAAAATTTATCTTTTAAATAAAATAAACAATCAACGTTAAAATTTTTTGTTGATTGTTACAATTGCATTTTTGAATATTTTTATTATTTACTCCACTTTTCAACTCATTGACAAGTCTATGTATCAATCTGTTTGCAATTTATATCCTGGATCATCGGGTGATTTTAGAATGGAATTTTACATTTTTCAATACGCCTCTATCTAATCCTAATGTATTTTTACTCAATTCTGATATATGTTTTCTTATTTCCAATAAATCGTCATCATAAATTCTCGTCCTATTTTTTACCATTTAAGCTTTGACCCGTTAGAGTTGTCATAAGTGGATAGCGAGCATTTTAAACGACTTAGAATTGAGGTTAGCCCAATTCTAAGTCGGGCCTACACGCTACACTAACAAGCTGACAATATGTACGGAGCATTTCTCCGTTATAAGTAGGCGTTAGATGCAATGCTTGGAGCATAGCATTCCACTCAAGTGGCAATTGTGTAGTGCTGTCTCACCATCCAATCTCTCTCCCTCTGGAAATATGGCAACATTTCGTGTTCGAACTCCTATTTTAGCTCTTTTCCTGTGCTTGTGCTCTAATGCCATGGTCGCCTTGGCTGCTGCCGCTAAGGATCTTGATTTCCACTACCTTGTTCTCATGGTACGCAATTAATCCTTCTCTCTTATGTTCATACTGTATAATCAATGCGAAATATAATTAAATTTCTGAGCCGGATGGATGCCCTCTTGTGTGATTGATCCTTTGCAGTGGCCCGGATCATTTTGTCAATTAAAAGCAGGGGACGGGTGTTGTTTCCCCACGACCGGCAAACCCAGAGTCGACTTCTTTGTAGCTGGTTTGTTGCCCTACTCAAAGGACGGAACCGCACTCACTCACTGCAAGATGAGCCCATTCCACATCAACCAGGTCCTCTCTAACTATTCTAACGTATACATACGCGCTGTATCTGAAATTCCAAGATTCTGGGGATATGAACCTCTCTTAATTAATTTTAATTAGGCTAATTATTAGATGGTCTCATTGTGAAAAAAAATGGAGCAGCTTGATGACATTGAGGAAGAGCTGCACAGCTACTGGCCCAGCATCAAGTGTCCGAGCAACGATGGGCGCAGACTCTGGCTGAGTACGTGGAAAATATACGGTGTTTGCTCCGGCCTAAGTGAGCATGACTACTTCAAAAAGGCCTTGGATCTCAGAAATAAAATCGATTTGTTGACCATTTTCAAGAAAAACGGTAGCAACTACTCTTTACTTAGTCATGTGGTAATTCTATATTTCGATTTAGGGGAAATGAATCCGGGTTGAATCGATATGCAGGTATAAGTCCCTCGGGCACCGCTTACTACAGCTTATCCGACGCGCTGGCGGCAATCGAGAATGGGCTTGGGACACGGGCTGCAATCGGCTGCGCCAAGAACGCATGGGACGAGTCAATGATCTACAAGATCTACGTGTGCGTGAACAAGGACGCTACTAAAATCATACAATGCCCGGTGCTGCCGCAGAGCACATGCGAAGAAACTACGGTTTTTGGTCTTTTCAACTATGGAATGCTGAGCAACAAGACTAATGAGGCCGCCAACCCCATCAGGATGCGGGTCCAAAATCTGTGATGGACTACTTTTAAATCCGCGCCTAGCCATAAATCGAAAACTAGGAACATGTAGTCCACAACTATATGTAGCCTTTGGTACGTATTTGGATGTTTGGTGAGCGTTGTATCGGATGCACCTGCAGGAGTACTGTAAGGTGCTTTTCTCTTCTTATTTTGATGGTAATACCGCGAATAAAACTCTCTTTTAGTAATTCCACAACAGAGTGGGATGTTCTTCTCTACGTTTTGTTTATTTACTGAATTCGGGACAACTTGATAATTTTATTAAATCTACTCCGATCTTTAAGCTTAGAGACATTTATTTAATTGGACGAGGAATCCAACGAACTGGTCTACTTTCTCGGTGCATAATAGTCATTGGCAGTCTCGTAGCCATCCATTCGCTGATTATATTCTTTTATTTGCTCGCGCGTGACTTAATAGTACTGACTCATTCATTTATATATTCAGCCTTTTTGCTTTTACTTGTTGCTTATAATTTCTTTATTTGGCTTTTCGCTTGACGTGGCAATAATTTGGGCAAATTAATGGGGACCAGGAATTAGGTTTTATATTCCAATTCTAAACTGAAATCTGGGTGTTCCATGAAATCTCCGGAAAAAATCAATGATTCTTAGATGGAATGTGTATTTTCATTTTCAAGACAACTTTTTTTAATTTATATGATAATTTTTAAAATATTTCTAATACAAATTTTCTTATTTTCAATACACATCATTATAGTTTCATCCAATTTCTTCATTTCAATCAAACTTCTTGGATCCTTTAGAACTGATGATTTATTTAGGGAACGTTTGATACTGGTGGTGAGATTCGTGGGATGGAAATTCATGGGAATACTGATTCTTAAGTTCGTTGATTCATCAATTAATAATCATATTTTTATTATTTTATCTATATATTTTAATCATTTCTCTTTCTTATTAAACTTGAACTACCCTATTTATTCCATCTTTATCCCTATAATTTTACCTCCATAATTTTATATAAATCACACAATTCTCAAAATATTTAATTTTCTACTTTCCACCTCATCCCACAATTCCCACAATTTTTAAATTACCAAACATCCCCTTAATTTGAGAAGAACCTATTAATAAATGATGTCTTATCATAAGCTAAAGTCGAATAACTAAAATTTATTTAATATTAGTTGATTGGGATTTGTTTATACGGAACCTCTTTCTTCTACGTAATTTCTTCTATTTTCATATCTTATGCTTAATGAAAAATTTACTTTATCTATTATATTTAGTATTATTTGTATTATCGTTAAAACATTTTCATTTATCTAGTATTATTATACATAAGTCTCCTCACAATGGTGTAAAATTAATATAATAAAATAATTAAGTATTAAATATTAATTTTAAATTATACTTTTCAATATCTAAATCATTTATAACGTCATTAGTACGTGGATAAACGATTTATAAAGTATTATTATATTTTAATATAAATATAAATGAATGTAAGGATTTCTTATAATTTACATATAAATACATATTTTTTAACAAATGAATCTTGTGTATGCATATATATAATTTGGATGAAATTTTGTCTTTTGACTAAAAAAATAATGTTAAACGTAATGAATAAAGTGAATTTCACATCAAGTAATAAAATATTGAAAACGTAAATGTTATACGGGACTATTTCTAAGGTTATATTACATAGAACTATGGTCGTCTTTTATGTAACCATAAGGATATAACTTTGAACAAACAAAAACAGTTCAGAGATGATCATGACTCATTTACAAATCGGCTTGTAACTTATTTCTAGCAATAGCGTCGTCAACCAAATTAGCTTCCGAATTTTATTTTATTTTTTTTAAAAAGCCAAACGAAATGGGATCATGATATAGTGTATCCGAGTGGATTTCATCTATTTTTTAATATTTTTATTGAAATTTTTTTATACAACTATTAATCTATGTGTATTAAATATGTATATTAATTTTTATCATTTTTAGATACTTTTAAATATTTATTTTTAATTTTTTAAAATCAATGATATTTCATAATTTGAGAATTACAAAAATACAGCTGATTTTAAAAAATTAAAAAGAAATATCTAAAAGTCTCCAAAATGATCAAAATTGATTCACATGTTAAATACACATAAATTAACATTTATATAAAAAATTTAATAAAAATTAAAAATAGGTGAAATGTACACATAAACATTGAGGTTGAATGCATTCACTCTGTTATGAATGGGATAAGCCCTCAATGGAATCACCCAATTTTAAAATCAGGAAGAGCAGGAAGACGCTGGGATGAAGCTAAATGTACTCGGGTGCACTTAGCCTCAGTGCACTCAGGTGCATTTTAACTATTTTTTGAAATTTTTTTATATAAATGTTAATTTAAGTGTATTTAACATACATATCAATTTTGTCATTTTTGGAGCATTTTAGATATTTATTTTTTATTTTTGAAAATCAATGACATTTTAGGTAATTTATAAATACTAAAATGTCAATGATTTTTAAAAATAAAAAATAAATATATAAAATACTATAAAAAAGTAAAACTTAATACACATGTTAAATACACTTAGATTAATAATTGTATAAAAAATTTAAAAATTAAAAAAATAAGTTAAAGCACCCGGTGCGCTGAGGTTAAGTGCACTTGGGTTCACGGTATCAGTGTCCGAAGATGTATACGCCAATTTTTGGCCGACAGAAAAAGGGACATCAAACGATACCCAACCGATGTAATTAAGGTTGCTTGTTGAATTATCCAAAATTGACAGTGATATTTTAATCAGTCCAAGGATTCTTCACCCACTCCATGGCCCTTATCAAAGAACGGACCGGGTGACAACGACATAACCTCTTCCTGTAGGAACTTAAAACTTTTTTACTTTTCCCTACTTTCGGCGTGGGATGAGATACTGCCTGTATATTTTCAGTATTCGCGCATGCATCTAGCGCTAACAGGCCAATGAGGCCCAGATCTTTTGAAATTATTTATTAGTGGTGGGAACTGCAACAGGCCGCATCCGATCAGAGTTTGGCTAACTTTGACTCCACCTTTTAAAAATTAAATTTAACCCTATTTTTATATTGGTTCACGACAATATTGGTTTGACTTTCATTTTTTTAATAGATTCGGACAAATTTTTGGGTTAGTATCAAACCGGTATCCGAACGATGAGTCAGGTAAAAAATACGAGTTAAATAAGATGATTTTAAGAATTTATATATCTATCAAATATAAAAATACATTTATACTAAATTTAAATGTTATATGCTTCAATATTTTATTAATTATTAAAAACACATCATTAATAAAACAAAACATGAGAAAATATAGTAAAAATTTATTAAAATAATTTAATATACAATTATACATAAGAGTTATATATATGTGCAAATTCTTCTCATTGATTCTTATATTGTTTTTTAGATAAATTGATTCTTCTCCTGTTAATATATTTAATTATAAAAATGTAAGAATTTAGTAAGAAAATAATAATAAGATTTAAATATAAACTTATATTTTTTAATAAATTAATATACAAGGGGTGTGCAAATTCTTCTCATTGATTCTTATATTGTTTTTTAGACAAATTGATTCTTCTACTGTTAATATATTTAATTATAAAAATGTAAGAATTTAGTAAGAAAATAATAATAAGATTTAAATATAGACTTATATTTTTAATAAATTAATATGTAAAGAGTAAGTTGGGACATGGTTAACTCACCCCGGTTCTATTTTAAATTTGGGTAAAAAATGGATTGAGTCAAGGCTGTACCAGGAGTCAATCCGCTACAGCTGCAATTCCCACCCGTACCATCCATCCACATATGCACGTATGGGCTGATCCTGATTCGGAATTTAACTTCGTGCATCAGCTTCTACTCTTAGTCTATATATGTCAGACACATACATGTCCTAAGCTGACCAGGTGAACGTCTTCTATGGATCATCAAGTCTTCTAATACTGGTCCTCTACCATTTGGCACGAAATTGGACTACTTGGTCTACAATTAATGTTTGCAGCGTATTATTCAACAAAAATGTTTGCACCATGAGAGAAGCGGAAAAATGGTTTTGAGTTGTTGAAACTTCAATGGCTGATGGGGGTGGAAATTTAGGCAGGTTGACATGTAACTCACTCTTAGCTTAATCCATTTTCAATTGGATAAAAAATTAACATTATTTTGACTTGGTATAGGGATAAGTTAAGTCAAAAATAGGACCAGAGTAGGTTAATTATCTCTTGATCCAAAGAGACTTGACCCATCCCGCATGCATTCATTTATCAATTTTATCAGCTTATTTTTAATTTTATTCTTCTTGTTTAAAATTATTAATTATTTATGATTAACTATACTCTAATTTAATTGTAGAATATATAATAGTTAACTTATAGGTTTGATATAATTGAGTCTTTAGACTGAATAAGTATCTAAAAAAACAGAAGGGTTTCAAAATTGACTTGAGTTGTCAACCTAAAATATTGATTTAAGTTGAAAATTAAAATTTCAATGAAATATATATTGTTAACTTGTTTGAATAAATTTGTTACACTATCTATGTTTAATATTGCTTTTTGTTCAGCTAAAAGTATTTTACTTTTACTAATTATCAAATATCAAAGCATTTTACCTTTAAGTTTAACATAGATAGTACTTTATATTCATTTTGTATACAGATTCTTAAAATTATTATATTCGACGTGCATTTCCTAACCGACTCGGTGCGCTGATATCAACCTGAAGTGAATGTCGGGTTGATTTTATTCTAAGATGATATTAAAAATAAGATTATATATATATATATATATATTTTGAAAAGTAGAATTTGACCCGTGCTGATTCCCACCCATGGCCGAAGTGCATATCAGTGTAGGGGACCGATGTGCCCCTTCAAAAGGCAAAAGAGAAGCTCCGACGAATGTTCCCGAATATGCGACCGGCCGGAGAGGATATCCGTCAATACCTTTCATATATAAAGAGGCCATCGTCATGGCCCTCTCCACAACTCTACTGTAGCATATGGCACATGTGCATGCGATGAATTGCAGGGCGGTTCTCCTTATGGCTGGCAGAAGAAGGCATGTGCATGCCAACCGTACGTGCTTGCTTGGGTTCATATGCAGTTCCTCCTGCCAAAGGAGAATTGCCCTGTTATTCTCGTGCACAAACATCGCGTTGCCTAGAGATATTTTTATGTTGGTATCCATTGGGTTTATTTAATGTTTTGATATATGATTTATATGTATATGGTCTTATCGAAGGTCCGACTTCTGTACATTGTGCAAGTAAGTTCTCGTAGTCATAGCAAGCCCAAGTCTATTCTATTTATTCTCATATCCATGCAAAGTTATTAGAGAAAATTATAGTTATTGATAAATACACCCATTTTTTTTTTATTTAGTTAGACTATAATTACAAATATCTCTGATACTTTTAGAAATTACAAATAGTCTTCATGTAGTTTCACTGTAATTATAAATATACATATGCCATTACAGTGTCGATATTGCACTATATATAGCGGCATAGTTACATTTGCGAAAAAATGCAAGCTACACGAGCATATTTGTAATTTTAAAATTAAATGATTATATTTAATTTTTACAAATATATGAACATAGTTTGCATGACAACGCAGTGATGACATACATATATTTGCAATTATGGTCACGTTCTGTAGATATTATTTATGATTTATAAAATCATACCGGTGTATTTGCAAATTATCTGAAAAATTATGAAGGAACTAGCACTAACCATCTGTTAAATATATGCACGTGGCATGTTCTTTTTTACGATTGCAGAATAAGTGAAAATGGATTGGGGCTGTGATTTGGACTTGAAATTCGGGTGCGAATGTTTCCGGATATAAGAGTCCAATGTCGGCAGCAAAGAAGCCCAATAGGCTATCCTTTTGGTCGACACTGATTTCCAGTGCGTTAATTATAAGAAACTAACCTCCTATTATTTCAATTTTGTTTAGTGTTGCCTCATGTTTGCAGTCCATCCACATGAAATCGTTGTCGGAACAGGCAGGATTCCTGTATTATATATAGATTCCAAGCTACAGTTTAACCTGTGATAAAAACTTACATAATTGCACCCAAGATGTAAGTATACATGTACATGAAGTTAAAGTTCACGATTATTATATGTCTATATATAACAGGCCTAATTTAATGCTAGACGAGAAACGGGGTGTTGCTTGGACTCGACAAAGGAAAGATTGAGCATCGGTTTGCAAATAGCTAAAACAGAAGTCATGCAAAGTAGCACATGAGAAGATGCTTTACCCCCTTCTTCGCTGTCCAAAATACTTACTCGACTTCCAGCAACCACCTCTTTGTTTTGAGTTGTTTCGCAGTGGATTGGCAGAGCTGTGCAATTATTGTGAGGATGTCTACGTAACGCACATGTATAGGCATACACCCCTGCTGCAGTAGTGTCTGTTTTCCAAATCCATGCGTGTAATTGTAGCCACTGACGTGGGTTGCACGTGATATGTAGGTCAGCATGGCTGTATATTGCAGTAATCAACGTGTATTCTAGTGCATGCTCTTAGCTATTGTCTATGGCCCGGTCTGGTCCAACGATCTGCTCAATTGGCCAGAATTCAGAAAGCGGCAGGCGTTCTACTGATTCCATCATTGCCTCCATCCCCCCCTGAAAAGATTTGAGATGTTTCTGCATGGACAACTTTTGAAAACTTGCTATTCTTGGATTTTAATTGGTATCTTGCGTTTTGTTCATTTTATTAAGGTGTCTGGAGGGTGGGATAACTCCAATGACGTGGGCCGATGAGATCGACATGTGCTCATATTTTTCCCTGGTTGTACGTTTCTACCAACGATAGAGAAGGCTGACAAAGGGTTACTATAAACCGACATTTCATAAAGAACATATTATAACCTGGCGACCATTAGTTTTCCTTCAAAAGATATCACTTAATTAACGATGGCAATAAGTATAAAATGTTTTAACTAAATATGTTTTCCCCCCAATGCGACTTAATTTTAGTTTTGGAAACGAGATTTGCTGTTTTGACCTAGTTATATGCTCATCCATAACTTTTAATTTTGGAAACAAAATGGACAGTAATTAATTACCAATGGGTGTATTTGGAAAGTTATCAAACTTTTGATGAAAAGGTTTTAGTGTAAAAGTTTTTAAAATGTAAGAAAATAATATAATATGATATGAATAATGATGCGAAGTAAAGATAATAAAGTTAAAATAAATTTATTAGGGGTGTATTTGGTAATGAATAAAACTTTTAATGAAAAATTTTAGAGAGTAAAAGTTGTCAAATGATGTGATGTGACAGGGGTAATGATGAGTTGTAAAGAGAATAAAGTTAAAATAGATAGGTTGGTTGTGTAGAAATGATTGAAAAGTATAGTAGTTGTATAAGAAAATGTGAAAAAGTAATTAAAAAATATGATAATTGTGGAGAATGAAAAGTTTTAAATTGACATTTTCTCTTGATTGACAAACACACCCTAGATCAGGAGTGCAACTTAGAGTAGGATATCCGCGAGTCAACCTGTTAGGTACCCTAAAATAGATAGGGTAAGTTTTTATTTTTATATTTATAGGAAAGATTCAATTCAATTAGGGCAGGATTGGTTCCAAGGTCTGGGTACTCGAAACCGACCCGAATTATTAATATATGTTTAATATAAATTTTATAAAATATTTTTATAGTAAAAGATATAAATACATTCTTTAAATATATAGAAACTTATTTAATTTACCAATTATTTAGTAAATTTAATGAATATATTTTGAAAATTATATTATTATCATCTTGATTTTAGGTTTTTAAATAATTCTTGTAATACAATTATAATTTTCAAAGATAGTATAAAGACTATTTTAAAGAACTAGTTTTGAATCGAAACCAAAACCTACCTTACGTTAAAAAATAGGATTGTATATCCCTAGAATTGAACTGAACTAATCCAACTTGACATAAAATATAGTAGGATAGGAGTTTTGGGAATTGGATAATAGTAAGGTCCGTTCTAAACTAAACTTACACGACCTAAGTTGCACCCATAAGTTAAACGTATGGGTAGTTGTGTAAAAATAATTAAAAAATATATAGTTATATAGGAAAAAATAAATAAATAATTAAAAATATGATAGTTGTAGAGAATGAAAAGTTATATGTGTTACGAAACGACCCAAACATACGTTAGATTGTTTGTCATCGTTGATGTCTATCAACCAGAAGAAATTTTATTTGTGGCAACAAAAATGGAAAAAAAATTTTAACCACTATTTGGTCGTATTTTCCTTTTAGCAAAAAAATAATCGCGCAATTTTTGTTACCAATCAAATAATCATGGCAGCATGACGTCGAAAATAAAAATTTTCCTTCTCTAAGGTTAAACGAGACTATCTATTCTAAGTATATTTGCTTGAACGAGTTAGCTTCTGTAAAAGCACTCTTCTAAATAACTCTTTCTTTTTTAAATTTTGATGGTTAACGAAAAATTCATTCGATTTATTATAATTCATCATATAATTATAAAAATTCTATCATTTATTTAGTACTTTATATATTATATGGATCTCACAAGTAAATATGAAAAATAATGTAATAAAATTATCTAATACTAAAATAATTTCTAAATAGTATTTTTAACATTTAAACCATTTAAAATATCATTAATTTATGAATAAATAACTTTGTAAATATTATTATATTTTAATATATATAAATGGATCTAAAAATTATTTCTAATTTATATATGAATATATCTATTTTTGAGCAACTATTGCTTATGCACATATTTAATTTGGATAAAATTTGATCTTTTAGCTAAAAAATAATATTAAATATGATAAATAGATTAAATTTTGTATCACTTATCATCATCTTAAAAATAAAATGAGTTACACAAAACCACTCAGAGCTCTTGATTGAAAATGTGATGTGTTTATAAATTTTGCAAAATATATTTTAGAGGCATGCAAAATGTATTGTAGAGAAAATATTAATTTAAAGTATTAATTATATTGCTTAAAATGCATATAATGAAGATACTCTTAAGTTTTAAGAGTATCACAAGTTTTAAATGAATATATTCTCCAAAGCTTAAATTAGAAAATAGAAAAATCGTTACCACATGTTGCACAGGCTTCCTTAGCACGAGTGCCATGGGTGGATCTACATGGAGTTTAGTGGAGGCATAAGTTTCAAAAATTATATACTTTTACTTAAAATATATTTTAAAATACTCTGTAGTTTGACATGGTTGCCTATTTTGAAATAATAGAAATTTTTGCAAATATGCATACAATATTTAGCTAATATTGCATTTGTGTATCTAAGTTTGCTAATATTATAAATACACCGACAGAGTTTATATGAAATTACAAGTTTGTCCATTCAGTTATTACTTTGATAATTTTTTTTTTGTAAAATAACAATCATTTCGTTTAAGTCAAATGATAAACTTACAATTTTTATAAATATTATAAGCATATTTACAAAAAATTAAAATAGTAATATATGTAAAAATATATAAAATAATAAAATAACAGATATATCTATAATATTTGAAAAATTACAAGTGTATCACTTGACTTAAGAACATTATCATCATTTTATAAAAATTCTAACAACATTCTGATAGAAGAGACATGCAGGCAATTTTATACAAACTTTGTGAACATATCTATAATATTGGAAAAGTTAGGAATACGGATTTAATATTAATCAAACTTTATAAGTATATTTACAAAAATTCCGAAATAATAATATCTGTAATCTTTTTATATCAAATTTCCCTACACACCAAATGTAGCTTAGATCCACCCCAAACCCGTGCTAATTAAAGTGAGTTGCATGGCCATCCGTGCCTTTTAGCATCATGCATATGGAGATATGCGCATGCAAACGCACACGTGATATTAATTTTGACCGACCGAAATTTTTATTTCCTGAATATGCATTAAACAGAGAGAGAGAGAGGAACCAATCTAGCTTGCTAGCGCTCTCGTGTACACGGCCTGCAAGTGGTTGTATGCAATATTGCAATGTATGCATGCATGGGATCGAGGAAAGACACATGGAAAGGGAATCCTTAGATGAGAGTCGAATTGGAGAAGGGAATAGAAGAAGAGGACAAAGAAACAGGTGGAAAGGTGAGCTGCTGTGCTCTAAACAAAGACATATCAAGGAGAAGTAGACAAGAAGAAAAAAAAAAAAAGGAGATGGCACGGCAAGCTTGGTAATTGTTATGCATGCATGGCACTTGAAATCTCGAGGTAGGCGTGACTCCTAGCTAGAAAGAGTAGTAACAGATCCTAGAGAGACCTTGTTTTGTGGTTCTTGTCGCGGGAAGAACGACAGGCGGAGAGGTCTTGTCATGGACTCGTGCGTTTTAACGGTATGTATGAGCTTGTCATGAGCTAGTCACGTACCTAGCTAACACCAGTTTAGGCCATTTGGTCATCCTTCTCCTTTTAACTCATGAAAATAACTCAATTCCAGGAAATTAAACTTGGCGGTGATTTTTTTTTTATTAGTGTATATTTTACATCATATTTTAACTTATATATTACAATCAAATACTAAGATAATTCTTATAAATTTCTACCAGTTATCCAGTAATAATTTCTAAATACTCATCTGGTGGACACTTCCACAAAACTCGAAAAGAATAAATGTCACTTCCAAACTATATGCGGATGCCGAGGGTCGAACCAAAGACGCAGACACTGTTGGCGATGTCTTTGGTTCGACCGTGTATGAGCTCCAAGTTAGATTTCAATTTGTAATTTCGTAGAAATGTGGTAGAGTGTTTTCCAATTTGGTGAAATTCAAAGAAATGCCGGCAATTTTGTCTAGACTAGGTAGGAAGGGATGACAAAAAAAACCCAGAAAAGTTTATCCAATACTATTAAAAATTTTATTTGGGAAACAAAAAATTTGGTTGGCTTAGATGCAAAATTCCTTGCATTACCGTTGTGGCTGTTAATACGAAAATGTTGAAACTTTTACGTTGAAGCAATCTAATTATGGGAACTATAAGAAAAAAAATTAATCGCTAAAATGGTTGCTTAAAATTAGTTTGTGGAATTAATTACTTTCCGTTCTACCGTGAATATGTTAGTTTTACATACTCTACCTGCTTACGTTAATGATAAATCTATTTTACTTCAAATATAATCATATATTTATAAAATTGATCAATATTGAGAAACTCCAGAGAAATTTATCAATCAAATTGTTAATCTGAAGAACATATATATGAAGTTTATACAACTAATTTGGGGTCAAAAGTATATTTATTGGATTGAAGTTTTGAGAAGTAGTATAATATCCTAAAATTAAATTTCATGTCAAGAGAAAGAGAGAGTTATTGGAAGTTCATAAGTAGTCTAAACTTAAAATGACGTAACATATTTCAAAACCGTGCAATTAAGATGCTAAATTAAAGTTGACGATATCATATTGTAAAATCCATAGCTTATGAACCTAAGATGGTTTTACTGAGCATGAGTGTTAATCGTGTTAATCCTTACAAAAGAGAAAACAACAAGCTCTCATAACAGGGGAGGAGTAGAAAGCCACGTACCCGTAGCACCTCACAGCCCCTTCTACCATTCAGCCTTGGGTTGATGTATATTTGTTGCAGCTTGACTAGATTACATATTATTAAAAAGTGATCTCTTCCTTCAAGCGATTCGACATAAAAATTCTGCAGTTTAGCAGAGGACTGAACTTTATTTCAGTTGCAAATTTGTATTTCCCTCACTGCATGTCCCGGCACCCTGCAAAGTATTCATTGTTGGTCTCTTTTTCCTCCTTTGTAAGTTGGAAAGAAAAAAAAAAAAAAAAACCTACCCATCAAGGTATTTTGGACCTTTCTGCATTAACTTTATATAACATGCTTGGAAAGAGAGAGAACGTGGGCCCGCGCGTGCAACCGTAGTGCATCGAGGCAGTACCAAAAAAAAGTTGCTTCCTCACGTGAAGGAAAACGGAGGCTACACGTTTGGGGGAACAGGGCAAGGCCTGCGGTTGCTGGCTCGGCAGATGCAGCATGGAGCAACCCACCCTCCGTCGATTACCCTATTCCATTCTCCCTGCCATTGATGTGACTGCTCACACGCATGCCATCTGATCTCGCCATCCTAACCGGAAGCGTCGTATTGTTATTTTCAGTTTCAAATTAATGGGATTTAAAATATTTTTAACAAAATGCGGTCCAGCCTTTTGGTTAAAAACAAAAAAAAACAAAAAATTATCTTCAAGCTAGTTTAATTTTTCATTACCATCAATATCTTCAATCATTTTTCATATGGTCTTTAAGTAATCACATTATCCGTCTCTTTACTATTAATAATTATCCTCATTGTATCATATTAACTTCTGTTTTTTCCAAAAATTTTCTCTACTTTTTATTTTTACCTTATTTTTTTCCTTATTCTCTAATACACCATGGGGGCGGAAAATTTTTTTTTGACAACTTGAGGACGGTAATTGCTCACCCTCGCCCCCCATACAGATTTGCGATTAAATATGCATTTTAATCATTATTTTATACATGTTATTATCCTTATACTGTTGATACTTTTTCCATTTATTTCCAAAATTATTGCAATTTCAAATCTAAACTAGTCCTAGAAGATTAAGCTCTATTATAGATAGCCCACATTATATGTGAGCAACGATTAATACTCAGCCACTTTTGGTAATGTTAGGTGAGGGGAGAAGTGAATATTTTAAAGAAAGGCAAGGGTAATATAATATAATAAGAATAAAGTAAGAAAAATAAAATAATTTTGTAAGAAAATGATGAGAAGATAGATATAAAAATAAAAAAATATAGTAATTAGATAATTAAGATGTAAAATTATTTCTTAAAAAGTGCAGCAAAGAGATGGCTTTTACCCACTGTATTGCCTAATGGAAATGTTGTGGGAAGGCATATGCCGGGAGCGTATTGTTGTCAAGGGTAAAACGTGAAGAAGAGAAAAATCTTTTTGTCTTTACCGCAGTCTGATGTACAACTTGCTTCAATCAATGGAGACCTGGTCCCGTTCGATGTTCATCATCTGCATGCTACGTACCATAGCTTTTTTTAGTACCGTACCCTGTTTTTCACAGCAGCCATGGAAAATCCTCCAGAAGTCGGTCCACAACCACCGACAAAAAGGAAATGTGCCTCAAAATCCACCGGGCTCGAAGCTTTGTACCACCCCCATAATATGTTCTCGAGAGGCTAGCTAGTTGAGGTGCACAGTCCTTTAGCTAGGCTAGTTCACTCACTAAGCCGGGAAAAAGATTTCTCTGTTCTGATTTCGTAGCGTGGATACTCAAAATTTCAGCTGTGTTTCAAAGGACCGTTTTCTTTCCAAATTTGTAAAATCTTTTTTGCGTCTTTCATAACTTAATGACAATTTACGAAATTTAACAAAAATTGATTGTATTCCAATTTCATGTTTGTTTTTGTTTACAACGCAGTAGTTATTATTTCAATCAAAATTTTGGTTGTTTAATTAGCGCTATGGCTCTCATCAAAAAAATTAGCACTGTGGCTCACAGGAACTTCTTGTTAAACGTATAATCACTGTTTCTTAACTAATTAAATAATTTTTAACTTAATCAATGTAATAAAAGAAAATTAATATGTCTGTTTGGCAAGAACTACAAAAATAGATAAATTTTTGTGGAAATTTTTTTGAAAACATAATAGTATAATTTAATATAATACAGGTAAACTTGATAGTAAAGAAAATAAATATGAAATTAATGGGATAGGTTATATGGAAATATGTAAAAAATAATTAAATTTTAGATATAAGAATAAAAATTAGAATAATTAGATAGTTAAAATATCAAATTATATCAAAGGGCATATAAGTTGATATAAAAAATTCTTTTACCAAATGCCTAAAAGATCTTTTGTGAAAATCATTTTAGTTGTTGTTATTATTATTATTATTATTATTTACTCTACCTATTATGTTTGGCCAATTAGGTCAAAGAAATGGTTCAATGGACTTATGGTATAAAATCATGTATTGAAATATGGATTTGTGTAAATTGAGTTTTGGAGGTGTGACTGGAGCAATCAAGAAATCAATTTTTATATTTGTGGACAGTTTAATTTCAATGAGTGGTCTAATTGACCTAATGTGGTTTAAAAATACGAGTTCAATAGATAAAAAAAAATGTACTTTTAGGGTAGTTTACCAATTCAAGAGCGATATTTTTTAGGTAATAAATGTGTAGAAATCGAGCTATGAGATGGATAAGCAATCAAGTAGACGTGGGTAATTGAGAAAAAATTTCTATTTAATTAATGCCTACAAGTTTATTAACTGTAATAAATTATGATTTTTATTCATTGTATGGAATGATTCCCGGAAGATTAAAATTAAGCTTAGGATAATGATGAAAGCCTGGATTTCGGCGCTGTTAGGTGCCTCGCTAATCCGTCATTCGGGCTGATTATTGGCCCACCCTCGCGAGATCAGATGGTAAGGTTTTCAAGGACGAATTTTCTGAATCTTGATTGGTCAGATAAAAAATAGCATAAATTAAAATGAAAAATTAGCATCAACAGGACTAAAAATCAATATAATAATTATGAAGTGAATAAAGATAAAATAAACAAATTTTAGAAAAAATGAGGAATAATAGTGAAAAAGTAAAAATTGTTAGAGATAAAAATTTCTCTAAATAATTTCCGTGCAACCAATCGGACCATGAGTTTCTCAAAAAATAAAAATAAAAATAAAAATGGGACCATGAGGAAAAGTAGTTTATCTGCCCTACCCCATCAAGGACACTGGCGACAGATCAATGGATGCAGGTGGTGCGGCTGAATCATTTCTTGGACAACTGTTAGGTAGCCAAACACGTTTTACGGGCCATACGCAAGAAAAAACATTATTACTAATTATGACCGTCGAATAAAAAAAACAAATCAGAAATTATTGTGATTACGTATATCACTCTCGTTCTGCGGTTAGTATCACGTGAGCCAAGTTGAGTGATCTGAGACGTTGATCCAACAGTCCAGCTGATGCTGGGCCATTTTTAACACGTATCATGGTCCAAAATTTTCCTCAGATGCATTAATCCGTGGTGACCTGCGGAATGAGACAAGCTAGGAAGGGAATAACACAACAATCTGCACAAAACCCCGAGAAGCAGAGAACAGATGGATGGTCGGGATTTTCCAATTTTGACAAGGAGAGCAGGAGGGTTCAGACCAATGGTCTAGATCAGAGTAAAAGTGACTGCAAAAGCTTGGCATGCTGGCTTCTGATGGGAAAAAGTTAAAAATAATAATAATAAATTTTTAAAATGGGGAGAAGGGAATGAAAGAAAGGAAGATAAAAAGGGGAAAGGTAGACAGATGAGGGAGCGGAGAGTGCAGACAAAAGAAAGGGGACGAGAGACTCGTGACTGACTGGCTTGCCTCCTCCTTGCAAATCATCTTCTGAGTCATCTCCCCATCTCTTATCGATAATACTGCCCCTCCCACGCCTCAGATTCTCTCCCTCTCTCTGCTGCCTCTCTCCTCCACAAATGCCCTTGCTCTTCTCCCTTTTTCTCAGATGTGTCATTTTTGCCCGTGTAATAAAAGCCAGCATCAGCACATATATCTACCATACATGCAAGAACCGTAGGTTCGCTTGTCTAATATGAAATCTATTATATGGTGTATCTTACCATAATGCCTAAAACATTTAACCAAGGATTCTGCTTTGTGAACAATGATCATGGCCTGATTTTGTCTTCTTGCAAAATTACCCATCTCTGATGTATTTATATGCAAAGGAATGGTTGATATTACTAGTTACAATAAGATTCATTTTTGACGATTATTGTTAGGAAATAAAAGTGCAATTTCAATATGTGTAATTATATTTTCCTACCTTTTAATGATTATAGTAATCAATATGGTATTCATTACCAGTTACTATTAGCAAAAATATTTGATTAACTAAACAAAATTTTGGATTCACTGCATTCTTTTGAGGCGGTTGTAGTGCTTGTGCGCTTGCAATAAAAAATTTCTAGAATGTATTTAGTAAATAAGTTTAACCTTTTGCAATAGAAAATTTTTTTAATGAAAATTTACCATAGAATTTATGTTAGCTAAAAGGGATAATTCCTTTTATATCCATAATATTTCACCCTAAATCCTTATTATACCCACAACGTTAAAATCACCATTATCTACTCATTAAAAAGACGATTTTATCCATTTAAAATTTTCTAATTGAAATAATTTAACCTTATCATGATTCGATTAATGATAGTAAATCATTAATACTAAATATTAAATAATTTAAAATTTATATTCAGGTTGAATGATTTTAATTAGAAAAAATTTTAAAAGGAAAAAATCATCTTTTTAATGGGGCAGATGACAGTGGTTTTAATGACGTAAATATAATAGGAATTTATGATGAAATGTTAAGAATATAAAAGAAATTTATGAAAGGTTGTGAGTACATTATAAATGAGGTGCAATTATTATAAGTATAAAAGGAATTACCCCTGGCCAAAAATCTAACTTTTGTGTTTGGTTGGTAGTAGGAGTATGTGAGATAAAATGAACGGTTTGGATCATAATCTCAAGGCTGGCAAGTATTGAAAAGGAAGGGTTATTTGTTAATTTTTTATTGCGGGGCCTTCAATGTAACTTGTCAACAGAAGATCCAAAAGCCCTTATGCTTCCAACTATAAAAAGGCCATCCACGGCCGGCCATCCTATGCAACTACAAATAGCGAATTCGGAGACCAACTTCAAATAGCGATTTGAGAGAGAGAAACTGCAAAAAATAGCGATTTGATTTGAGAGAGAGAGAGAGAGATGGTGTCTCGGTCTCTAAGAAAGCTGAGCATGAGCCGGAAGTTACGGGTTCTCAAGTCTCTCACTTGCTCCAGATCCGTGAGTGCTCTTCGGAAAGATCTAATTAAGGACATGTTTTAATTAGATTCTTTTATCTTGAAAGAGTTCGTAGTTTTGCTTTTTCAGCATGTATGTTTCTTCATTTATCTTTGTTTCATATATACTGATTTAGCTAGCTACCCACGGTCCAATGTTTTAATTATCTTGCCGGATGGTATATCCAGAGGAGGAGACAATCCGTCATCATGGACACTCTCGATTATATCAAGGAATTGAAGCTGACAGTTGAAATGTTGAGCAATGCATACACAAAATTACTAACTCAAATTCAACTGCCACCGGTCTGCTCTCTCTCTTTCTCTCTCTCTCTCTATGTATATCTTATATCTATCTATCTATATCTAGTTAGCTATCTAGCTAATGGCATCCATCATCTTTCATTTTTCATTGACACAGGAGGTGGAGGTGGAGAAGGTAGAGAAGGGATTTGTAATCAGAGTAACATGTCCCAAAGGCCAAAATTTATTGGTGAGGATATTAGAAGCCTTGGAGAAGATGGGACTGAACGTGCTTCAAGCTAAAGTCTCAAGCAACAGCTGCTTCTTTTTCATGGAAGTAATCAGCGTAGAAGGAGAAGAAGGTGAGAAGGAGAGGTTGGATGCCATCGCTGTGAAACAGGCTCTTCTAAATGCTTTGGACGGCAAGAAAGTCCAACCAGTGCATTTGGGTCCAACTCGTTTGCCTCTAAGCACATAATCCGTTCATATATGTTTGTTTAACAACTGAAAAATAGTGTGTGAACTTCTACTTCCAAAAAAAAATAAAAAAATGGTGTGTGAACATTCCTGCATGTAATGGGGATTTGCATCAATGCCGAAATATAGATAGATGATGGTGGGAATACGACCATCATTGATTTACTCAATGAGTACGTTCTTTCCAGTGTGTCTGAAGAAAAATTAGCAAATATTCCAAGACTCCGAGTGCGAATTGAAAAGACTTGGGAGAAAATTCAATGAATAAATCAGCAACTTTTTGGATGTTGGTTTAAGATATTTGCAATGAAAATTCAGCATAACTTTTCGCAACCAAAACTATGGTTGCAAAAACAAAATAGCGAATTAGATACTCCATTGATATTCACTCCATTTGTATAATCGACCTATTCGGTTTAGGGAGTTGATGGGCTTGTTCCAATCTGAGCCATTGGAAGCAAGTTGACTAGACATGTCATATGAAAAATCTCTGAGATGATGTTCTCAGCCTAGGACGTGTCGTCGGGTAGATGGGGACTTTTTGCTTCTTGGTTTCGCTGAGAAATTTCTTCCAAAGTGAAGCACACCACAAGTCCACAGGTTAGCTGTCACATGAATGTGCAGGTAGAGGATGGTCCATTTTTCAGCCATACATAACAGGATCAGATTTCCATCGTTTCAAAAGGGAATATCCTGACGCTTATTCATGAGGTGGGTAGGATAAATTCAAGGGATAATAACGGTATTAAAGATGAAGGAGACAATCAGATAAGTTGGGGATTTGGTTATAGTGGTATGATTCTGACTTCGGGTTTGAGAGGTCTCCAGTCCGATCCTCGAAGTACCCTCTCTCAAAACGGTTTTCCATTTTTGAAAATGACTGAAACAGACCGAGTTGGGTCTTGGCTGTTGTTATAGCCCATTTTATATTTATGAAAATGACTGAGTTGGGTTGCGTCAGTTACTTGGCCCATTTACACAGACAACCTGGGTCAAAACAAAGGGCTCTTGATAACGATTGAGAATGATGACGAATTGACTGCAAATCAGCTTGGGTGTTTGATTTCCTCGGTCTTGATGAATTTTGGGTGGCTTATGTGAGCCAATGGTTGGGTAAAGCCGCAGTTCCCAAACATATAATGCTCCACTCATTTAATAAAGCGATTCCGTTCTTGCCCATCAATCCCCTGTTTAATCAGGAGACTGATTCAGTGCACCCGGGAGCGTGCAGCACTGCACGCTCCCGGGCGCATACATATATTTTTTTTTATTTTT
>JAXCLR010000001.1:90187073-90197642 GCA_035584095.1 Annona squamosa | reverse complement strand
TATATATAAATATTCAAAAATGGTAAAACTTGGTTTATAGATTAAATATAACTAGATTAACATGTTTATAAAAAAAAATTTCAAAAAAAACAAAAAATATATATATTTTTTGACCGGTCGGAAATCACCGACCGGTCGTAAAAGATCATCTGTCCTTTCGCACTGTATTGTGATTGTGCAATTGATCACTGTAAAAACCCCTAATTGATGATTAATAAAAGAAAATATTGTCAACATCCCAAAATCGATTGTCACGTATTGTACGTTGATCATGAAAAGCTAGATTTTGTGTTCTAGTGCATATTTTCTTGTGTAATCTGGATTAATCGGTGGAATAAAGATAAGAAAAGGGTTATGATTGCATACGATGATGCAAGAAATGACAGAAAGTCATGAAAGTCAAAAGAGCAGTATGAAAGAGGGCATTAAAGGGCCAATTCCAGGAAGATATGGGGAAGTTTCCACTTCGTTGAAATTGCGGTTGTTTGATTGACAAATTCAGAGAGAGATGGGTGGAACGCGATGCATTCGTTATTTATAAGATGCATGTGTTCTAGAAAGTCAAGCACGGGAACAGATAATTCACGAGAAAATGATTTTCGGTCCGTTGAAATGGATACCATCTTGTCCATTTTCTCCTCATGGGTCCACACGTTTCGATTTCTGTTAATCAAAGCCTTCGTCCATACATCAAGATTTGCTATTAATTGATGCAAAGTATTAGATTTTAGTTAAAAGCTAAATAAATTTTAAATAAAAATAATGGTATACAAAAATATTAAATGCTACTTAAATTTAATTTACTCTCAGACGTAGAAGTCTACAGATGGTCAAGTTTGGTAATGATATATAGTTTGGATCAATGGATCATTTTTATCGGCATATGGGCCCACATAGGCAGAGGCTGATCGATGGCCGTTGGAAAACTCGCTGCAAAGAAATATATACATATATACAAACACGGCGACAAAGGATAATCATCTTAACGCGGGGTATCCGGATACAGCAGATGATGTAAGAAAACAGCTCTCTTTCTGTCTATCCCGTCGCCTAAAGCGGAGCAAGAACCGGTCATCCCCAGCCCAGCCGTCGGATTATTTTATATACAGCCCTTGATCTGGATCATACAAGTATACAACCGCTGTTCTATCTTTGTTTATTCATTTATCTTATTTGGGTTGCTCTTCTATTCAGAAATTAGTACTACTAGGTGGTATGTACCCAGGTCTAATGCAACCCACTTTCAATTTAAATTTTTTTTTTTCTAAGATCTATAAACATCGATAGTATCCGTCCATTTATATTTGTTTATAATGCAAAAAATATATTTTAAAATATTATATGTTTATTTTTTAACTTTAACGGTTGCATATTAACTCTAAAGGTGTTAAAATTTGCCCCCCACGTTATACCCAGTTGACTTGCGATTGCACATGGCTACATTAGGTGGCTAACTACTCAACCATAGGGTCCGTATTTCCGGCCTTAATAAAATAGATTTTTCTACATATTATATACATATACACATGGAAGGGCCGAAAATCAATCGAGAGGTCTTTTTTTCGTTTTTTTGACAACAATATTTCAGATATCGTTGATTTCGCCACGTAACTATTCTTTTTTATTGTTATTCCATTCTTGGAATCATACTTTACATTATTTCATTTTTCTCCATCTAATTATTCCAAATTAAACCTTTGAGAATCCTAACAAATTAACCTCATAAATCTCTATAAATTTTCTTAACAATATTAAAGAGAAGATTAAAGTTCATAATATGGCCACTGAGGTCGTGCATCAGTGGTACACGACATGGCCCTACAAGTTGGGTGATCCTGGGTTTGAGTCTTCCTAGCACCATTTCTGAAGTGGTGGCGTTGCAAGTCTCCCCAAGTTTGTGGTAGCCGTTCACCAGTGGAAAATATTAGAAATAGTAAATAATTGTTAGCAAATTATAAGAATGTCTCAGAATTTAATTGTAATACCAGTTGAAACTGTAATGTATAAATACTCATAAAAAAACTCATAATATGAGAAACTATTGCCCTCACTAAAGGTGGGAATCAGGGTGGATCGTATTGGGTTAGGGACAACGTTGATTTGATCATCACCGTTTTTTTAATAGGTCTCGAGATAAACTTTGGACTGGTCTCAGGTCAATATCAGAATGATAAGTCCAGTGAAAAATAAGTAGAATAGTTTTAAGATTTTATATACATATTAGACATAAAAACACATCTATGTAAAATTTAGATATTTTGTGCTTCATTATTTTATTAGATAAAAAAGTACACACTATTACTAAACAAAATATGAGTAACATAGTGTATCTTTATTAAAAGAGGTTAACAAAATATATTTCATTTAGAATAGATTTTAAAAGTTTATAAAATATTTTTCTAAAATAATAGTATTTTTTGCAAGAGTTTCCAAAATGATGAAAACTTACAATTATACATTAGAATTATATGTATATATATATATATGCAAATGTCTCTTATTTATTCTTATTTTTATTAATAATTAATAGTGGTTAATGTAAGAATTTTGAAAGAAAATGAGAATAAGATTAAACCATGTTTATAATTTATAATGAATAAATATATGCAAGATGGGTCATGATATAATTGACTTATCCTGACTTTCTTTTTAAATTTGAGGTAAATTTTCTAACTTATTTTTATATTGGGTCAAAAAATATTACTTTCACCCTGTTAAAAATAAATTGAGTTAAAAACAAAAACTGTTCATGGCTTGACTGCCCCAATTCCGACGCTGAGCTCCCACTGGTATGCCACGCGCATGACTTGCATTTGAAACCGCATAACCCGGTGGCCACGTAACCGTGTTCTTGAATGCAACCAGTTTCATACCGCAGACTATCAATTTTCGTGTGCCACTTTATTCTAATAAAATTTAAATCCTTTCTTACTTTACATTATCTCTGTGTATTTTAGGTTTTTTACAAAATAAACCCTACGATTTTGCCTAATTGTAAAGTAAATAATGAAGTTTAATTATTTACAAAATAGACTTCTAAATTTTAAAATGTTGTAAAATGAATATCAATGTTGATATATATACACACACGTATAGGGCAATTATTAACGCATCTAAAATATTAGAAAACCACAGCCAACCTATTTCATGTTTTCAACAGTCTGAGAAATGTTGACACTAGAGTTTATTTTATAACATTTTTAAGCTCAAAAAGATTTTTCTGTAAAGTTAATAGACATTAAACCAGAAGGTCTAATTTCTTATTAGACAAAGTTATAGCGTCTATTTTGTAAAGATCTCATTTCGATATCTAGAATTATCCTCTAACCATATTCCGTGATTCGAATGTTTTGTTCTCCATCTTGTATCATGATTGTCAAACTACAATGAATGTTAAAATCTAATTGTCATATATTCACAAGACTGCACGTCAATTATCCCTGTTTCAAGCTTGGACGTGTACATTACGGCAGCTTGGATTATGACTGATAATGTTTGTAAAGTCAGTTTAGAAAGTGGGTTGATCTCTGTCTTCTGATCATGTGTTTAATTTCAAATTGGTTCCGAATTTGGTTCCGAATTTCATGATCATGAAAATGGAACTTATGTGATGCATATACGACGTCTAAAACACCGAATATTATCTTGTAGTATATTTTAGGCAATTAAATTTGTTGTCTCTCTCGTTGATTTCATTGCAAGAAAATGTAATATATATGACCAATTTTTTTTTAACGCTAAAATTTTAATCTTGCTACATTTCATCAAATGCAAGAAAAATGGTTGACCAAATGCAATTAAATCCTAATGTTCAGTGTAACTAAATGTTTCATTACTACTTGCATCTAAATTTTAGTGCCAAAAATGACTATTTTTGACCAATGCCAGAACTTGAAAGCAACCAATTATTTATAGCTAAACAAATAATTGTAGTGGTAAGGGCCAAGTATGAACAAAGCCCCTATTTTTCGACTGCCAAGGGTCACATGGAGCAAAACTTCGTAAATATCCTACAAATCTCGCTGAAAGGATACACACTCATGCCACATTCATAAGGAGTGAGTATTCTATCCATTATCAGCCTAAATAGCCTATAACCACAACTGATTCTAAGTCCTCCATAAAAGAAGGAGTCATAGCATCCGTAGAGGACGGGAAGATCTTTTAAGAGAATCCTGTTATTCTAAGAGTTCTACTCTTCCACTTTCAAACTCCTATAATCTCTCTCTCAATCTAACACACGTGTAAAAATATCCTTTGATCCTTTACAATAGCCGAAATATAACCAATGCGATGAAATATATATATTATATAATAAAAAATTAGCAATAATAAGTAAAAATTTTTGTAGTGTTCCTAATAATCTATTATATAGATGGCCTTTGGCAACAACATTACATTGTTATAGTGTTTATTTTCATGCTAAAATGTTAATAGGAAAAGAATAATTGTATATTGGCTATATAGATAGCTTAAACTCTCAAACATACATGACTCTAATTTTTATATATTGATTTTTAGGAGCGCTTTATGAAACATCTCTTCTATGTAACTTCTTCTATTTTTAACCTTTAGATGATTGATAGAAAATTCACTCCATCCATTGTATTTATATTATTTATATTATCATAAAAATCCTTTTATTTGTCTAGTATCACTACATATGGGCCACATTTACAAATGTATAAAATCAACATAATAAATACAAATGTTTAGTATCAACATAATAAATACAAATGTGTAGTATCAACATAATAAAATAATTTAATATTACATGTCAAACTTTAAGTGGTATTGTTAATATTTAAACCATCTAAAATATTATAAAAATATGGATAAATGATTCTATAAAATATTATTATATTATAATACATATGTGAATGAATTTAGGCATTTTTCCTAATTTAGACATAAACATACATATTTTTGAGTAAATGTATCCTATGCACATATTAGATTTCGATGAAACTTGTTGTTTTAGCTAAACAAATTATATTAAATACAATACATAGATTGAATTTTCATTAAATATTAAAATCTCAAAAATGAAGGGAGTTACATGGAACTGCTTGGCCCGATCTATTTTAGTAGAAAATTTTAGTTTGAGTTACATCTTGGTTATTTTATCAAATTAAATTTATCCATTAGTTTATCATCTTATATTTGATAAGGAGAATAACAATTATCTTATTCCATGACTTGCATTATTTTCGTATGGGGTTCTTTGCAAGTGGAAGGAGATTCTCTCATTTTCATAAATTTTTTGAATGACAAGAACCTAGTGTTGTCAATGATAGAGATTCTAATACAAGATATCAAGATATTAGCACAGAATTCCTCAATGTTATGCGCCCCAGGAACTGGGTTGCTGACATTTTGGCTAGACATGCATCTTCCATGCAAGATGATGTAAAATCTTGATGGGGAAGGCCATTAGCCTTTATTGTCAGTCGCTCGTACATAGAATCTTCTTAGTAATGAATACCTTTTCACCATAAAAAAAGTTGGCTATGTTTTTAACTTTAGGATCGTTTGGTAAAGTTAGTAATGATGAGATGAGAAATTAAGTTTTTGAAAAATGTGAGAATGTTATGATATGATATGATAGAGGTAAAATAAAAATAAATATTACAGTTGTGTGATAAAATAATTGAAATATAGATGTAAGGATGAAAATATGATAGAGGTAAAATAAAAATAAATATTACAGTTGTGTGATAAAATAATTGAAATATAGATGTAAAGATGAAAGAATGAAGGTGGTTGAGTAGTTAAAGTGTCAAATCATTTATTCAAAAATGCATGAGAGAAAGGTGGAAAATTTGCTTCCCTCCCCACCTCTCTTGCCACACAGTGCCTTTGTATATTTTAGTTAATTTTTTAGTTCAATAAAAATTTATTTCTCAGAATAACATGTTTAATTTGAAATATAAGAACAAAGATGATTAAAGATTTTACAGAAAATGCCGTAGGATGTCATAATATAAAACTGATAACCTTAGATCTAGAGTATGTAATCTGCTAAAGTGACCTTAAATATATATATGTGTGTCATAATTAATAAAGTGTGTGCTGGGGTTTCGTACGTGGCCATCGCAAACTATGAGTTTAATGATTATTAATGAGAGTGCTACTATTATATGTGACAAGACTGGATGGTTTGAACGTGCCTCCCAGTCATATGAGCTGCTTTCATTTTTCAGAACATGATGAACAACGGTTTGGGAGGTTTGGCTGATTGAATGGAGTTTCTTCTTGACGAAGTTTCTGAAGGGAGTTTTGGCAATTAATAAAAAATCGTATCATGTTTATTTAATCTCTTTGTATATAACGGAATCTTCAACCCCATAATTATAACCAATTTTAATTTAAATTTGCATGAGGGTGCGTTTGGTTGGAGGTAAAACTTTTTGATGAAAACTTTTCAGAGTAGAAGTTGTCATGTTGATAGAAAATAATGTAATATGATAGAGGTAATAATGAGATATAAAGAGAATAAAATTAAAATAGATAGGGTAGTTGTATGAGTATTTGTGTAGAAATAATCGAAAAATATGGTTGTTCATATAGGAAAATGTGAAAAAATAATTAAAAAATAAGGCAATTATGAGAAGTGAAAAGTTTTTGATTGAAAATTTTTCATTAACATATTTTATGTGTAACCAAACACACCCTAAATAATCCATAATACGGAATATTCATCTTATCTACCGCCAGTTTGATGTTTCAACGAAATTCTAATTAAGGGCATGCATTTGAGGTTTATGCCGAAGACTCTCACGGTTCAGAGATGCATATATTAATACCAGATAAATGATGATTAAAAATATAATAAGATAAAATCCACATAGCAATTCCATCTTTCCAACATGCTGAACCAACTTCATTAAAATAACCATGAATTAAAACAAATTAATGATGCAAAAGAAAGTTGGATTTTGCGCTGCCTGCCCATTCTTAAGTGCAATTAACATAATAATTATGTAGTGAAATATTTTTTAAATTCAGTCTCCGTTGGAAAAAAAAAAAAAAAAAAAGCTGGTTGTCTGCAAGGCGATATGGTCGCGGCCTGGCATTGGATAGCATCTATAACTGCCTACACGATTCAGACGATGTTAACATATAAAAAAAACAGTGCAGTTATGAGCCTTATCCATTAATTGTAGGATAGGTGATTAAAAAGGGAGAAGTTCCCTGCTTCACTTTTCCCTCTTTTTTCCTCCTGGTACATCGTATGTACTTATTTCAATCACTCTCAATTTTTTTTTGTCGATAATTATATTTAATTTATCTTTATTTACTCAATAATAAATATCAGTTCAAGCATTTATGTCTGCTTTTCAATATATGAAAGTGTAGCTATTTGGTAAATGATACGGGTAATACATATGGAATGGAAATCTCTTTTTTTTAAAAAAAATAATAATAAAAGAAAAAGTCCAAGGACGCATGCAATCATGTCAAATCAGCAGACACGTGCGATCAACCTGTCCATGACATATTGCGGTGGGCGTATGACAAAAAAAAAATAGCCTGTTGGCTGTGGCAGGAACAGTGAGCCCCGGACCCGCATGAGCCGAAGGGGGCAGCATTTTGGGGCGTATGCCGGCAAAAGCATAAGCCGCGAAAAAGGCACGTGATCTCATAGGTTGATGAGATGATGGTGCTCATCAGAGAGAGATTGAGGAAATGTAAAAAAAATTAAAATAAAATCAGAACCGTCCATTTCCAACCTCAGGCGATGTTGGTCGACGTGCGGCCTTTCCCCCGCCATCCTATCCGGCACTGTCCCACCTGCCTCCCCGGTTTTAAAACCAAGGGAAAAATTCCTCATGTATCCTTGTACCGTTCTACTGCACGGACGTTCACGCTCTTTCAAAACCCACTCATCTATCCCAATCCAAACCGTCCAATAGCAAAATTTAACCCCAATTCGTCAAAACTTCAAACAGAGATTAGTATTCAGATGGTTCAGATTTGCCATGTGTGGAACGCGTGGGTGTGGGTGTGTATGGATCCTCCTCGTTTAAAACCTTCTTTTCTGAAAAAACAATTTCTTTGGGCTATTCTCCCATGACAGGGGGTGCAATTTGCAACCCCTTCAGTTTTAAAATGTTTTTTTTTTTGTTTCTTTTTAATATCCAAGCCATCCATCAAATTTTCCTCCACCGATATTTCTATGACTTGAAAAATTATTTCAATTAAATTTGTATATAATCAACAGTAAGTGCAATTGCTTGAGGTTATTTATATTTTTATTTGAAAATTACAAATTATAAAAATTTTCATTTGAACCGATTTTTGTATGTAGGCGAAACAAATCATTTTAAACTCAGTAAATGGATTGGATCTTTTTAAAAAGAAATAAGAATTGTAAAATTCAAGAAACTGCAAATTACACCCGATGTCATTCGAAAAGACTCTTTTTCTTTTTACAGGGTTGTTTTCGCTCGCACGTCCCGTCCCTAATCCTCAACTTTAAAAAACTCGACAGCGAAAAAATATATAAAAAAGGTCCCATCTGTCAAAATGCCGACGCCCGCCCTTATAATAAAATGCCGGCTCGTGTAGAAATACAGCCTCTCTTCCTCCCTCTCTTCAAAGCATTCAAGGAAGGAGAGGTTGTGCAGCCATCAGCAGCCAACGGCCAGGATTTAATTCTCCATTTAACTCGATCCCGACTAGGATCGCTTCCGATCCGCCATGAGCAGTAGTCGATTCAACAGCCCTTTCATCAGCGAGCCAGAGGAGCCCGGAATTCGGCCCGAAAACGACCCCGGAAACACCGCCTTCGGCGCCAAGATGAACGAGACATCGCCGTCGTCGACGCCTAAACGGAGGTCAGCAGCTGATCCTGATTCCGCTTTCGCCGGAAGCGTCAGATCGCGGTGAGAATTCCTGCTCCGATTTTCTTCTTATTCTTCTTCTTTTTTCGCTTTGGAAGTTTCAGAGAATTCGAGCTTAGTGAAGCTGAAATCTCTTTCGGTTTTCAGTAGGAAAGCCGTACAGAAGCGGGTGGTGTCCATACCGATCGCTGACGTGGAGGGATCGCGGGCGAAAGGGGAGGGAGCGCCGCCGTCCGATTCATGGGCATGGAGGAAGTACGGTCAGAAGCCGATCAAAGGATCTCCATACCCCAGGTAAGCAGAGCATTCGACGCTCTCTAACATGCGCCGTAGGTTTTGGATCGCGCCGCGGCGTAATTTAGCCCTCTGATCGGAATGAATCGATCGGCCGGCTATCAAGTATCATGCTCAGTAAAATGGATGAGCAATTGAGAACCGCTCAGATAACTACTGTTGATTACCGAAATGCAAGCCTGGCAAGTTGCAGTCCAATTACGCGGGCGCCAGCCGATCACGGTTGGATTTGCGACGTGCGCACGCTTTTTGTGCTAAAATGCGCCGTACGGTAGGGGCCGATGTTCTGAGTTCGGCCGCCTTTTACGAATTATGACACGACTCTTGTCCTAACGGATCTGGCCGGTAAAATTGCTCCCGTGCGCCCAATGTCCACGTCATCCCTGCCGCACCCCAATCTTAGGAATATTTGTTTACAGCTTCCCCTTTGTTTTCTTGCCTCTGAGTCATGTGGCACAACAATACAGTTTAGCGGATCTTGCTAAAATACGCATCCTATCCATTCGCCTCCCTTCTCGCATAGACAGAGTATCTCTCGGAGTATCTAAATGGGAGGGAGATTAAATGAAGAAAAGATTATTGTGTAATGTGAAAAGGAGAAATTATGTTGGGAAGATTGAGAATGAAAAAAGCTAAGGAAATTATGTTAGGAAGATTGAGAATGAAAAAAGTTCAAGTTATTTTGTATTAGTAGATGAAAAATGGGAAACCAATATTGAAGTAGGCTGATGAAGTCATAGAGAAATTTCGATTGCTTTCGATTCCTACGTATGTTTTTGATGGTGCAGAGACCATGGCTAAAATTATAAATATTTTAAAAGGGTTTTACCATAAATGTTGGTTATTGCATTAACATTTCTTGTTTATTTCATTCCAAAGTCATTTTCATCCTCAATTATGGTGCTTAAAAACTGCATTTGTAAATTCCTCTATTCAAACGCTCTAATTAAGCAACCCTTCTAACCATTTTGGTGCTACGATGTGAAAATATGAAAATAAATAAATAAATAATAAACCCAAAAGAACGTGCAGCCGCCTCCGGCACATCGTAGCTGGCACTGCCTGCCGCGGCTACAATGCGCCGCGCGTGTAGCTAGCCAACACGCGGGCCCACTCGACGTCATGGTTGGATCCGATCATGCGGCTGACTGATAAAAACATGGTTGCAGGGGATACTACCGATGCAGTAGCTCCAAGGGCTGCCCGGCCCGGAAGCAAGTGGAGCGCAGCCGCGTGGACCCCACCATGCTGGTGGTCACCTACGCCTGCGAACATAACCACCCCTGGCCCACTCCTCGCAACAGCAACGGCAACGCTAGCAATCCCAGTTCTGCCGCGCCCAGACTCCCGCCCCAGGAACCAAAGCTCTCCACCACCCCCGAGCCCGAGCCCGATGAGAAATTCCCCGACCTTTAGAACCACTCCCGCC
>JAXCLR010000001.1:90171070-90186683 GCA_035584095.1 Annona squamosa | reverse complement strand
CGGGCCGGTGTGAAGACCAACCAGCGGGGTGCGTATCGTGCGGCAGAAGACAAAAGGTGGGCTTTTTTTTAAAAATAGAAGTCTTTTGGAGGGTTGCTTCCAAGTCTGTCTTAATCTCCTTGTAATTAGCATAATTACTTTGATTAACCACGGCTTTGCTTCTTATCCACTGTTCCTTAATAACGCCAAAGCATTTGTTGAATGAAATTCCAGGACATGTTGGATGGCGGAAAATGAAGAAAAAAAGAGTCTAAGAATAATGTATTCTACAGTAAACAAAGACCAACAAATTTTCCAATGACATATCACGAGACAATGCTAAAATTTTTTTATAAAGGCAATATTAAGAATTGAATAGCTGAAGCACGTTCAATTTTTTTTTTTCTTTCGGAAAAATGTGCGTTTTATTTCCCGTTTACTCCACGGAAGACAACAGGGATTGGAAATTTATAGGGTGTGGGAGGATCATGTTCGTCTCTTAATGTGGAATCTTTAAATGCATCAAGCTCTTCTACGTCCCAGGCTTGATATCGCTTCATGCTGTTGGATTGGTGGAAGAGAATGATTTACTGAAGCTTAATGTTTGAAAAATCAGACTAGCTAACCAAGAGTCATCCCTTAGCAAATGTACTACTATTTCGTTATCTCAATTATATGGATTAGGTGTAGCATTGGATAAATCAATTGTGCAATAAATATTAACTTGTGAATGCAACTGTATATGCATTAAAAGACTTTGTCGTTTGAACGGAATATAAATATCCTTCCTTTTTCATCGACTAAAAAACTAGTGCTTGAGCCGTTGGTTTGGGTAGAATGTGGGCCACTAGAGAACGGATTAAAGAAAATGAAACGTGGGAGGAGCGTGGATCAGCAACGTGTGTTAGAACTGGGGAATAACGCGCAAGTCAAACGTGTCTGAGCTGTAATATTCGCTAACCATGCATGCGCCGGTTCCTGGACCGTGTCCATCCAGACCGTAAATTTTGCTATTTTCCAAATTCCATAGATAGAAATTCTCTGTGAGTTGCGAGCGGATAACTTCGACCATCGCGCTTGAAATCGACGAATCTCAGACACGAACAACTCCCGCTCCATGAGTCCATGATGCCCACATGATTCATGTGGACAGATGACGTCATCATTCCCAAGGTGCGGAGCTCGGATGACGTCAGCAATTCACTGATGAAGCATGATTGCCACATCAAGGCAGGGCCCACAGAACCTTCGTCGATCATCTTCAATGGGGAGGGGTGGGCTGCGAAGTTCCACCGTTACCAAATATCAATAGCATGAAGCAGGCCCTTTCCGTTTTATCTCCCAAGATTTCAGATCCGTTGAAATTTTGAAATATAGAGACAGGCTGAACCTTTCCATAAAATGGTCATGTTGTCTTTTGCTTAGTCGGATCGATTTGTTGATTTTTTTTTTTTTCAATTGTCAAATGAAAATATCAGCGAATGAGCACGTATCCAATCTTCTGTCAAAAAAATAGGATGTGGGACATAAAAGTAGAAACAATGCAAACGAACAATCGATAAATAGTAGCCGAGGTCACCCACGGAACACAAATTTTCTGCCTGCTTAGCTGATCCTGTCCAACCTGCCGGATAATTGACGTTTAAGTGATATCATCAATGGAGGGCCTTTTGATTCATACGAATAAAACTGGTGCAGAAATACAACACCCAAATCACGGGAGAAATATTCTCGATTCAATCAAACCTCAGCTCTGTTCCAAAGATGCTAATAATAAACTCTCTATCTGGAAAATAGGGAGGGAAAAAAAAAAAAAAAAAACAAGAAAAAATCTGTTACAGAACCATGTTGGCCTACACAAGATGCAGCCCGAACTGCATTCTCGCAGAACAATTGAGGTTGGAGCCTCAGCTAGAACAGCACCCAACTCTCTTCATCGCAGACACATCATCTTTCACATTTATCTTCTCTCCTTTGGAAGGGACTGCAGAAGCAGCTCCTTCATCGCCTGTTTCAACTGCCTTCTTGCTCACAATGCGATAGATCTGGGTCAAAACCTCTGCAAAAGCGTTATCTACATTTGTGGACTCCAATGCTGATGTCTCCATGAAATAAAGGGACTCCCGCTCAGCGAAAGACTTTCCATCCTCAGTTGAGACAGCCACAAGGTGGCGGAGGTCACACTTATTCCCAATAAGCATGACAACAATGTTAGGATCTGTATGGTCCCTCAGTTCCTTCAGCCACCTCTCAACATTTTCAAACGTAGAATGCCGGGTGACATCATAGACAAGTAACGCACCTACAGCACCTCTGTAGTAAGCACTGGTAATTGCCCGGTACCTGCATCCTCAAATGTGAACTAGGGCAGGTAAGTGACCAAATTGAGAAGTAAAGATTTCCATAATCATACAGCATGAACCTAAACTGTAAAAATTATTGTTCATATGTGAGTGTATGCTTGTTGGCATCTCAAGATAAGATAATAGAAGTGCCGCAAACAGGCAGAAAATCTATAACTACTGTAGCGTTTGCTAGATTAGATAGGCCACGTGAATTGGAGATGATGCTACAGCCAAGTTTTCAGCACCACATGCTCTTGCGTGCATCCCATGGCCAGTGTATCTGACAAGTAAATAGGCTGCAGACAACGAAATTATGAAGCATAAAACTATCAGGCTCCTGTGTGCATGCCATGGCAAGTATATCTGACATAAATAGGCTGCGGACCACAAAATTATGGAGCACAAAACTATCAGGCTGATCCACAAAAGGGTTCAGACATGACTCTAAGCGGGAAATGGGTGATTTCTTACCAGATAATAAGCATGCTGCAACCCATTTTAAACATTTTTGAAAAAGGACACTAGAATGGGTTTATTAGGGGAAACAATTTAAAATGCTCAAAAAACCCAAACCAACGCAGTAAATATCATCCAGGAATGAAACATAAAGAAGCAAAACAAAACTCAGGAACCGTAATGCTAAAAAGCACAATAAAACTAGCTTATGTAAACAACATCAACGGCCTTTAGGGCATGCTTGGCTACACAAATTTTCAAATAGAAACTCTCCAATTTAAAATTTTTCACTCCACAACAATACTATTTTTTAATTATTTTTTCACATTTTCTTAAACAATTATCCATATAATTAATCTATCTATTTTAACTTTATTTTCTGTACTTCTCATCATTACTCCTATCATATCACATTATTTTCTCCCCTTTCAAAAACTACTACACCAAAAACTTTTCAGCACTTCCAAACACACCCTTAGTGTACATTTCCATTGCTTCAACCTTCTCTGAGTGCTCAATGACACTGATGATTAACTGCATGAAATTATCACACAAATGAAATTTTGACTGACAGAAATAAACCATCAAGAAGTCGCAAGACTAATCAACCTCCCTCAAGAATGGAAAATGCATTCTTTAAAACAATGCATAAGGCGGACCAATGCCACCAACTGTTTGGTTTTCAGTCAGACAAGTATCAATACCATGACACAATAATTGGTAGAATTAGATAGCATCAAGCATCTGAAGTCGATAGGTTGAAACAACCAATTTCCAAGGGCCAAGAAGTTATTTTGCATAACACACAAAGCCCAGCTCAATATTTATCATATATGTGAACCTCGTGCTAGTCTAAGGCACCATAAAATCTCCTCTCTCTTTTTTCTTTAAAAAAAAAAAATCAAAAAATATATATATAATTTACTAATAACATGGCAGGATGATAAAATTCCAAGACCAGACAGGGATCAATGCCAGTCCAAATTATACCTTTGTTAATCTTCATTAATGTAAAAGCTGAAAGCATGCATGATTTTTCTACTTGAGCTTAAGAGGAAAGCACGTATTAATTCTCTCCCTAAAACTTAAGAGGAAAGCATCTATGAGATAAGGAAAAGTTAAAGATCTTCCAATGAGAATGCACAGTCATATCTTTCACCACGTGGTCTGCCGAGCACAATCCACGTTAGCATTCTTAGAAACCCCATTTTGACACCAGAAATCTTGCAAAACAATAAATTTCATTTCCTAACCCCTAATCAATGAGAATTAACCATTATGGATGGTGACAAAGAGAGCAACTGAAATGATAAATATGTCGACCATGCCCCTCAAACATTCTGAATAGCGACAAAGAGAACTGCTGAAATGAAAGACACATTGATATCCCATCTTCGTCATTGCTTTACTCATGCTGGCTTTTTTTAACCCATCCAAACATAATGTCGTAACACATGCCTTCAACAAATTGAGAAAGGCAGAGGAACCCCTCTCCATTGAAGTCTGTAAAATGAATGCATGGATTTAAGGGAAACGCAAAAAAGTGAAGTGGAAATGAAAATGACGACTGTGAGTAGGGGTGTAAATGGATTGGGTTAGATAGGTTAAGAGCTTAATCCTAGTCCTAAACCATTAATAAAATCACAACCCTAATGTGTTTATTAACTCATTTATAAAACCATAACCCTTATCTATTTATGACCCATTTAATAAACGGGTCAATAGGTTGTACATCCATTTAATAATTTCCATCGTATCTTACTCCATAAACAATGCAATACCAAATTTTACATGTATAAAAAATAATTTTGTTATAAAATGAAATACGGGTTGACGAGTTGATAACAGTCAACCCGTTATTATTCATTTAAATTTAACAAGTTAAATGAACCACTATATGGGTTGACGGGTTAGTAAAAGCAAACCCTAACCCATTTTTAAATGGGTTGCATAAACGGGTTTGTAGGTTAGCCATTTCTTGTGCACCCCTTACTGTGAGATAGAATATGATGTTAGTGATAAAGTGAATAAAGATAAATAGATAGGCAATGATGCAAAGAAATATTGATAATGATGTTTGGGGAAAAAAGGATTATTGCAAGCAGGCAACGTAGGTAAATCATAAAATTTATTGTTTGCAATTTGCGTTGCATTTACTTCCCCTTTTCTAAACATGTCTAGCAGGTGGGAGCAAATGAAAAACAAAAGCAATAAATTAATAGTGATAAAATAATAAAAAATGTCTAGGTAACAACTAGTTATTGAATGTACATTGCCCTTGTAAATTGATATTCATAATTCTATAAGAATCCTTAGTTAAGCCCTTCCACCCCATTTGCTAGAGAGAAACTCAATATAAAGTGACATGCATTTACTCTCCTTTTCAGGTTCCCAATTTAACAAACTATGCCGATTTCCCAGACACACACTGATGGTGTATGTGCAACACATAAAACCTATCATCTTTGATTTTTATGTCAGCATGTTACCCATATTAGATTCACAGTCAGGGTTTGCCTCGAATGACACTTTTATCCATACAAGATGTATATACTCTACTTGAATGCTACGCATAGAAAATATGCATGATGAGAGCATCTTGAACTGACCTACTGCCACGGTGCACCATGAATGTTCTACAATTGCTTGCTATTAACTAAATATGCCGTTAACCTATTCAAATGCCCATGAAGGCCTGCATCTGCATATGAAATGCATGGTAGGGAAATTTCCATCTTTTATCCCTAGCTGGTGTTAGCCTTCCAAGTTCAAGCAACAGTCATTAAATGCGCATGTGATCAAACAACACACCAATAAACACTAATGAAATAATTATTTTCCCACCATTAATACAAAATTGCAACTCATGTCAAGCACCTTTCCCTTAGTCTCCTAAATCCAAGCATTCCAATTCAAAGGGGAAAGATGGAGGATGAGGTATGGTACATAATTACCAATAGCATGACCCTGCTAAATGAGCAATTATTAAGGGAAAACATGGATACACGATTTCCGCAAAGAGCCAATGAAGGCATAAAATATATAGCTAGTTAAAGAAGCCCATATCAAATGAAATCAGATACAGCACATCCTCAGATATCAATGTCATCATCAACTACAACACATCATCATTAAATATATAACAAGAGATCGTCATGGATTGATGCACAAGCAAATAATCTTTAAAAAAAAAAATACACAAGCAAATCATCACACAGAAGTTTCTGGTTGGTTATCCTGGTCACATTCAATGCCAAAAAGCACACAAACACAATGATTATAATAGGGTTAAATTGACAGAATACAAAGAGAGAATCAAACACTCCTTGGCACTTTCTGCTCACTGGTTCCCTCTTTTAGACCAAAGGATAAACAGGATACAACCAAAACTACAAGGCCCATCATGAGGTCCCGTTCCAATTTCCAAGAGAACAAACAGATAAATTCCAGGGACCAAATAACCAACAGGCGTAGCAAGGGACACCCAAATAGATGGTTTATGACAACTTCAAAGTTGGATAAGAAACCCTGGGGCTGCTTAGTTTGCTCTCATTGATTCCATGCATTCCCCCAGCTATTGTCACATAAACACCTAATGCAGAGTTGGTGTCTCAGTCAGCCTCTAGATGCCAAAATAGCAAGTTGTTCCCTTCAAACCATTGTTACATTTCTTATTAGACAAAAAAATGGGAAATAACACCTATTAAGTGTTAGCATAAAAATAATGAGTTCACACGTCCAGACACAGTAGTCACCCTTTCATGTTAAGCCTAATATAGAAGTGTGGTCTGGGTGTCAACAACATGTCATCCAACCACTGATGATCAGATGTATTATATGGTAGCAATGGAAAAAATAGGAGGCTGCATGTGTCTAAAAAAATGTCTAAAAATATATTTTTTAAAAAAAGAAGTGTGGTCGGAGTTGGTGGTTGTCAACAACATGTCATCCAACCACTGATGATCAGATGTATTATATGGTGGCAATGGAAAAAATTGGAAGTTGCATGTGTCTTTTTCTCTATGGTTTTTCACAATCAACTCATATCTTGCATACTTGCTCAGGCCACACTTAATAATAATCAAACTTAGTAATTTATAATTAGCTATAGTGAAGATCTTTTATAAGAAATATATAAAATAAATACAACAAATAATTAGTTAAAATGACATCATAGCACGTTTGATTTTAAATAAAAATACTGCATTTATGTTAAGATCATATTCCAATTTATTATAACTATAAAATGAGATTGATTTAAAAAAAAAAAAAATTAAGCAACAACTGATTGATGGATTATCAAATTTTAGGTTTTTGACAACATTCTGTCACTCAAAAGGTTTGTACAGACTAATTTGAATGCACACTTAATTGCATTGGGGGTGTTTGACAAACATAAAACCTTTTCCAACCAAAACCTTTCAATCTTTACAATTACCCTATTTTAAAACTTTTTTCCATCTTCCCACAAAACTACCTTAATTTTTAATTATTTCTATGCAACTACTCATACAATTAACTTATCTATTTTAACTCTCTTTTTTTTACTCCTCATTATTACCCATATGATATCACATCATTTTCTACTAATTCAAAAATTTTTATACCAAAATTTTTCATTAAAAGTTTGAACACTTCCCAAACACACCCTTATTATTTTATAATTAAATATTTGCTCATGTTGACACTTTTTTGTTTTATTTTTATTATACAATTTTATTATTTTAATTAGTAAAATTTTATGAACAACTATTAATAAGAAACTCTCTCTTTTTCATTTTCATTATGGGTGTTTTCGGAAAGTGATAAAACTTTTGAATGAAAAATTTTTAGTGTAAATTTTTTTGAAATGGAAGAAACTGATGATATATGATAGGGGTAATGACGAAAATTAAAGAAAATAAAGTTAAAATAGATAAATTTCATTTTGTGAATAATTGTGCAGAAATGATTGAAAAATAAGGTAGTTATATAGAAAAATGTAAAAAAATAATTTTTAAAAAAAGTATTTGTGATAGTGAAAAGTTTTATATTTTTTTGTTTTAAAAGTTTTTTATGTTGCCAAACATTTATGTGTCATAAATTAACTTACTATAAACTTATTTCATTATCATCATCATAGGTCATTTCCCACAGATGAAGTCAGGCTACATAGATCCTGTTGCACAATTCTTAATGATTCAAAACTAAATTTTCAGTGATCTTTAATATTTTCAGATATTGTTTAATTACTTTTATACATTTTTTTAGCCTTCTTTTCATTTTCTTATCACCTTCTATTCGGACAGATTTTGCCCCTCCTAACTAATGTCATTTTAGGCATCTGTTTAACATGACTAAACTATCTTAATTTGTTTTCCCTCATTTTATCATGTACTGGACTCACTTTGAGATTTTCTTAGATTACTTTAATACTAATTTTATCTTTTCTTATCTTAACACTCATCAACCTTAACATTCTTATTTCTATTACATTCATTCTATGTGTACGTTATTGCCCAACATTCTGCCCCATAAAGCATAGTTGGTCTAACCGCAGTCATATAAAATTTTCCTTCTAATTAATTATTTGTTAGAATTTTTTAGTGCTCTCGCTTGCAAGCGTTGTATCCCTTATTTTTTATTTTTTTATTTTTTTTAATCAAAACGCATGCCCAAGCTGGCTATTATAGCTGCCCAAATTTTACATTTTAAGATTTTTTAAAAATATCTTTATGAATTTCTAGCATGGAAATACCTAAATTTTCTATTTTAGAAATTCAAAAAAAAAAAATCTCTAGCCCAAGGAAAGGGGGAGGCCTTTGTTTAAAAAATGTAAAATTTGTATAGCCATTAGATCTAGCTTGGGCCCACGTTTTGATTTGTTAAAAAATTTAGAAAAGGGTCTAGCACCTCCAAACATAGAGCCTCCATGCTTGTGAGAACATTGGATCGGGACCCCTTACATATTCATAACATTTCATTTTTCATTTTAACCAATCTATTTTTAAGGCAACAAAACTTGTTGGACAATAGTTGCCAATAGGCTAGGGCATGTACTATTAGGCGACTACATAGTTACTATTTGGTTACCTAGGAGTGAGTACAAAGATACAGCAATCACAATGCAATTAATTTTATTATTAAAAATGCAATTAATTTTGTTATTAAAAGATAACTTCGTAATGTGTTTACATTTATATTTTTAGAAATATTTTTAAAGTCAACATATTTTAAGACATGCAATTAAATAGAAATACATAAATGATTACAAAATGGGTTATGATCTTGTTAGTTCGGGGTAACAAGAACTACTATTAGCTTAGTGCATAGTTTTTTTTATTTTGTCATAAAAATGAGGATCCAAATACATTTACTTCGTATACCAAATTTTACAATTTTTCACATGTATATATATTTTAAATTTTATAAATCAACACTTCTGGAGGGTATTCAAGTAATTTTCCACCCCTAAAACTAGTACGTTTGAAATTCAGAAAAATATATGCATGTATCCAAAACACTTATCCAAAAATTATGAGATTTAAGATGGGAATAAATACACTTGGTCATATATTTTTATCAAAAAAAAGAAAAAAATTTAAAAATATAAGTTCTCTTGCTAACCTAGGCTAATAGAACCACAATCCTTAAAAATTATGGTTGGAGAAAATGTTAATCTTATATAGTGATTTCAACCAATTATCAAAACAAGATGAAATTAAGATACTCTAAACTATAAGATTAAATAGAAACTATATCAATTATAGAAAGAGCTAAACTATTAATAAAACGTCAACCATAAAGAGAGAATATCAATACCAACATGTAAATATACTCTTAGATTGAAATACCATACACAACTAAAGATTTTGGCAGAAAATTGTTAATAAATTGAAACAATTAAAAAAAGCAAAAAAAAAGTATAATTTAAATAATATAAACAATATTGGTTTTGAAATATCAAATTATTAATAAAAACATAAAGATATTTTTAAAATGGTGAAATAAGATCATTAAGCATTTTGTATTTTTATCTTAAAGCATTGCTTTGTTCTTCTCCTCCAATTTCTCATATTAGTTTTCTTCCCATGGGAGGATAATGTAAGAATTATCAGACCCCATAAATTGGGGTCTTTGCATGACCCATAAGTTCTAATTTGGTCTATCTATATCTCAAATTTGCTAAGAATGATGATGATGATGGCATTTATAGCTCAAATCTGCCATAAATTACAAGATACTAATTTCTGTTGAAAATGAATTTAAGACATTATATAAAATTTTAGTTCAATAACAATTTATTAGTTCGATGTCAAAAGGGAAAAAAAATTTCTTTGAGGAAAAATTTTAAGACATCTGAATTCATTTTTTGTTAGATGGCATAGGTTCATGTAATTTTTTGTTAGATAATATTTAAATTTTAGATGAAAAAAGATAATGATAAGGATGATGGCAGACTAGGCTATATAATCATCAAATTCCATTATTAATAAATTAATTAATAATATTCACCCCTACATTAAAATAATTATATAAATGTCTACATTCGTTTACACATACTTGTGAAGTACCAAACTTATAAAACCTAAAATGTACACATGCTTACAAACTATGGGTGTGTTTGGGAAATAATAAAACTTTTGAATGAAAAGTTCTTTGTATAAAAATTGTCAAAATGAAAGAAAATGATGTGATATGATAGGGGTATTGATAAAAAATAAAAATAATAAAGTTAAAATAGATAAATTAGTTGAACAGGTAATTGTGTAGAAATGATTGAAAAGTATGATAATTGTGTAGGAAGATGTGAACAAATGATTAAAAAATAATATAGTAATAGGAAATGAGAAGTTTTAGATTGAAAAGTTTTAACTTGATTTTTTTTTTTTTTTTTTTTTTGTGTGTGTGTTTTACCAAACACACCCTATATACGTAAAGTCACCAAAATACCCCACCACTATATTAGGCTCACTGTAAAAGCATAAGTATTATATCTGGACACATGAGTTTCACACCTCACACCCAAACAAGATATTTAAGAAACGATAATTAACCGCATCTTCTTCCATCTTCATCTCAAGGCTCAAGCCATTTATTTCAACCTTAGAGCCCATTAAATCCTATATAAAGCAACATTTTTAAAATACACTCAGCTTGCAACAATAGGCTCACAAAACATTCCACAAAATTATAAGCCCAGTAAGTCATGTAGAATACAAGATACTCAAACTTAATAATCTTAACTTAATCTTAAATCAACTCCATTAAAGAATCAACATTTAATCTTCACACAATACCTATGCACTTTCCATAGTTAAACAGATAGCCAATGCGGTCATCTACCACCATTTTCATCACTTATCGAATCCACCTCAAACGCAAAACTAACAGGGTTGACCAAGAAATTAGCATTCCAATCTGCTTTCATGCCAATGTGCCAATGCATCAATTATGTAACCACTATATCATTCCATCCTATTAATTAAAGCCATAATAAACTCATCACTAAATCGTTATGCATTTGTCCAATGCACTATTGTTAGGTTTGGATGTTGAACCTATATAAGTTTATGAATGAAGTTTTAAACTCATAACCCCAGAGATTTAAGTGCCATAGTGTGACTTCATTATGTTTGTGCCACCTATACAATCATTTATGTGGGCAATCATTTATGTGGGCTTGCAGTAACAAGTTGAATGTCCAGTTTAACAATAGTCCTTGGTATTTGACAGACAAATAACCTACATACTTTCAGGCCCACGTCACCGTTAAAACTTTCAATTCAAGTCAACTCTGGGCTACTTGCCTACTCCTATGCCCCAATATGTTCACTTCAGTTCTGTCATTCCTCACCATGCCACTACCATCTTAACATTCTTACTTTAGTTTGAATTTGACATTTGCTTCCTTTGCCTTCCCTCATTCCACTTATATTAGCTAGTCTTCAGGCTCACTTGTCTTAGAAATTATGGAAGACAAAGCTGCAGCCACGCAGCCATTCAGGGGAAGCATCTTTTATTAGCTTCCTGCAAGTGAAAATTTTCAACCATGCTTTCTGCATGTCACGGCATACAGCCAAACAGGCCCTTACATTTATCATGAATTCAAAAGTAAAACTCTACTTCTTCCAACACACTTGAAATCTTTGGGTATCATTATTTTCAATTTTATCTCATACATGATCAGCTCCAAATATCATAATCCTAAACAGTAATCACAAAGTCGGCCTCCTAAAATAAGGATCCCATGACAGCACTAATAAGCATCCATACACAGCAAATTCTTAGATTTTTCTCATAAATGCATTATCAAGGGCAGCCATATCAAATATCCACTTGGCACTTTAGGATGTCACCCGAAGAGACAGTATCCAACATTAAAAAAATTTTAAAAAGCAAAATTTTTGATCTAAAATCTAAATGACCATTGTGCTAGCTAAACTCCAACAATGTGAAATAACTCCCAAATCTGCAAATAAATAAAATAGACATTCTGTCAAGCCAACAACTAAAAGTTAGCATGGAGAAGAGGGTTACTGTAACATCCCTAAATTTTCTTAAAGAGTATGTGTGATCATGTTCGCTTGAGTATCTAAGTTTCTTAACAAGAAATTAGCGAGAATAAAGCAACAGCACATAGATTTTAAAGAGATCATTGATGAAGCAAAGCTCTGATGTTGATAATAATTTGATTCTAAATGGAAAATTCATAATTTAAAATGTAATTTATATATGGATAAAAAAATCTTGGAGTTTGGAATCCAAAGTAACAAACAGTTCATCATTCTAAGTCTTTTGGAGGAGGTCATGCTTGAGGTAAGGGCATGTTTGGTTGTGTGGTGTCACTGGTGTGACAAGTGGAAGACATGGTCGGAAATTTTTATGGTGTTTCACCAAAGCACGGAAGTAATTTCCCTCTTCAAAAACAAACAATTTGTCCCGTTTGCAGGAAGCCATCTAGTGATGCTTTTCATAAATGGGCTGCACAGTCAGGGCTTTGTATCTCAAAGATGCTTGGCCAAATAGGCCATCACTATGTCAACTTGTTAGAAGAGAAATAATAGTAACATCACTTTCAAGGAAAATAGTTTTCAATATATGATGAGATTAGTAAATTATAATTGTTAGAAAGATCTTAAAGTCTAGAATCCAGTCTCGAAAATAATTCATTAAATTATGATCAAAATACACAACTATGTCACAAAATTTAGATTGTCCCAATTGTCCCACAGGAAGCCAAGCAAAAATGGAGGGCAAATCCAGCATGCTAGAGAAGAAGCGCAACCAGCTGGTTGTTGGACAAAAAAGCCCTGGTTTTTCCGGAATATGTCAAACTTTCAGGAGATTAATTGTGGGGTCAGTCTGAAATCCTGGTGGATGTCGGGCATGTGCTGGATCTTGCAAAATTTTGCATATTTCAACTTTTTTAATAGAATGAGTATTTGAGTTACAGGAGAGGCAGTATTATCTGAGAAACCTAAGAAAGGACTATCAAAAGTATGGGGGATAGCAAGAATAAAGGGAGGTGAACAAAAGGAAGCCAATAAGCAACCAACAAATTACAAATTGAAATTATCAAATACTTTTTTAGTCAGCTTACAATAAGCATAGTTGACTCTCAATATGAGTTCATTTAAGAAAGCAATTCTTTGATAATGGCAGAACATGATAATTTTCAATGAAGAATGAGATTGATTTGTAAGCAACCAGAATCAAGTCTTGTTGTGTAAAGTATGAGTAGAATTGGTTATATTGCGGAAAATAGATTTCAGTTACTTCTGATATTTATGGTCAGGGGATTAAATTTCTGAAAGCATGAACTTATAATATAGCTTTGTGTTTTATAAGTTGCTTTCAAAGCATGGACAAACATTATCAGTATGCAAGATGTACGGTAGTATGAACGAGATAGTCAGTCAAGAATGTTGCATTGCATCGCCTCTTCTAGTGGATCAGGAAAAAAGCAAATCAGGCACGTATTGTATTTATAGTTGGTTAAAGGTGGCCTACGCTTAAAGCTCAGTCAAGTATGCCTCTTGTGCTTTGAAGTGCACCCAACTGAACTTGCTCAAAAATATAAGAACTCCCAGCATTCAAATGGAGTTTTGAATTTTCCAATTTGATCTTTCTTTTTCAATTTAACCAAATTTGTTGCCCTCTATTCTCTCCCATGCCATTTTCTAATAAAAAGAATTACACTTATTATGTGTTAATTAGATAGCTATGCCTTCATTTTAAATAATAATAATAATAATACTTAGCAGAGTCGTTTGTTCACTGTTGTTTTTTTTATTGTTTATAAACATGACCGTTGTTATCTTTTGATTAGACTCTTGAAATAATATTGATCCATTCCATTCAACTTAATATTGAATGTTTGGTACTCGACATTTGAACTTGTCGTTATTCCTAGCAGTGATGATTTAGGGTTCTATTGATATTTAAGTTTTGTTATTATGTTATCCTTGTAAGTTACAGACGTCGTTATATTTATTTAATCTTACATAATATGTGCCTTCCTTTACTTTGGGTGCATGCCTTTCTCACACGAATAAAGTAAAGTTCGAATCCTGGACAGCAATTAAGGAGCTTTATCTAATATAAATGACGGTCATGGATCTTGACATGAACAAGGCTAAAGGCGTGACACAAATGGTCATGATCTTTAAAACCTGAGTTGGTTTGGTCTTGTTACTGTCATATTAAACGGAATACACAAACTCAATGATGTCCTGTTGTGATGCGCCCGAAGGAAGATGCTGAGAGAAAAAAAAGACCCGAACAAAGCACGAGCAAACGAATATTTCAAATCTACTGATCAAATTTCTAAATCACAAGCCACAGTAATAGGAATCAGATTACCTTACAAAGTTGCTAATAAGATCTTTAAGTTCATCAAATTTTAACCAGATTGAAGAAATTGTACGAACCAAAGTTTTCATAGCAGCTGATCAGCATAGATCCGAGCCCATTTCTAACTAAAACAAGAAAATGAAACACGGTAACAAAGATCCAAATGCTAAAGCATGGCATCTGAGATCTGAAACTCAAAAATCCCACTCCTAACAGCAATAAATCGGCATTCAAAGCTTGGCGCAGACAAACCACGCCAAGAAAGAGAAGCCAGATGAGAAACGAGGAAACAGGTGTGGATTTCTAAGAAAATCACCTCTCTTGCCCGGCAGTATCCCAAATCTGAGCTTTGATGACCTTTCCATCCACGTTCAAGCTGCGCGTGGCGAACTCGACACCAATAGTGGACTTGGACTCGAGGCTGAACTCGTTTCTGGTGAACCTTGAGAGCAGATTCGACTTCCCGACGCCAGAATCACCGATTAGAACAACCTTGAACAGGTAGTCGTAATCATCTTCGGCTCTGTAAGTTGCCATCTCGCTCCGTCTGCAAGTGCTTTTTTCCTTGCTTCTACTTTCGGAGAGAGCGAGATTCCAAAGCTAAGAAGAGGTTTCTGGGGCTGGTCCTCCTCTCTTCCTCTTTCTGTTTCTCTCTCCCTCTCCTTCTTTCCTTTTTGGAGAGAGAGCCCCAAAAGCTTCGCTGGATTCGAAAGGAAAATAAACACGTAGACGCCGCGCCTTTTGAAGGTGCGGGCTCAGCCTGCGGCTGTCTGTTCTTTGTACAAGGGGACTTGAAAATTGGTATTTCCGAAAATTCCAACGCAACACACGGCTTCTAAATTCCAACGCGGATTTCTGGTGGATATTTGTAATTACTGGAGATTAGGAGGATGTTGCGGGGCAAAAGATCCTTTGATGGAACGGATTTTGCTCGGCTTGCGCGAGTCGGAAAATGATGGGAGAATCGCATCTGCCTGTGGATAAGACTCATATGGGAG
>JAXCLR010000001.1:90148482-90171049 GCA_035584095.1 Annona squamosa | reverse complement strand
GGTCCCTTACAAGTAGATGCACGCTCGTAGCCAACTAAAAAAAAGGCCAGATTGTGCCCCGTTCATGTGTCGTCTCAACTCGCTCTTCAAGTTGGTCGGCTTCACAAATCTAGAGAGGACTGGAAGAACAGGAGAGGATATAGGAAGCGCCGAAGCGGAACACGGTGGAATGGTTGCCCCAGTTTGCTCACGCGGCACTTGTGCCGCCGTTATGGACGGTCGACGCTCATGCGGTCGCGCCGACATGCCGTGCGTCTGCAAAATCACTGCCACCTGGGCGTGTCGAATAGCAAGTTGAGGGCGGTGTTGAAGCTTGAAAGAGCCTCGTTGTTCATTTCTCCTGGCACGGCTATGGATTGAAATTTCGGTGGGCTGATCCGTAATTTTTGGAGGCTAAAGGAATGCTATTGACAATTAAATGGATTCAGCAATTCTCTTTTCAAAACGTTATTTTGGAAACTGACTCATTACTGCTCGTGAAATTTCTCAACTGTCAATGTCACATTAGAGCTCCGGTGGGCAGAATAGTTGAGGAAATTAAAGATGAAAGTAGTAAATTCAGCAGTTGCACTTTCACTCATGTTTGCAGATCTGAAAATATGGTTGCACATTCTCTGGCTGAGAATGCGTTGTCTAAGGGACTGTCTAATTTGCTCATGGACTGATCTATCTCCTGTATGCATTACTAATGCTAGAAATTTGTTCTTTTTTTGGAGTTTCCTTCCCAACCTACTGACCAATGTTCTCAGTGATGGTGGGTCGGAAACTGGTAAAACTTTTCCAACGAAAAAAAAAAAAAAAAAAGCCAAACGCCAGTTTAATGCATTCTCGACCACTAATCTCCTCATTATGCAGGGTTTTTTTATTTTAAATTCTTTAACTTTATATATTTGCATTTTAAATTTGAAGTTTAGCCATTTACATTTTAATTTCTAAAAAGTTTAATTTTTTTGCATTTTAGACCTTGACCTATAACGACATTAAAAATTATCACTAATTTGCGCAAAAATGATGTGAATGTTCTCCACTATTTTTTAGGGAAAAAAAAAACTTTTCTATTGTAAACTTGAGTTTTTAAGTTTTCTCCATTTTCTGCTTAGACTTTGACAATGTTTTCATCTCTGATACATATTTTGGTTTCTCTTTTTGAAAAAATATTGCAGGGTTTTTATGTTATTTGTCATAGATTATTGGTAGTTTTAAATGCCACTATGAGTCAAGGCTTAAAATATGGAATATCCAAAGGTTTTAGATTTACAATACAAATAGCTATACGTCTGGAGTTTAAATTATAAATCTATAGATTTAGATTGCTTGATATTTTAAAAATTAAAAACGTCATTCTATGTATATGCAAAACATAGTACTAATTCGTAACTAAAGAGATTGTATCATTACTATGGGAGTGCTCCAAATAATTTAATAGTTTTTTCAAATGTTGATATAAATTTTACCATTCTCATTTCTCAATTTCATCCTTTTTTTTTTTTTTGAAAAATTGCCTTTGGAATCTTCTAAATTTGCGTATTTATATTTTAAATCTCGAATTTATGTATTAGCCTTTTAAACCATATGAAGTTTGGTTCTTTGTATTTTAGACCCCGGCCCTAACAGCATTTAAAAATATCATTAAAATATTATAAAATGTCCTTTGCTGGAAAATTTACATTTTAAACTTTTTAACTTTGCAGCTTTGCATTTTAAATTTCGAAATTTGCGAATTAACATTTTAAATCCTCTATAATTTAGTTCTTTACATTTTAGACCATTTACCCACAATGCATTAAAAATACAATCAAAATCTTACAAATATCTAAAACGTCATTTATATTTTAAATCTTCTAATTTTACATATTATATTTTAAAAGAACTACGGTTGAATTATAAAAATAATTAAATTCCATATTACAGAAACCGGTCCACATGTGCGCAAAATATAATAAAACATTAGATCATCAAAAGTTTTAACCTTCTTCCGGTCATTTAAGCTCTTGAATCGTGCATAATACGGCCTTAAATCAAGCTGTACAACAAGAGCCATTTGATTGTTAAAATGGTGACTACTTCAAAATAATTATTAGAGTAAGTAATGTTATAAAAATCGGACCAGTTAAACCCATCCAATCAAGAAAGGATGTCGCGTCCTATTTATAAAGGACTATACATACCTTGCGAATCGCGTAAGCCGCTGGTGGATGGGAAGAATCGGCCCGATTGGTTGACTCTTTAAAATAAAAAATGCTTTGTTAAACTTAAAATTTTAATTTAAAAATCTTCATTCAATATAATTATTTTATTTTTAATTATTTCTTCAAAAAATTTTATTTTAATAATTTCTATACAATTATCTTTATAACCAATCTATTTACTTTAACTTTTTTCTTATCGTTATCTTATTATATCTTATCATTTTTTATTAATTTAAAAACTTTTTATCCAAAAATTTTACTACTTTCTAAACCCACGCCAAAACAAAACAAAAATACTTTGATGGCATTATCCTAAATTTTAGGCACACGTGTGCCATACATCTCCCACATATGAAGGTGCAAGATTTTGAGATTAAAGAATTAAAATGGAATGCGACATAAATATTCAATTCGGCAATCAGATTAAAAGAATTCTGCCAGTTCTATAAGAAAGCAGCCAACTCATATGTCACATTTTTTAGAGATAAATTTTAATTTGGTTGCATTTTGTACCCAAAGCAGCTACGTCGTATATTAATTCGGTCAAAATTTTACTACTATTTTATTTAAATTTCAATAACTGCACTAAACATTATTTTTTATTATATTTGATGTAAAAAATGATTATATTTAACTAAATATAATCAATTGAAATTAAACAACTGAGTATTGATAGCTATACTAGCTATATAAATAATTGTAGCCAAAATATATATATTTATGTAATTAAATATAGATTATATGCTATTAATTTTTTTTTTTTTTATGAAAAGGATCCATCCCTATCCCAAACCCTTCAGTGGTAGAAGGAGTGGGGGATAGGGGGGGAAAAATTTAATTGCATGTATAAAATAAAATTTGTTGCGGCGCTTGAAGAAATCCTACCGAGTATTGCTGCGTACGAGGCTGATTCGAACGAAGACAACCTTCGTACACGGCGTCACGGCTCGTGTAGCTGAGAGAACGAATATATATATATATTCTCTATCTTCTTCTCTTCCCTTATTGGATGACTTCCTTCTTATCTTCTTTATTACAGGCATGATTACTATCAAGGGTTAACCTACCAATTATATAAAAAATAGTGTTATACTCATCAAGAATATTTGGAATTGTTATCTCTTAAGGTGTACTCATAAAAATATTTAGGATTGCTAGGTTTGCATGATTATTAATTTTTCTAATGCTAAGATGCATTTATAATCATAGACGTGGCATATCTAAAAGTAATTTTAAATTATTAAAATTTTTGAATCCAAGTATTTGCGATTTGAAAGCTTTGTCTTTCTATTAATATTTAAAGTCTGTAATTTCTCAGTTAATGGTTGAGGATTTATAGTATTTTTTAAAAAAATTATAAGAATTTTCTTAAAGTTTCGTTATAATATGTGTTGAGATATAATATAAATATACACCAACCAAAAAATTATAAAAATGTATAATATCATAATTATTTACGTTAATGTTACGGTCTAAACAAATTTTTATTACAGTCTAAACAAATTTTTATTGAACAATCAAGCAATTGGCACCGAACCAAACACTTATCCAGTTTGGTAATTGATCCTATTTTGATAACAATATTGTTTAGCACAAGACAACTTTTCATGTAACAATCACAACTACGAGAAAATCGCGGCTCCATAGGGCATTGTAGAAATCCAGTTGACATTTCTTTTTATGTAACAATCCCAACTACAAGAAAATCGCGGCTCCATAGGGCATTGGAGAAATCCAGTTGACATTTTGTAAGTAGTTGTTTCAAAGGATCCAAAGGGATGTGCATTATATGAGATTTTTCTTTCTTAATTTATAATACAACTTTTTTACTTTTATAATACAATTATTACCGTTCATAATAATACACTTTCACGCAATTTCTTCATTCTATTTAAGCGACTTCGAATCCTTCTAAAAAGACTTTAGGCCAACTCTTATATATCCAAGAGGAAAAGAAATATAGTTTCACTAGTTGGAGCTCAGATTCAAAACATACGAAAACTAGAAAGCTATGTAGGGGAACTATCATACCATCATGTATTAATTGCGGGCAACAAAGAGCATCCTCGTTCATTGAGAGTCTTCTATGTAATGACTCTCTTTTGTGTTAACAGGCAAAATACTTTTATATAAAAAAAAAAAAAAAAAACCTCTTGTACATCATATCTCACCAATGCGATTGATGGAATGGTCTACTTTTGGTCCATTTTTAATAGTTTGTTTCATATCTAATATACCATTATAGTCAACCCTGTTGGTTTTGCTAGAAGACCAGAGATCATATTAATTTGAAATGTGTATGGGTCATATCTTTTTAAAATGTATACACAAATTTAAAAATTACTCATATGAATATACTAAAATTTTAAAATGTTATAAAATCACATAAGTTTATTACTTTAGACAGGAAGAACATTTTAAATACTTAAATGTTGAGTTGAAAATGAGACCTCGTAGTTCTTTATAATGAACAAATAATTTTTAACGGTTTTAAAATTACTCTTAGGTAAATTCTTAAATTTGAGAATAATGTAATTTCTTGGATTGAAATAAATTTTATTCTCTTAAGTAAATATATGTTGATAAAATGAATGAAAGAATTAAATTGATATAGTCATCGACATGAGATTAAAACTAAACTACTACACAAATTTACTTTGGTAAGAAGAAAAGTGGGGAAGGCGACCTCCTTTCTAAAATTGCACTATTCAAGAGAAAAATGCATTAATTAGTTGATTTGGAGTTTTTTGGACTGATGCATAGGCAGCGGACTAAGCGTGAATTGCAATCCTAGACTAATGTGTTTGGCTGCATGAAATTTCATCACATTATATGATTAACGAGTCTAATTTGGTAGAATCTATGTTACGTTATGTCTTGTCAGGTCTGGTGCAACCAAACGCGGTCCCAGTGCTTTCTTTTGGACGTGGAAGACATCTCGATAGTTACATTGTTAAGTTAGGGTAGCATATTTCCAACATTTCATAGATTGAATAACTTCAACAGACCTCACCATTTTACTTGTACACATGGCATGGCATATGTAATATCGGTTAATATATTTGTCGTAATCACCTTTCTAATTTTTGGCTTTGAGGCAATATGTTCAGAAACAAATTTGTTAGTTTATCGCTAATAAGCTCTTAAAAATTAAAACTATAAAGAGAGGTGCGGGATGCTGGGACTAAGGACGGCTGAGGGCTGAGAGGGTGAGCCTCAAATGTATATTGCACGTCGCAAAGAAAAATGTTTTAAATTATTTTAATTTGATTCATTTGAAACTTAATTATTAAACGACAATTGCCCACTTAAATAGTAATAGTTTTTATAAGTTATTAAATTTGGTTGATCCAGTTTAATTAGGTTGCGACTTTGTTAAGCCAACTTATATGAATTTCGCAATGGGGCTGCATTTTTCAACCAAACCTAACCAGCCAATAAAGGGTCCCAATGCCCCTGATATCTGGGTTGCTCGTTGACCCAGCCCAAGCTGCACGGTCCATCCCCAGTTACAAGTTACAACGATGCCCGAGTAAAAAGCAAATACTTCAAAAATACAGTGCAACATAAATTGTTGACGCTGTACCATTGCTTACAAAAGCAATTTTCAAACAGCATTTAATAACGCAATCTTTAGATGATTTATACTTTTATTGAACGTGATACAGTCATTTAATTCTTTATTGCTCTTAAAATTTTTACGATATCCTTATTAACGAGTCTTGCTTCTTTGTTATTGGTTATATGGATGCGTTTTCGTATTGAAAGATGTTCATGACTACGTTTGTTGAAATATGTAAATTATGAAAAATGTTCAAATTCATTTACATATGCGTTAAAATTTTATAATATTTATAAAATTATTTATTTGAGTAAAAATGATATTTTAGACAATTTAAGCATTAAAAATAAACTTCTAAAATTAATATTTAACATTAAAATATTTTGTTATATATATATATATATACTTTGTAGATGAGATCATGCATAATGATGAGTTCAACTAAACAAATAATGTTAAATACCGTGAACAGAGAATATTTCTTGTATCAATTATTAAATTGAACCAAAATGGACAAAATTTTACCAAAATGGGTCTAATAAAAGCAGGACTCCTACACTTCTTTGGATAAATTCCAAAACATAAACTTAATAACCTAGCTGTCTACTTGAGTGTTAAGAAGGGTTGACATGTGTCGCGAGGACGTAGATTCAAAACCTATACTTGTGATGTAAAGATTACTCAACTTAATTGTAACATCAGATGAAATGCACCACAAAATGATAAGAACTAATTACGTGAAACTCCTTGAATTGATATTTGATGAAAACAGAAATAGAATTTACAAATTCAAAAGCAAAATTAGATCTCAATCCAATTGTACAATATCCTATAAATGTAAAGGAAAATAAGAAGTAAAGAGACAGAGCATAATCAAAAATCCAAATCACCCCCAAGAAAATAAACTCTCTCATTAAGCCTCTCCTTAACCAATGTTATAACAATCTCTTCTTCTCAGGCTTGGGCTTAAGGAAATATTTGAACCCTACTAATAATTGTGACCCATTCACACTCCAACCTTTGAGGCCAACTACGAGATAAGACAGATGGTCTTATAACAAAAATAACAAAGGTCACATTTGGTAACGGATGGTGGGAAACATGGGTAGAAAATGATTGAAGCACGGATTTCAAAGTTCATTGTTAATCAATTAATTATCATATTTTTTCTATTTTTACCTCTATATTTCTATCATTTTCCTAATCAATTACCTTTCAACAAGTCTATTTATTTCAATTTACCCATATCATTTCATATCAATCATTCAATTTTCAAAATATTTCATATTCTACTCTCATCACATACCACATTTTCTACCACTTTCACTTTCTCAAATGTCACCCAAGTTAAGTCTAATATAATCCGAACTTCGAATACCGCTAGAAATTAATAATATCAGAGATATCATCTGATTATAATTTTTCATGGTCGTTACACCTAATTTTTGTACGTGAACTCACCACGTCCCCACCTGCTTTCTCCCAAATAGCCTTGAATCGTGGTGACAAATTGCACACCTAATCATGCCACCCACGTCTTCCCCATAATTGCATGCCACCATACACGTCATTTTCATCATTCTTTCCTTAAATAATTACTTCCTCTCCTTCCCAGCATTTTTCCCCAAGTTTTCAGCCCTCCTTTGGACCCTTCCAGCCATTTTCACTCCTCCTTGGAACCTTGGAGTCGTTGCCCATGTCCATCTCAGGGACCCCATCTCCCACTTTGCTGCATGGCGCATCCTCTCCCATCGTCCAGCTGGTGCCGAAATCCGTGTCGGACCAGCTGCTCGTGAAATTTTCCGACCTCGCTGAATTCGACTTCGAATACGAACGGAGCGGGCTCTGGTCGCCGCCTGTCCGCCGGTTCGTGTTCCTCAGCTCGCCTGGCCGAATATGCACCGAAGATGAAATGCTGGCGGAGCTGAACATGGCTGCTCTGCCTCTGCGGACGCATCGAGATCGAGGTGGAGGTGGCAGCAGCGGCTCCGCCTTCGGTTGGTTGCACGTGTGGAATTGGATCCATCTATCCTTCCATTGTAGCAGAAGTGCAAATGTGAGACCGAAGACATGTTGAGGAGCAGTTAATTTTTGAAGATTGTTTGGATTTTGGTGAGTTGGGTTGTTCCTTTTTACGGTTATCAGGGTCTTAAATTAATGAAAGCTGTTTTATATCCTAATGCGAAAACGCATTTAAGGAGTTTTTGATGGCTGTTGGGCCGTATCATGAATATGTTGATGTTGAAAGTCGGCTGATCTCTTGTGCATAGATTTCAGTTCTGGTGTGCTTTTCCCTCCAGATAATGGGCTTTATTTTTCACGAAAGATGATCATCATCCGAGCTTGGACCACCTTTCACTTCTTACGAATCCGATGCCTTTCATAAATGACTAGTTGTTGGGAAGTCAGGAGCGTACGGAAAAAAGACTTCACAAGCAATCGGCAATGATTTTCTCAAACTTGATGCCTTTTCAATATCTCATCATGGCATCCTATCAATGCAAGGAGTGCAGACATCAGCCGCTGAAATGCAAAGAATGATGCCCGCAGTGCGATCAAGCCGTCACAAAAGGTTTGACTACGACGAATAGCTCTCGCAAATAAACGTGGCTCGTGGCTTTTAGCGACGAAAATATCGACGATCTTGCAGATAGATGGCAACGAAAATTTAAATATTTGATAGCGAAGACAACAAAAATATTAGTCGCTAGAATAGCTGTAAAAGTCAATAGAATTTTATTATAGGATATGTTTGGTAAGATAAAAAAAAAATTTTAACTCCTTGCTGTACATCTTTTGATACATTTTGACTTGTGACTGTTATGTTATTATCTTTGATAGTGGAGCTCAAACCTTTGATGAGGAGGCAGAAATTCGATAAGGAGGGACATAATATTATTTAAAGGGGGATAATAATAATAATAATATTTGAGAGGAGGCGAAATTCTTTTTAAAATTTTAAAAGAGGTTTCTTAATTTTCGAAATTTCCGAAGGGCAATTGCCCCTTTAATCAACACCATGTCTAATTATTTTTGTATTTTAATAATTTTTTATGTATTTTTATGCAACTAGTCTATTTATTTTACTTTTATTTTTTACTCGTAATTTTTATCTCTTTCATTTCAAATCATTTTTCACTTTTCTCAAAACTTTTTCATAAATTTCCCCTCCTTTTTTCAACTCTTCCCAAAAGTATATGCTCCAGTTGACAAGTAGCACCACATCTCCATATTTCGTACGACAATTATCTTTTAGAAGGAAAATAATTTTTAATTTATTCATACATAGACAAAAAGGCATTATAGTATCTTCAGGGGCTATTCATGGCTAGTATCATTTTAGGATAAAAAAGAAAAAAATGATCCTTTCATTCCCAATATACTTCTACCCAATCCAGCACACTTTTACCCGGTTCTAATTAATAAGTTTTTACTTATTCCCAATACACTTTCATCCTAAAATTTGATTACATCCTTATCTTATCCTCTGAACATTCTGGACTAACGTACATATATCAAAACTGTTTATAAATACGTAAGTTTTATAAATGTAAGAAATTTCCAGCATACATGAATTAAGGTACAACTATTTGATCTGGCCTTATCAGTCTCTACAGTCAGACATTTAAAGTCTACAGAGGAAAACATCATAGCGCCAGCAAAGTTGTACCGTCCAATAAGAATTAAAAGAGTCTTTTAGTGAAGACAACAAATTACTAGATAAGAAGCGCATTAGAAATTGATCAATCTAAAACATTTTTTTTTTGCTTAAAAGTTCGCAAAATTTAAATGTTTGTATACCACCACTGTTATTGTTTCGAGTTCGACAATCAAATATTGGACTTATAATGAAATATTTATCTGGTTATTGAATAAGTCTAATTGATCCATTTATCGACATCACAGCCTAACAATTTGTTCTTTTACACGATAATCAGATAATCGCTGGTAAATATTCCGCCGGTTGATTACAATCCGTTCTGGTTCTACTTGGTTAATTGATAATTTTGATCTCGCCCCCACCGCCCAATGATGAACATCGCAGATGGGAAAAATATAAAAATTAATGCTGCAATCTGTGTACGACGTCATATTACCAGGGGAATCCGAAAATGGGCGATCTGTCGGTCGATCACATCAGCCCCCATGATGACAAATGCATGATATCGCTTCGTTCTTGCAAAGACAGGGACACCCACATGCTTCCCTGGAAAGGAGAGATCGTATGATACTAAAAATCCTCTGTTCAGGTGGGGCTCTCCATACTCAAGCCACCATAGGCAAGTGTAAATTCATAAAGGCTGAAAAATCACTTTTAATCCCAAAGTCAGGACTCAGAAGAGCTTCCGCGCGCAAACAATTCAAGGATTCAGCATTTTTGGTATGAATCTGCCCAATCCTTCGGTGGATACCAGACAAAAAACACCCATTTATTTGGACATGAGTCTGCCTGAATTTTGGTCTGCTTCATCAGAGGATTCAGGATTCCCAGCTTCTGTTGTCGTTTGGTGAAGTGTTGCTATCAGCTCCTGAACATGAACGTGGGAGAGTCCCTCAAGAACGAAAGGAACGGCTTCTCGTTTGCATTGAAAATGGTCCACAGGCTCTAGGCGGAACCAGGTCGTCTGTCCCATTTGTGTCCCAGTGGAGCAAGGCATTTCCGCTTGCTTCCTGGTCGTTCAAGGGGTTAAGATTTTATGAATTACAATTTGGATAAGTTTGACAATGAAGGGAAAAAAAAAAAAAAAAACCTTTTCCTCTTTTCCACTCGTTCTATAAATGCCACATTAAGGTAGGAAAGACCCTTTTTTTCAATAATAATAATAATAAATCCTACAGAGCTATAGTTGTTATTGAAGGAACGATGTAGCAGTCTTTACCTCGTGTTTCTATAACTCAGCCTTCTCATCTCACCAAAAAAAAAAAAAGAAAAGAAAAGAAAAAAACCAACAGTACACACATTTCCTTCCTAGCTTGTAACTTACCAGTAGATTTATATGGTTGTTTTTCAGCCATCCTTTTCATGCTGCTCATCCATTTTTAGGGGGAAAAAATCGAAGTTGCCATCTTCTGCTTTACATCTTAGCACTTTGCTCTTCTTCACTGCCTACACGGCCAGGATCAAGATTAGAAATTTTGATGCTCATGGCCATTCTACACATATTCAGCATGCATGTTTCGTTAATCCAGCCACTGACCTCTCACCAACAATTACTTGGCAGACGCAAGAACAATGGCTGGTAATAAAGTGGCAGTTTCATCAGGCCCGTCTTGCTCATTTTTCTCCCACTGAACGTCGATAGTCGCCTTAATTTTCATCAGCTATCCACCCACAAGCTCAAATAGGCAAATTTCTTATTGGGTGTTGGGCGGGAAACTATAAAAAAAAAAAAATTGAGAGGGGGGCACGATCAAAGTCCTATAGTACATGCAAAATGAGTTGATAACAAGTCCTGTTTGCGTTTGATAGATGATACAGCTTCGGTCGTTCGAAAGAAAAATGTATTCTCACCTCAGTGGCAATGTTTATGCCTACAAAGTTAAAACGGAGAAACCATAGTTTGTAGCCGTCAAGGAAGCCTAAGCAGATGCTTCGTGCTGATAAGTCTAAAAATTTTCATTTATTGTCATATTAAATTCACGCTATTAAATATTAAAATGTTAATTAAATGCATGTTTTAAATAAAATTTCGTGAAAATTACAATTTTCATAAAATATCTAATTTTACTATAAAACGGTTCATTTTTCAACATTCTTAAAAATATAAAATTATAATTCGATCCTCGAGAAAATTTTAACGTCGAAATGTGCATTAGCATATTAATATAATTGAAACAAAATTATAAAATAATTATAAAACCTGGGTTGAAGTGGACTGTTCTGTAATCTTAAACCAAAATTATATAAATATTAAGGGACCCAAAATAAAAATTATAAAATATCCATCGCATATTGAAATTATTTGGGTAATATTTTCATTTTTTGCTATTGCATGTGTACGAGTGGTTATGCACAACCGGAGCACCATTTCTGGTGCTCCATCATCCCCAAATCCTGCAACAGCCATGGCGTCCCTCTCTTAGTCCGGTCGGGTAGGAAGCCAGCAGCCATCTTTCAGCCGTCCGTTAGCAAGCACCCGCTGAAAATCTAACCTCCCTTGAATCTGGTTAGTAGCACCCTTGCTCCATCATCTCTGTTCAGCACCGATCAAAAGGGCAGCAATAGAACTGGCAGCCATGGATTTCAATGAATGGCAGCAACTGCCCACCTCCATCGATTTGAGTAGCAGCAGGGAAGAAAAGCCACACCCTCCATTCAAGCTTCAATCACCGAATGGTAAAACCCACTAATTTCGACAGCAACTACCTCCTTTAAAAAAAAAAAAAATCTGCAATCAACTTCGAAGCTCCAAAATCCAAACCCACCTGCACAAATTCAACTGTGACATTTTCCAGTAAACACCAAACATCAATAAACCAGCAGCAATTTCAGCACCGCCCCTGCTTGTCTCCCCATCTTCTCCAACCGCGGCACCGAAAAATCCCAGCTAGCTGTTCGCACAATCCAAGCAGCCGAACAGCAGCCATGGCTCTCCACGCGCAGCAAAGCAACGACACGTTCCAAGCAGACCTCTGCTTCGGGTTATCTACTCCGACGGCATCACCGGCACTACCGACCACCTTCGAAGGCACGCCCAGGGACCAACAGGCGCTGCTGGAATTGGAGGACACGGCAATGCGGCTGAAGAGGGAGAAGGAGACGCTGAGGAATACTCGTCATGCGGTCTGTCTTATAGGGAAAAGCAGCAAGCAAGGAACGACCGCCTAAAACAGCCTCTGTATCTTCGATTCAAGCACCGATAGCAGAGCCGCATAGCATCCCATCTGTCCAAGTTCAGCACTCAATCCACGATCCCTGCAACTGGCCAGAAAATCCCACAACTCATCAGTCTATCTCAAAACCAGAAATCCATTTTCTCCTCTTCACCAAATAGCAACAGCAAGCATCTCTGATTCAAGCAATCGGCAGCTGCATCCAGCCACTAATTCAAGCGGCGTCCCAAACCGGCACTCTGTACATCCGTGATCAAGGTAGCTATGAATTAGAACTTCCGGCCATCCTAAAATTCCACGAAGCAAAATCCAAACAGCAAGATTTAGTAGCATGTCACAATAGGAGAATCACGGTGGATTCATCATCATCAGTTGCGATAAAGAGAAGGTAGCCAAATGCGTGCGACGAAGTGGGAATCCCATCGGATTCTAAGTCAAGCCAAGGGGTTCTCTAAAACTATAAAAAAGGTCCCTCCACTTCTCCTCAGGATACAACACTCTCCCATCACTTGAAGTGGAGCCCATTTAGGTAGGACCTTTGCCAAGTGAGAAAAACTCCAAGAACTTAGATTGCTTCTCAAAAGAGTGATTTTTTGAGCAAGAATTGGTGTAAGTAAATTTTCTGTTAATTATAGTTTTTGTTGTCTTTAATGCTTTATAGTTGTTAATTTTAGATTTGTAATATTTAGCGTAGATTTATCGCTTTCGCATTGTAATTTTCAAATTAAGTTTAATGCAATTTTCATTCCTGTTTTCGTAGATTAAATTTTACTTCTGTAATCTTTTAATTACTGTCCTAGTTTAGATTTAATTTTTAGTTAATTACAATTTCTTCTTTCCTTTTTTTTCTCTCTTCTTTATCTGCTTTCTCACTTTTCTTTCTCTCTCTTTCTAATTCTCTTTTCTTCCATCTCTGGTTTTTTTTTTCTTTCTAATTTCTTTTCCCTTATATCTAATTTCTTTCTTTCTTTTCTTTATACCGTCTTTCACTTTTCTCTTTTATTTTGCCTTAAAATAATTCAAAATTATATAGTCTCTCCGTGGATTCAACCCGACTCACCGTTATTGTACACTATCAGCTTTAATGCGTTTCGGTAAATTTTAATTAAACTGATGATCACAGTGCTCTTAACGACAAGCACTTGGTGCGCATCACATCCCTGTGTGGGTTTCACTTTCTGATCGATGGTGCGCTTGCCACAAGTTCTATGCAAGACCCACACATGAACAGCCAACAAACAACTGATGCTATATAAATATTTCTCATTCTTAATTAATTCATCTTGATTCTCTGATTTACATGTGCCTGTGAAGTCTTCTGCAAGAAAATAATAATAAAGAGTAGTCATCAGAAACATTCATGACTTCAAAATGAGAGCGCGAAGCATTGGCGCATTGAGGCCTGAGTTTCGAATATATTGGGGAATGGGAAGTTTCCCTGGGGCATCAAACATACACATTGGGGATAATTAGATCAAAATATACACATTTCTTTCCCATACCACAGGTCTTTTCAGCATGATATCAGTGTAGAACACCACTACCAAGATGATAGAAGGATCCAAAATGAATGTCGCACTTTTCACAGACAGATTCCCCATCCAATAGGATAATTCATATCTGAAACTTGAGCAGGAATATAGATGGTCCACACGCCCAACGAAGTGCCAGATGGCTTTATTTCTAATCTGGTAAAATCTCATGATGGCATTTACCATTTGCATATTGTTGCTTTTCAGTGGGATATCACAAAAAAGATGGTATGGAATTACAAATTGCTGCGGCAGGTTGATAATTGATGATTAATCCCATCTGTTGTTCTTGATTTTCTTTACGAGGACAAGCATCAGACAAAACCACAAGGTGAAGACTCTTTTTCTTTTCTCAGACTTACATGCTGAAAGTGCAGTTGGTCATGCATACAGATCAAACTAGTGCAGGGCGCTCTTCCAAGGCTTCCTTCCCTGTAATTCCCTCTTTCAAAGTTTTGAAATACACATCATAATCCTTTTCTGGTGGAGGGTTTTCAGGATCCACTGTAAATGTCTCACTAAATGGGATCACACTTGCAACCTGAAAAATGTCAAAATGTTAGAGTTAACAGTTAACCAAAAAAAAGAAAAAAAAGGGAAGAAGAAAAATGAATCCATGCGACTCTCTAGAGCGGGTCATCAGTTGACATTCTCCAGGGAACGAATAGTTGCTGTTCAAAGGATTGGTATGAGAAAAATGTCAAAAAGTGCCCTCTACTGTACTTAGATGGCATGATTATACTATACTGATTTTATCTATGTGACTTAAATCATGCAGCCACAAACTCATGCTCCACACCAATAAACATGTCCATGTTCATGTTAATAGCTTGGGTAGAAGAATAGTGGTTATTTCCATAAACATAGGAAACAGGCACATGATTTTATGTGTTTCATGATGATAAAAATTTCTCAGAGTGCTTGAATTGGTTACCTCAAATGTCTTGTCAAGTGCGTATGGGCTTTCAAGAGCAGCAACACATATACGGGCAATTTCTTCTCTTGATATCTTCCCCTGCAGCCATAATATGATTAACAATGAACTTTAAGTTCTCAGAAACCCATTGGTACACCACTGATGCATGCACAGAAAAATGCTCCCAGATGATCGATGGGCCATTGCTAGCACTATGAGACAAATGGGAAAGGAGAACTCAGATGAATGTGATACCGTTAAATTGTCTCCCTGATCAAAAATGAGATCAGCTCCAGCAGGTTCTTGAGTCAGTGCACATGGTCTTACTATCGCATACGGAATTCCACTTTCCCTTATCAAATCCTCCCCCTAGAGAAGATGAAGCATGAAGTAATTTCTAGTCAGCCATTATATCAAATATGATAAAACACGTGCCTACAGACATGCTCAATATAGTCCAGCAATCTTCTTCTGAAGCGTCTCACTTCATTGACCCGTTTGGTCTAACTCCAGAAATAATGTGAAATTGATTAAACATGCATTATATTACATTGCCATTTGCCTGGTCAAATAAACTCGATATGTCAGTGCTGGTTCACCAGTCAACAACAAAATTTTCCACATGGTAAATCAGATTGTGTACAGAGCTTCTCCACACTTCTCCAGATTGAATGGTCTTTACTGCCATATCAGATGCTAATTTAAGGAATGCCATCACCAATTTAAAAACTGGGTTGACCAGGAAAATCCTACAGTTCAATTCTGCATGAGGTATGGTCATTGCTGTTTTTTTTGCAAGGTAGACTAAGAATTATGCATGCATAAAAAATTTGCAACCTTCAATTTAAAAGTGAGAATGAATCCTAAATCCTTGTTCAATCGAACGGCAGGAGGTTGTTTGCTTAAATTAATTCCAGGCCTGTCAGGCCGAGTAACTCCTGCAGCACCTATGTGTACAAACCTGAAATTGAAATAACAACCAAAAAAGAAAAAGGAAGAGGAAGAAAATTTGTTATTTTAGTCATAGCATCATCTTGATGTATTCACACACCCTTGAGAGCCATTATGTCGATGATCAGTGGTCAAAAGATAAACCTGGGAGTTATTGGTTCTTTTATGTATGCACGGATGCTTGATATTGGAAGTTGAAATGCACCTTCCACGAAAGTTGGGTTGAGCTTCCCGTCATACTCAAACTTGCTGAACATGAGCTGCAAAAGACATTTGTTGAAGGTATCAACAGTCTGCATAAACGTGATGAAAATAGAAAAGATGGAATTATCAGAATAGATGTATTAGGATCGATGAGAAAGCTTGCCTGTAGTGAAATGATTTTGCTGGGATCAAAGGGAGGAGCATCTAAGACAGTCCTTGCTCGAAACACTGGCCTTAATGAAGAAAATGGCAGGCATATCTGGAGCAAAAACTAAGTCATGGTAAGCTACAATTTATTAAATGGAATACAATGTTGCTATAACAAGACTTACTGTCTGCCATTGCTCCTTCACAGTGTCAAAGCTTGCAGTATAACCCACAGTATCCCAATCACTGCTAGTACGGACAATAAGTTTATACCGACGTCCATCACCTCTTACTCGTAGTTCCAGTCCATCGTATGCGGAGAGATCCTCTGGTACAGAAAAATTCTGGCACACCGACAAATTGTGTCCATTTTGTATAAGCAGAAGAAAACCCTCACTAGCAGATGTAAATCAGACTGGAATTTCGAACCACAAAATCAAGGAAATGCCCATAACGTTAACTGTTTGAGCATCATAGAGTTAGATCTATTAATTTTCTATTTACATTATTATATACCTTCTACAACCTTCAAAGAGCCATGTTCATCACTGCTTGAATGCCCACACTATTGACATGGGTGTGTGTAGGGTAATGTGAGTAAGAGGTCCAGGGTTCAAGTGTAGGGTAGAAGACAGTGGCCTTGTTCCCCGCCCTTAAGAGTATACCTCCATCATGTGCTTAGTCATCCAAGATGGGCGACACAATAAAAAAAGCCATGTTCCACTTAAGCATGTAAATATGTGCAATTAATCCTCACATTCAATTGTAACAGTGGATTATTTTGTCAATTTACCAATTATTTCAGAGATTCACATTCAGGATCAGGAGTAAGGTTTAGAACAAATGAATCCAATATGAAAGCATAGGGTTTTTAAGACTTAAAATTTATAACAGATTTGAAAACAAAGGACAGGAAAAAATCTAATGTAAACACTACAATCGTGTCATTTCTCCTGAAATAATTCCTAATCCTCTGGCATTCCAGCTATGCAAGGTACGGTTGGGATGTGCTGTATTCACTACCAGCAGAAGAAATGCAAACACCATAAGATTTTAATTGCAGAATCCTGCTATGCTTTGCCATTATAAATATGTTTGATTTACCCTTGTTCTGATACTACTAAAGCCACCATTGTTTGCTGTGGAGACGGTGCCTGCAGAAACCACATGAATGCCTTCAAAGACAAGGAATAGATGGATCAAGGCAAGGCATGCTCCCACAAGAAAAGGAGGGAAGGAAAAACCTTTGAATATCCCAGTTGGACCTCCCTCTTCATTGCCAGTTGGATCAACTAGATAGGTACTTTTACTCACACCTCCCATAACAACATCATCTAGAGCACCCCAAGCTAGCTGCCCAGAGAAACCATCTGCATATGGAAACACTAAATTATTTATCTTCATGATATAGAACTACACAATGTCAATATACTTTGATATGACTGATGAATCAAATATTTGTATTAAGAGACTATGACAAGAAAATAATAATAATAATAAATCAATCCTAAGACTATAATTTTTATTTTGTTGTCTTATGAATGCTAGCAGTATAGCTAGTGAAAAATAAAAGTAGATACTAACCAACTATTTCTGGATATTACCTGCAAATCCAAGGAGCACTTTTCCATCTCGGAGTCCAATATTACTCTTCACTGCATTGGTCAAATTCTTCATACCTACATACTCTACCATTTCAGGTGAGGCTCCTTTTATCTACATTCAGTAATCAAACAGTTTCACAAGTAAGTTGACAAGGGTAAATGGAAAGGATGAAATTTTAATTTAGCATGATTTCAATTCAAAAATCCTTGACATGCAAAAAATCATCCCACCTCGGGCTCGAAGAATTTAATTCCCTGTTCCAGGAAATGAAGCTCCATTAATATCATCAATGAAAGCAAAGAGAAAAATGCTCTACATATGAAGTGAGGCAGAAGAATAACTTCACTATATGCAGAAGTTGCATTTTGCTCAGGAGTATCCTGGCAAGTTATGGGAGAAATACAGTAATGCTTCATGGAGAAAAGAATTTTTCTAATTATTGAAGTTTTGAGATCTTCGATAGAAAATTATCCAACTATAAAGAAGATAAAAATTATCTACCTATAAAGAAGATATCGTCCAATCAATCAATAAATTTTTTTTCCAAAAAAGACGGTCACCAGAGAAAGATCATACCATGCTTCAACGTTTAATCACAGCAATACATGATTCACAAACACAGAATGGCATGATTCATTTGTTAACTGACTTAAAAGTACTTGCCTGGCTGTATTTAGCTCTATCAGGAGTATCTCCTTCCTTGGGACCAACAATCACAGAGGCAGCATTTATGACTTTTTTCACTCCTTCGAAGTACTTGGGAGCAAGAGTGCTTTCCTTGGTAATGTCGCCAACCATCTTCACAAACAAAGATAGACCAAGGAAGGAAAACATATTAAAAAATTAATATGGATAGAAGGGGCTGAGGGGGAAAAAAACAAAGTGGAACTGGAAGCCTTGAGTAAATAAGGGAACAGCCATAAGAAGTTTTCACACTTCCACACTGTAGACATAAGGAGGTCCCTTTATTCGCAAACATCATCATTTTGTGGTCAACTTTTCTCCTTTTTTGCCCATTTAAAATCTTCAATAAGTTCATAGTCATCTAATCATGTATTTCATATGCAACTGAGAATTGTAGAACAGATGGCTTACCACGTCGATATCTGGTCCTAGCATTTTCTTTGCCTTCTCTTCATTTCTGACCTAGATTCTCACATGAAACCAAAGCTACCATGAATGTCAATTCACCAAAAAAAATAACGTAATTCAGTTTTAGATTTTACTAATGATGGTGCAGTATTATGTATGCAGAAAATGACGCAAATTGCAGAAATGCATCTAAATACCAGAGCTCTGACTGGAATCCCTTTCTTGCATAAAACGTCAATTACCCTTCGACCAACTCCACCAGTTGCTCCAACTACCAGCACCACATCTGAATTGTGCATTTTCTTTGCCGGTTCGGGAGATGTTTGATTTGACAGCTTTTGTATTATAAATTCGAAGAACTTCTCAAATGAAAAAAAAAAAAGTTGTGTTAGCCAGCACGTAAGTATTTGCTTCTTATTCATCAAAAAAAAAAAAAAGCATTTGCTTCTTATCACAGAGAAGAGAGTGTTCTATACAATGTGTAGAATTCACAAGTGACCAACCTTAGCAGGAGATGGGGGCCCATTGAAAAAATACAATGTTCTTACAAATCTTCCAAAATCCCAGGGTTGCCTGCCAGCCTCAGCAAATATTGAGACTGTAGATGTTCGTGAAGAGATTGGAGGTCGAATTTGCCGGCGAAGAAAGGCATGCAGTCTGTCATTATGTTGAAGAAACTGTTTAGAAAGGGGAGGCAGGACCCTGTGATTTAAAGTTGTCTTACAAAACCTCCTATCAATAAGTGATGAAGAAAAACCCTGCAACATCAGTTAATCAGTTCCAAATACCATCTGCTAATATAGGATTGACTCTAATATGGGTACAGATTGCAGAGAAAGAAGCAGAAAAAGAAGGGCATGGGATTTAATGCCACCGTAAGCTATAGTTGCATGAATTGTTTAAGGCAATTTCTACACTGCAATCACTTTGAATTTACAAGAATGGAATTCAAAATAGGAAAACACATGGACTACTCAGTTTAAACAGCTTGAAAGACAAACCCAGCTACTCTGATCATGACCCCACTTTCAAACCTTTGTGCTAGTCCTCATGTGTTATTTCAAATTTGACAAGAGATAAATGATCAGTTCACAACAAGATGGCCCACTTTAGTTGACTGAAGAATAATGTTAAGAACCACGTTTTCATTCTTAAAACGCTTCAATGAAGGGAAACTAAAATCTCCCTGTTAGAGTTTTCCGATTATATAGTTTATCGATCGGTTAAACAGAAATGAATCTGCACATTCAAGATTACAGAATGAACTTGTGCATGATATGGGTTTGGACTTCACTGAGAAATTTGTTTTTCATATTTTTATTACTGACAGTTGCTGGGGAAGCGATTGATTTCAGCACAAGTCAAAAACATGATGCAGTCATTCAAGCTATAAGCATCGAACAACATGAAATTCAGCTAATTTGGAAGTGTGTGTGTGTGTGTGTTGGGGTGGGGTGGAAACATCACACAGTAGAATCAGAAGCAGGCAGATTCTCGTACTCAGCTTCTCACATTCTCTTCACCTCGCATGTATAAATTTTAATAGAAATTCAGGACTAATAAGGTGGTAGAAGATGGGGAAAGGAAAATGCTCAACTACCTGAAAACTGAGGAGCGTCGAAGGAGAGGAAGAACAAAAGCACTCCATACTCTCTCCCTCCTCCCTTAATCACAAAAAAGAGGAAATGCTATAAAAATTCCGCAAAATGACTGGCTTTTTGAGCGCCTATCCCCACCACAAGTAGAGGATTCTACTCGACTTAGCGAGCAGCGACGCCGGGTATGTCGCACGCGCGTGCCTACACACGCGGCTAGACCTGCAAATAAAAAATGCGATTGGAAGATTAACTTCGGCATAAAGGCGAATATCAGATGCTGTAGTTTAGAATTCTGGTTTTAGGTTGTTTAAGTTATCCAAAGTTCACAAAATAAACTAAATTTCAAATGTTTATTTCTTTACCGTTCATTTCTTCTGCAGAGCCTATCTCGGCTAATGGTATTTTTCCCGGTTTTCAGACAAAAGATTCTGCAGGTTTGAATCCTAACTGATAACAAAGATTCGATTAATCCGATGGCCAATTTTCACGGAAAGAGGTGCACCTGCGTGCATTTAATTCATTTTTTTTGAATTTTTTTTTAAATAACTATCAATCTAAGTAGATTTAACATATTTATCAAGTTATACTATTTTTAGATATTTTTAAATATTTTTACTTTTTAAAATCATTTGCATTTTTAGGGTGTGTTTGGAAATAAGAAAAAAATGTCAACTTAAAATTTTTCAATCTAAAACTTTTCACACTCTATAATTATTATATTTTTTAATCATTTTTTTACATTTTCTTATACAACTACCTTATTTCTCAATCATTTCTATACAACTATCCATACAATTAACCTATCTATTTTAACTTTATCATCTTTACTCCTTATCATTACCCATATCATATTACATCATTTGACAACTTTTACTCTCCAAAATTTTTCATTAAAAGTTCTATCTATTCCCAAACACACTTTTAATAAAAAATGTACAAAAATGATAAAATTTTTGTACTCGTGTTAAATGTACTTAGATAAATAGTTGTATAAAAAAATTTTAAAAAATTAAAAATGAATCAAAGTACTCGGGTTCACCAAAGCTAAGTACACCCGTGCACTGTATCATTACCTAATTCTTACATATAAGTATGAGTTATAGTTGTTTGTACCTGGATGCACTTAGGTTTGGCGCATCGGAGTGCATTTAATCTAATTTTTAAATTTTTTTAAATTTTTTTCATACAAGTGTTAATCAAGTGTATTTAATATATGTTCAATTTTTATCATTTTCGATAATTTATAGATTTTTTTTGAATTTTTAAAAATTAACGACATTTTTGGTAATAATGTTGCTAATTTTTAAAAATCCAAAAAATATTTATAAATATTCAAAATACTAAAAATCGATATATATATATATTAAATACAATTAGATTAATAATTTTATAAAAAAAATTAAAAAATGAATAATTGCACCAGATGCACCGAAGGGAAGTGCATGTCCTAACCAAAGTATTCAGATGGGTTCAGATGGGTCTTGTCATTGTTAGGACCTGGGAATACGGAACATGGTGATGCTCTCGTATTCTAGCGAATCCTAACTGTCCACTCCCGTCCTTGGTGCTGTTTTTTTTTATTTTTACGGTTGGACTTCACATAAGGATCGTTCTCGTTTGATCAGCCCAAAGTAAGTTATATTTTACTCTATACGCTTAAAAATAGGAATCGGGTGATGCACAGGCAAAGGTATTGGGAAAGAGTTTCCTGATTGCGTTGCTTGTAGGGAACCTACGGCACGGAGATTACCTACCGACATACTCAAGAAGACATTAGGTCACAATTCACAACAAGGTAATGAAAAATGAACTTGGGCTCACCTATGCAACCAGGGAAAAGATCGGAACAGCTTAAAATAATGAGTCCGGTTTCACTGCAAACGTTTTCACGTTTGCTTAATGTGCAAATGCCACATCTACCGTCGATTTAAGATGGA
>JAXCLR010000001.1:90077426-90114932 GCA_035584095.1 Annona squamosa | reverse complement strand
CCTCATCATTACTCCTATTATATCACATCACTTTCTATTGATTTGACAACTTCTACTCCAAAAACTTTTCATCAAAACTTTTACCTTCAACCAAACACACTCAATATCTCCGAGTTTGATGCCTATGAGAGACATGCCAGTCGTACGGGAAGACCAGGCAAGTTTGTCATCTGCATCTCGCAACACCAAACCTCCTTGGGCTGTCATCACGAATGTGGCATTTTCACAGGCTTATTTCTGTTAGCCAACCAGACGTGCCGATTGGCTACGCTGGTGTTGGACCCCTGGAGAATAAGTACCCCAAGGAACCAAAAGGCACGGTTGTCAGGGACAGGAGGGCGAACAAATCCACATCCGAAGGGCAGAAGCGAGATTGAATCATCGCTCTCTGTCTGAAAGATTGTCTTGCCGAGGACCCATCATCGTAGCTTATGGTGTCAGTTATTGGTCCATTACGGTTTTCATGGAGCGTGAAATTGGGCTCCTCTCCCGAATGCAGAGCACAAGAAGAGTAAACGCAGAAAGCAGTAGCGACAAGTAGGGGTAAGAGATGGTAGGAAGGCATGACTTATCTTTCATCAGAAATGTTTGTTGCAAGGGTAGCATGGAACGCTGAATTGGTCATCTCCCTGCCAATTCCACGCCGACTGTTGGAGACCCAGATAGCATTGCCCACGAATGATTGCCATGGTCCATGATCTGCTGGAAGGATGGCCAGAGGTCGAGGGTGACGGAACGCTTTCCTAGGCTTCCCTGCTACACGAACATGACTAATCATCACGCCACCGGCGTGAAACAGATGAATCATGGTCTACTCACACACATCTAACTCTTCTGGACACTGGACGAGATTGGTAATGCTGAATGTGATAATAGTGTGTTATCAAACCTTTGTTTTTGGATTTGATTTTTTTTTTCTTTTTTTTACAAGTTCCTTGGTTGCTATCGCGCTTTGAATGGAAGATTGAATTGAAATTGTGTAAGCTGTCTCGGTTGTGACGAGTGGGAGAACCAAATGGATAAGCATATTAAATTCATCTATTTATAAATTTTCAAAGCATCTAAAGCCAGGTGCGATCATCCAATCTGTATCTGGTTGAATTTTGAAGCAGTCGCGGCCATTGTGAGAAGACAACTGCAGTTGCCGCCTCCGAGATATTGGCAGTTATCCACCCGTCCATGACCCCAGTGGATTCCGAAGAATGCACCGTCCGTGAGAGCAATATGGTAAGGGTCCCTTCGCAAGGGATTAAATATGTTTTTCACAAAAAAAAAATGTGGAAAGAATTTGTTGTAAATTTTTTGAAGAAATGAAAGAGTGACAACATATGATAAGTGTACATAGGGTATTTATATGAAATATATGAAAAAATGATTAAAATGTTAAGATGATGCTGATAAAAAAAAGTAAAATAATGAAATAGATAATATATCAAATCATATCAAAAAGTGTGAAGACGGGATTTTTTTTTTCTTACATCTTTCCAAATCACATGAACAAATGCAGATAATAGTTAAATTGTAAGAATATTAATTTTTATACAAGTGAAAATTTTTAAGTTACTTGATTGTAAATATGTTAGGTTTCGTGGATATAAATTTACTGTAAAGCTGTCGATGTGATATGCTAAAGACTAAATTGCAAGTAAATTGCGAATACAGCACTTACAAAGGCCCCGCCACCTGATCACATCCAAATAAAATGCAATTTCTTTTATAGAAATAACACACATGCTGATGTTAGAGCCCGCCTAAGCTGGTCGCATCGTCTTCTTTTGACATCCACGAACGTCTTATCGTTTAGATACGAGGAAAACAAGAAACAAAGAAGGATTTTTCTAAATATATATGCTACAAAGAAGGATTTTTCTAAATATATATGCTACTAGGGGTGTTAATGGATCGGGTTGGACGGTTGGAGCTTAATCCCAATCTTAACCCATTTAAAATATCTTAACTCTAATCCGTTTATTAATCTATTTAAAAAACTCAACTCTAACCCATTTACAACGTATTTAATAAACAGGTTAGTGAGTTGTTAACGAGTTGTATAGCAAATAAGCTGAAAGCCTAAACTCTAGTAAATAATAATCTCGCAGTGAGAGACAAAATGGTGTTTTCAGCATAAGGAAAATGGAAATAGGACAGTAACAAAAAATAAAAATTATGTGACTTAAGGAAGACTTAAAAAGGAAAAATAACCAAGGAGTTCACATGTATATATATATATATATATATATAATTTTAATGAGTTAAGAGAATTAAACGGGTTGAACGAATTAAATGGGTTATAAACGGGTTGATAAGTTATAAAATCTCAACCTTAATCCATTTATTTAATTAAATTGTTAAATAGGTTGGCGTATCATAACCCATTTATTTAAAAATTTCAACCAAAACCCATTTATAAACGGGTTGGATGAGCGGGTTAACCATAACCATTAACACCCCTATCTACTACGTTTGACCTTAATCACAAATATCCGCATTATATTTCAAAAATCTCAAATATACTAATTACGTTTGTATGTAATCCCAAAAATGTTCACTCTTTTACAAATGTTAATTAATGAAACAAACATTTCAAATTATGTAAAGGACGTAATGAAAAATCTTTGGTCAGAAAGTCTAAAGGCAAACCTTGAAAAAATAAGATTCTTTGCCTTGGATTTCTTAAGATATGTGCAAGATCTTGAAAAGCAAAGAGATATTCAAGAGATGGATATTTCTTAGTTCCAAGGTTGAAGAAAAATTTAAAGCATTAGAAGAACTTTATAACCTCACTTATGATCTTGTTTGACTTTCTTTTTATACCGAGTCTGGACAAGGTTGGTCCGACCCTCATTTTTCTTTAATCAGTCTCACAACAAAATTTAGGTTAGTTTCGGGCTTGTGTGGGAACAACCGGGCGAGTCGAAAATGTGAGTTAAGATGTGATAGTTTTAAGAATTTATATATTAATCAATATAGAATCTCATATATGTTAAATTTAATAGTTGAATGCTTGAACATTTTACTATTTAGTAAAAGCAAAACTTAATTACTAAAACGAAATGCTAATGAAACATACGTTTTGCTGATTGTATTCGCAATTCGACTTTGCTGAATGCCAAATATGTATGTACCTTTAAAAAAAATAGTATAAATGTAAATTTTGAAATTAAAATTAAAACTATCGTAACGCAAAATGATAATATTTATTACCTTAAAGATGCAAACAATATTGATAATGCTTTGACAACAGCCATATCCAATGGAATTCTCACCCTAAACATAATGCAATTAAAATATCAAAATTACGATTCATTAAATGTGCAAGCAGTATTTGCAATTTTATGCATGTAAATATGTAATAACAAAACTATACAAAAAGCAACTCACCTGTCGTTCCCCAATATACAGCAATCCGGAATTCAAGATGTGGGCCTACTGGAAATTCCAAGCCGAAAATAAAACCAATCCTCACAGGCTTGAGCAGAGGAGAGAGCAGGCTAGTACCTGTTGCCACGGAAGAAGAAGCAGGTGGGGGACACGGAGTAGAGGTAGAAGAATAAGCTAACAATGGAGCTGCTGCTGCTATTCCCCAATGGCCGGCGTCGTTTCTGGCAGCTCAAAGTCCGGAATTGTTTCTGACTGCTAGCAACGGAGATAAAGAGCCACCTCTGCAACTCCGGTGAGAGGGAAATGTCATTGCTTGCGTCGTTTATAGCAGATCCGAGCTTCCAACATCTTTTCTGGCTGCCGATAAACGATGACGGAGAAGGGAGAAGACACCTCTGTTCGCTGCGGTTTTGGCAACTCCAGTGTGGTAGGAAAATGAGCTCTGGCGTGATGGAAGAAAGTTATCTGGCCTTCGGACATGATGCAATCAGCTAATGGAGGCAAGCTTTGGGATGGAAACGAAGGGGGTGACGAGCTCTTACACCCCGAAATCTTGGAAATTTTCAAAATTGTTGACCTGCCCCGCCCTGACGGACCAAATACCCTGTCTCAACCCTGCAAAAAGGGAACGGGTCACGGGTCAACCCGTCCTGATTTTCAAGGACGAAATTCTCAAGAAATGCTGAGAATTTGTGGAATTCCAGTCCCTTATAAGCAGCACATTTTTAATGAGTTTTGCCCAATGTGTTGAAAAAAGTCTAAAACTATGGTTAGATGAGAAGCTGCTTCCACATCATCCAAATATGGTCAATGCTGGCCTTGTTTGTTTAACAGTTATTGATCGGCAAGATCATGATTTGTTTAATGCTTTACCCGGCATGATCCATTTTGGACTATATGCTCTAGGATATTCAAATAGATTTGTCGCATGCCAAATTATGTCTACGTTAATGGAACGTGAGGGAGGAGAAGTTTATTGTTCCTATCAAATTTCGACGGACCAAATAGGACGATGTGTCTTTGACTGTCGATTTACAAGTTTTGGTAAATCATCATTAACCGAAGAAGCATATTGGTTGTTGGGCAAGAATTCACTGATTCATTTTATCTTGTTCAAGCTCAGAAGGTAGAATGGGTGATTGGAGGAATTTCATCATTTAATGATTGGGGTTGTGATGATGGATATTATCAATGTTTCTGCAATGGAAGAATAATATTTTCTGTTGCAAAACATGATCTTAGCTACATTGTTGAAACCAAAGATAAAGAAAGTAAAAAGGAGATAGAAATTATATACAGATATTTGTACAACCTCGAGGCAACTAAATTATCTCCTAACACAAAGGGGGTCATAAAGACTTTTCGTAACAAGTGTGCATCGGAACTCGGTTACAAATCCTTGCCTTCAAATAATGATCAGGCATCTCCTTACTCTCAACAGCTGAAGAATCACTGTAAAAGTACAAGACTGATAAGAAAAAACACATGTTGTACCAGTCACAAAGGTGTCTAAAAATAGTGGGGCCGATACTAAAATAGTCTTAAGCAATGTTGTCAGAACCGAACCGGTGATTAAACCGGTAAAAGAAATAGTTTGGTTCGAACCGGTTCACCGGTTGACGTCAACATGATATATTTATGATGTCATAAATATTAAATTATTTTTAAATTTTAAATAAATATATTGATAATATTAAAATTTCAATTTTCAACTATTCTTACATTTTTTATAATATTAATTACTTAACTATTCTACTTTATTATCACAAGCATTTCGAAACGGTATTACTTTTTCTAACCGCCCATCAAGAATTAAACACAATGGTTAACGCAAAAAGCATCACAATAAATCCCAGTGTTTTCCACGTGCTAACATTCTATGCAAATTCCAAACTTCATTATTATCATTATTATTATTTATCTACTTTATTCAAAACCCAAGTCCAAAGCAATGATTTTTTTGGCTCCTGCCAACCTAAAAAAGCAAGAGAGCGTCCAACGGACTACCATCTAATTTTGCACCGCTCCCTGCCAATGCTCCCGCTCTTCTCTGAAGTTTTGACCCGATCCGATCCTCCCAATTCTGTCTGCTTTCTCTATCTCATTCTCATTTATGAAATCGGAGAAAGACTGAGAGGGAGACGGGAAAAAGAAGAGAAGAAGAGAAGATTGGGAAAGAGGAAGGAAAAACGAAGGCTGGCAGGTATGAATTTTCTTTTCTTTTTTTCCGAAAAAAGGGTGGAGAATGAAAAATTGACAGTGGTACGGGACAATGCACAACCAACAGCTACGACTGTCTCCTGTCTCGCCCCAGACTGCCTCGCCGTGGAAACGGCATGACGGCCACCGCCGTCTTCCACGTGTGCTAGGGATGCCGCGAGCAATTGACGAATTGCGACTTATCTCTCCCTCCCGTCGCATTTGCCAAAATTGCAATTCTCGAATAATCTTGTACGACGGCCTGCCAAAACCGAAAGGTAAAAGAGACTGTAAGAATGGAGAGGGAGAACAGGAGAAGAAAGGCTGCCGGAACGGAGAGAGAGAACCAGAGAAGAAAGTCTACCGGAACGGAGAGGGAGAAGGGGACCTGCTGGAGAGGGGAGGGAGAAGATTGCTTGCGTAAACCAAGCTGGAGAATATTCGCAAAGACGCCAAAGGACATTGATGATCGGGAAGAAATGAAGAAGATGGAAGATTGGATTGGCCGATTGGGCGGGGTGGGAGAGGTTCAGCGGTATTTGGGTATGAAATTTTAAGCCGAATTTGGGAAGATGAGACTGACGACTGACGAGGGATGACTGGATATGATTGGCAAGCAAGCGGCAGCGTTTTCAACTTTTCATTTGGGTATTTTTTTTCGCGTTGTCCTTCTCTCATCGAACCGGCCGAATCCGGTCTGACCGTAAATATCGGTTCGACCGCGGTTTCAGCGGTTCAAACGGTTTGTTTAAGCCAACCGGAACCGGCTTTAATTGAACCGGGACCATGACCGGGTCCCGGTCGAACCGGTTCGACCGGCCGGTCCGGTCCGGTTCTGACAACACTGGTCTTAAGTGTATTTGTGAATAGATAGAACTTTTGATAAAAAGTTTTGAAAAGTAGAAGTTGTTAAATAATATGATATAATAGAAGTAATGACGAAGAGTAAAAAAGATAAAATTGAAATATATAGATTAATTGTATAAATAATTCTGTAGAAATGATTAAAAATTAAGATAGTTGTACAGGAAAGTGTAAAAAAATGATTACAAAATATGATAATCGTGGAAAGTGAAAAGTTTTAACTTCACATTTTACACTCATTGCCAAACACACCCTGTGTGTGTAAGGCATGTCGCCACATATTATCTTTACTTTTCTTCCTATCAAAGCTACGTGTCCTATGTGCTACAGTAGGTGTGGCTGTCAAATGTTTATGAAAGGAACGTTTGTAGCGTCTCTTGGGAGACATCTTATGTATCTCAGTTCTAGTGTGTGAAATAATAAGTGAGTTTTCATATTTTGTTCTCCAGCGTTGTCTCTCATTTCTTCCCTTAGATCTTGCCCAAGGGTCTGCAACTTGTAATAAACCTCAACAATAGAGTCATAAGTCGACAACTAGCAGCAAACGTGGTGGAAATGGAGAAACAAATCACTAACGTGAAGAAATCGGTGAATGTATAAATTTTCTACCTTGTATATCTCGAGTACCGATCTTTTACGACCGGTCGGAAATCACGGTCAAAAAATATATTTTTTGTTTTTTTTTTGAAAAATAATTTTATAAACATGTTAATCTACTTATATTTAATCTATAAACCAAGTTTTATCATTTTTAGATATATATTTATTTATTTATTTATTTTGGATTTTTTAATACAGGGGTATTTAAGTCATTTTAAGTATATTTAAAATGACTTAAATAACCCTGTATTTAAAAATCCAAAATAAATATAGATACATATTTAAAAATGGTAAAACTTGATTTATAGATTAAATATAACTAGATTAACATTTTTGTAAAATTATTTTTCAAAAAAAATTAAAAAATATATCTTTTTTGACCGGTCGGAAATCACCGGATTTCCAACCGGTCGTAAAAGATCATTCGGCGTATATCTCCTATTTCTTTTATATATATTAAGAAAACACTAATTAACATATAACCATAAAAGAAATGGTATGTCAGAAAATACAGATCAGCCATCTAAATGTAATTATCCAAAAACGTTGCATTTAGAACATAATACTGGTAATGAACCGGTGATCGGTCTATTAAATCATGTTATCGATGAAATAGAAGAAGTAGAAAACCTAGTGGAATTACTTGAAAAAGAAACAGAAGAAAGACAAGGCTATCAAAGTATAACAACTGATATTTTGTCCAATCTTCCTTTTTCCTTTCGAATGTTCGTTTTAACAATTTAAAAAGAACATTCGAAGCTACCGCTAAAAATGAATAGAGATTATGAAGGCAAAGCTCGAAAACTATCTAAAATAGTCTTGTATTTAAATTAAAGCGTGGATAGACTATACTTAGTTAATTGAGATTATTCCAGAAGAATTAGAAAATTAGCAGAGGACATTAATGATCTAATCTATGGTATCTCCGAAACAACTTTTACCTTGAAACAATTGGAAAGGATAGCCAATAGAAAAGTCGAAGATATAATGCATAGGGCCAAAACTGAGCTGCATGATCCAAGCACGGGAGAAACTCCTCCGTCTAGCCCTCAGGTCCCATGAAAAGAAAAAATACGCTCTGCACATTTGTCTTTGCATCGCTGCATATCTGTGGGCTTGCCTCTTGCTGCATTACTGTCGATGAAACTGAAGTGCTAGAGGCCCCCAAAGTCCACCATGTCTGATGAAGCCTCGCATGAATAGGTGGTCACTGGGGAGCATCCATGCTCTGGGTCTCGCTTGGTAAGCGGGTGCAAGTTGGTGGACGACCTGTTTCTCGCTTTGGGGCATCTGAAGTTCACTCCTCCCCTGTTGCAGATTCCATAATCACCACAAGCCTGAGGAAGTTGGCAGGCATCCACCTGGAGAGCAACCAGATCATAGACTTTTCTTGGGACATCATCATTCCGCCACTGACAAGTTGCTAAATGGCCATCGCCATAGGATCCAGTTAGCAGAGTCGGGAGACATCCTGAATCTTTTTTCTTCTGTAGTGATGGGAGCAATCTCTCCGTCTACCGCAGCATAGGTGGACGGCTCGGGTGTAGGCTCCATCGACAATCACATCCAGCTCCGGGACGAATCGATTTCTATGGCATTGCTTCAGCGACTCTTCTCCGATTCAGTCCTGTGTGGTTTGCTTCCATGGGCACCAACTGGAAGTAATTCATTTGTTATCTGCCTCAGGGACAAACGCATTGAACTGATCGGACTGCATCTGAAAGTAGTACTCCCGGTGCTGCCCCATTCTTCTGCAGACGCGCTGGCACGAAGCTCGTCGCCCTTGTAAAACTTCGGTCCAGGGAGAAACGCGTCCGTGAGGGAGCCGAAAGACAGCCGATAGCTCACATTACCCTTGTAAAGCTGAAGCTTTCCATTTCTACAAGTTGAATGCCTTCAAGCTACGCACCGGGGTCCACTACACTGGACCAGACCGGTGCGGTGTCTGAGTCAAAACAGCACCAACCCTCAAGCAGACGTGCAATTCAGCGTCCCGTTCTCCTTTATGGGCTTGTCTCTGTTGGCCAGCCATACGTGTTGATCTACCGCACTAGTGTTCCGACCTCCCAGAAGAAGAACCCGTAGGCAATATGAAGCGCTGTTGGCAGCACGGATGAATCCAAAGCCAAAGGGCGGAAATGGGACGGAGTCATTGCCCTTCGTCTTTAGGATTAACCTTGCAAAGGAGGCATCTTCATGGTCGATGGCGTCAGCAATGGAAGCATTGTTCGCCCATAAATATGTTTCGTCAAGATCGAAGTGTAGCTCGACGAATGAGTCTAGAGCAGAAAACGAAGAACGGAAAGAGATAAAAACTGAGAAGCAAAGCATGGCTTACTCAATCGCTCTTACAGTTCCGCTGCTGATCATGATGAATGATCACTAATTCTAGTGACAGGAAGCAGATCAAGAAAGCTTTTTTCGGTCTTCCCTGACAAAAAATGACTCCGAAATTTCTTAGCTGTTGAGAACTAAGTTGTTACAAAAGTCGTCATCCAACCTGGTAAGTGCTTACATAAAAGTTAGCCTCTAGGATGAGTCCATATCATTCGAAGAAAGAAAGATTCCACAGTCACTGATAGGTGGGTGGAGAAGTGGAGCTATCCAATTAAAAGTGTAATGGAGTTATTCAAGAGTTAAAAAGGGCTACCATCGGACCAGTATTGCTAAAATGGGACACTATAAAGAAAAAGGGCTACCATTGAGCCAAGCCAACGTCGCTAGAATAGCCAGCCGCCGTGGACGTTGGCCTTTAAAGGGAAGTGTATTGACAATCTATGACCAAAAAAGATTACATTAGGATCAGCTCAAGCTTTTCGTAAGACTACTTCAGAAAACCTATCCGACATTACGGGCCACCTGCATGGAGTGGTGCCAATGACGACCTTTGAATCTACGACCACCGGGAAGTGAGGAGCAAGGAGGAGAAAATCAGGACTCACGCGAACAGTTCGGAAATTAATTGGCTTATCCTCATGACTTGGTAACAACCTTCGAATAGTTTATTAATTATCATCTCCAGTCAACTCTCTGAAGACCAAACGTTTGAACTGATAAATGGTTCGCTTGACGACTCACTCTCACTCAAAATGATGGCAAAGGTCAAGCGATTAGGAAAATTGAAGATTACAGTCCTCTTTTAAAAAAAGCCAACACAGGAATCAGTCATTCAAGATCCAAAGCAGGCATTGAAGCCGCAAAATAAAATAAAAAGGAACTTGCTTTAGCAACTGCAGGTGATCCAACACTGCATAAAACAGGAAATCCAGTGTCCGTTGCTTGAACATATGGCGTTGACAGTCATGGACAAACTGTCACGTGGAGGGTACAAACTGTCACGTGGAGGGTACAATGTTAATTCAGAATATGTTTACAAGCACGCAGCATAAGAATAAAGCATAAAAATCTTTTAAATGATTCTTATTTTCAGTTGGCCTTTAAGTGATAACCATACGTGGAAATACTTCGACAAATTGAATTAAAAATGAGGCAAACAAAGAAGACATCTACTAGCAGCAAATTCGTTGCACGTGCCCTCTTGCATTTTCAATCAACTCTCGATTCAAGAGAAAAAGCAAGATTACTTAAAATTCCCTTCTAACCGCTCATCGCGTAACTCAAGGACTTGAGTAGCCACCTACCGGAATAATTTGCTTGAATTTGGTAAGCATGGAGGCATTTCCTCATAAAACAGTTTAATAATTTATTAACCTCTCCATTTCCAGAATTTTAAGAAAATATCGTAATTTCAGAGCAAATGCTTTAAAGTTTCACATCGGAGTGGCATTGGATTTTGTCGGATAGTAATAATGTCCAGTCTATTACATATCTCTGTATGATGCAATACACTGAAAAATTCCCCTATAGAACAGAATAAGGAACCAACAAGAGAGAAGGAGACTAATTGATCGAACAATTCACAACAATGCATTTGCTTCTCTCACAAGTCACAACTATATACAAGCCTCAGCATTTTGTTGCATAGGACCCTGTACTTGCAATGAAATAGTTGACTGCCGCATCAAGAAGTGTGAGTGTGATCAATGTTACAAAAGAACATCACAACCTATGATGACTAGCCTGTGAGTGGAATGCATAGCGATAGGCCATTCTCGTTGGTTCGATCTATGTCAATCATTAATCATCCATCATGATTTAAAGCCAAATCAGTCATAACCATCATTTACTGCCATGACTGATCCAAATGAATAATTAAATTATGCTTTTAGCAACATTGATTCATTGGACCGTTGTTACATGTGAGTATCACCAGGAGCTTGGCTGCAAAATGAAAAACATAGCATGGAACCTCGAATGGAAAGAAATAAATTCACAAAAGGTCATCTGCAATCAATCATTTTAATTGACATGCCAGGGCATGCATTGGTGAAGTACTAACCTTCTTAACTGCATGCGTTTTAGCTACTGTTATCTCGCAGTAGCATCTTCCTGATCATCCATATCATCGACTATGGCATACTTTGCAGATCCATTGGTGGAAGTTGAAGACATAATTTCATCCTTCCCTTTAAGATGACCCTTCTGTAGCTTTTCATACCTGGAAACCATGATATGGCAAATGGAAATACCAAATATACAAGTCAGCTACAGTTTTACATCAATTTGCACAGCCCCAAAAAAGTAGTAACTATTACTGTTAAGCAAACCAACAACTTAATAGGTTTATAAAAGATGATGAGAAATGAACACTTTATACATGAATCAAATCCAGGATAATTGGAAACGTGGGTATAGAACATAGATGTCTCAGAACAAAAGCAGTTTTTGGCAGAATCATTTCCCTCTTATTTGAACTTCATAGACATGACTTGCCTCAAGCATGCTCAAAGAAGTTTCGCTGACTTACTTGTACCAGTTGAATAAACTAACACCAAGCATTATTATGACGAGCCCAATCCCCTCCAATACAGTGAACTGGTCATGAAAATAAATCACAGCAACCTACACAACGGCAATAATATTTATCAAAAACAAAACCCAGATACACTAAAAAATGTTTAACAAGCAGTCCTCACAACAATAGATCCCCCAGTCTCCAGCAACAATTGAACAAAACAAATGAGGACGTGGTCACTTAGTATGAAAGAGTGATCGTGAAAAAGGAAGCAAACAAATTTGTCCCAATGTCCTGCAGAGGAGGGGGAATTACTCTAGCACAATAAAGATGGATGAAACAAAAAGGAAAAGCTGCACAAAAGAAAGATTAAAGAGCCTAATTAATAGGAAAATTAATATTTGTGGAGCCCGATTGATCACTAAAAAAGGCTAGTACATTGACGTCATCACCAATAAACAGGAATTTCAAGAGCCAGTTCAAGAAGTATCATGAAGCCAAAACAGGACAGTATTTGAGATGCGAAGATCTACAAAACGTCAGGCATCTTATTAGGGATAGTTAAAAAATGTTGATAATTCATGAAATCGAAGATTTTAAAATTCAAAAAACAAGCAAACATAGTGCTCGTGGGTTGGCATGTATCCCATTATCAAGTCTGAAGTTGACAAGTTTTATTTGCAGAGATCGGATTTTAACAATCTTACATCCCCAGGCTGACAAGGTCAGATACTTCACAAACAACTTAGTTCAGTCTTCAACATTGAGCAATTTTTTCTCTAATAAGTCTTATAACATATTCAAATGGTCTCCACCCTCCAAGAAATTCACATGCTGAACTGTTAGGAGCATAATTCAAAATTATTTCTAGATTCCTGCCATGTCCTCAAATTGCAGGATAGATAACCCAACAACCCATAAAATTTATGAAGAATAAGTGTAAGACCCCAATATACAAAACAGCTATTTTGCACTAGATTGGGGCCTGAAGATTTTTCTAGCAAGATCTATCATGTGGCTGGGCTGAAAAATTCTCACATAAACTGCATCGAAGAATCAAATAAATAAAATATTTAAACAGTCATCACTACAAATTCCAGGAAGATCAACTACTAAAGCCATTTTCTTACTTGGGCAATGATTTAATAAGTATGTAGGGAATGAAAAATCTACACATTATTTTCGTTGATTTAGAAAAGCATATGGTCGAGTCTCAAGAAAATTAATAAAGTCATGAAAAAGAAAAGAATTAACAACAAATACATTAATGTTATTAGAGACATGTATAAGGCGGCTATAACAAATGTGAAGACCATAAGTGGAGATGCAAATATTTCCCAATTACAACAGGTTTGCATTAAGGCTCAACTTTAAATCCTTACCTTTTCGCCCTAGTTATGGATGAACTTACTAGACATTTACAAGAAGTACTTTGGTACATGTTATTTGCAGATGATATAGTTCTAATAAATGAAACTAGATTAAACTTGAAATTAAATGAGCGGAAAAAAGCTCTAGAATCTGATAGATTTAGAATTAGTCGCATAAAAATTGAATATATGAAATTCAATTTTAATAATGGTGAGAACCTAGATGAGAAACTAATTAAGATTTCAAATCAAGTAATACAAAGAACAAATTACTTTCGGCATTTAGGATAAATAATTCAAGAGAATGGGAGAAATGGCGATGTGCTTCAAGAATCTTGTGTGACTGTTGAGTTCCAATAAAATTAAAAGAAAAATTTTATAACACTGCAATTAGGTCAGTAATGTTTTATGAGGCAGAATGTTGGGCAGTTAAATAACAACATGCACATAAAACGAGTGTAACAAAAATGAAAATATTAAGGTGGATGTGAAATAACTTGAGATACTCAAAAAGTGAAGCTGACAGGTGATAAAATGAGGCAAAACAGACTTAGGCATTTTAGCCATGTTAAACATATGCTTAAAAGGGCACCGGTTCGGATAATTGAGTTATTCAAATAGTAGGTGGTAAGAGAATGAAAGGAAGGCCCAAAAAAATATGGATGAAAGCAATTAAACAAGAAATGAAAACATTAAAAATTACTGAAAACTTAATTATTGATCGTCAAAATGGCATAGCAAAATCTATGAAGTAGACTCCACTTCTAGCACGTGCAGGGGATGAGAGGAGGGTCTGTTTGCAATAAATAATAATAACAACAACAAGATCTAGCAATGACTGTTTTGTACATTTATGTCACATCCAAACCAATAAAACACATACACAACCCTCCCCTCCCCAACCCCACCCCCCACCAAACAACAACTATCATAATGGGTGATAATAAAAACATAACTGCAGGCATGTACTAAGTGAATAAACCTTAACAATGCCACCCAAATTAGCCTAATATTTTGCAAAACATTGAGGACATAACTTCTAATTTCCTTAAATAGAATCTATAGACTTGCCTACTCGTAGGATTAATCAAATAACAGGAAGAGGAGTGTAAATTTTATATAACAAGCCTAGTGGAAAGTGATGATTAAGCTCAAATTTGGAGATTATAGGACAACATCAAGTGTATCCAGAGCAGATTGCATTTAGATGACATGAAATGCATGGCAACACATTTTTTTCAGCATTATTTCTACATACTGAGTTACTCATGTGTGTATTATTTGGCTTGCAAATACCACAGTAGATGGTTACTGACGGCCTTACTCTTGGAGATGATGACTATAGATTTGTTTATTTTAATTTATTCCTTTTTCTTTGATCTAAGTATGATTTGAGAATGACATAATATTCTCCATTGGGGATGCCTGCTTAAACATTTTATTTAATATTTTTTCATCAATGCAAATTACTAGAATAGTGCAAAAGTGCTATTTTTGAGATTGGACATCACGGTAAGGATCTGTTTGGAAAGATGTGAAAGAAAAAGTGGGAAATGATCATGAGAAAAAACTTATAAAATTGAGAAAATGATGTGATATGATAGAGTAATGATTAGGAATAAAGATAATAGAATTAGAATGAATTAGAATAAATAAGATAGTCATTTGGAAAGATATGAAAAATAATTGAAATATAGATGTAATAATAGAAAAAGTAGGGTAATTAAGCAGTTAAGATGTCAAATCATATTAAAAGGTGTTTAGAAGAAAGCAGAAATTCTTCTTTTTTTCAATTTTCACATGTTCCCAAAAAGAACCTAAGGTTACTTCCACAATGTAGCAACATGAGGATTTCAACATAAAAAGGCAACTTATTTAAAATATCATTCCCAACCATAAAATCTATCATGAGCTTGTGTAGTTGAGAAAGTGAAACATACCAAAATGGTAATAGCTTCTTTAACAACACCTGCTACTGTTACTGTGACAGCACTCGTTGTTGCAACAAGAATATATTCAGTTACAACCTGCAAAGCATGGGATACACTTTTTTGAAATCATAATGTCAGAGCAATGAAATATTGCATTGGTTATAAAGGTGAAGCCCGTTGTACACTCAAGTAGAGAAAATTTAAAACGTAACCTTCAAAACATGATTGTTTCTATCAAAATTGTTGATTAATGAAACTAGAAATTATTATACATGAGTTGAATACACAAGATTTACCATAAAGAATGCCAGGGCTCCGCCTGCAAGCAATATGAGGCAAGTTTGAAGAATGTGATGTGAATTGCTGAAGTAGTCATTCCCTTTAAATTTATGCCAGGGATCCATCATAAAAGAAAGCAAAGCAGTCACCAATGCCATCACAGGGGTAACATAGCTCATAAAAGTGAGGGGATGCTGTAAACCTGATTAGGAACAGATGACAGTGAAATTTGAGGTTATGGCTAAAAGAACAAATTAATAGTAAAATAAAGAATAGCTCCCCAGTAAAAACCAAAAGCCTTGATATGCTCTGAGAGAGAGAGAGAGATGCATAGCAGGATTCCATTTCCGCTGACAACCCACACAAGCATGCCCTCACACAGTGCCCAGACTACTGCATATGTGGGCCACAGGTTTGGTAGGAAAAGTCAAGCCTCTGCAATCTGGATTAGGTATTTACTTGACCAGTTGGGGTCATTGGACATGCACCTGGAAATGTGATCCACTATCTAGTCTGGTGCAGTTCCTCCCTGCCATATACCAAGAATGCTTTCAAAATGATAGCCTGCAATATCACCCAGGATTGGACCACACCAAGAATTTTGTGCTCATCTACTCCTATCAATTCATGCCAGTAACATTATATATTTGTATATAGTTTATTTGGACAAAACTATCGCCAGCATGTAAGCTTTTGCCTGTCATTCCAGGAAAGGGTTTTAGCCTCCAATTGTTGATTTGGCTCAATTTAAACCCAGGTACCAGTACTTTATGTATCCCAGTGCTGGTGTGAACCATCCCAGGTTCTGAGTAGCTCAGGGAGCTGAAAGTCAATTCAACAGTTTCCCAAACTATTATTCAAGAAAAGATGATAGACTGCTTACCATAGGTCTCCTTCTTCATGATGAGATTGACATGTCAATGAAGGAGAACATTAGAAAAATGTCAGATGATGAATTGAACGAGATAAAGAAAACAAAAAGCTGATTCGTAAAAGATTAAGTAATATGGGCATACCTGCAAAAGGATTTGAGTCATGGACCAGCGAAATCCTGACATAACAGCAGCCAGCATAACAAAAATGAAACCCCAGAACTCAAATTCTGACTCCTTAGCAACTGTCAGATAATAAATAGGGACAGCCTCAAAAACAACGAAAATGATGAAGTCAGGAAACCAAGATTTCTGCACAATTCTACTATTACATTCTGGAAGGCTGGGTCAGCCAAGAGCAGTCAGGAAACCAATGGTAAGGTATTAAATTTGGCCAAAAATCATTACCAGTGTCTTCCAAGATTTTGTTTCACAGAGGCAACAGAGGCTGGGTAGCTCCTGAACTAGCATAGGGCATCTTCTCATTATGGAAAATTGGACAGAGACCTGGTCATGTATTTTGGGGGTTCTCAAGTTACCATATTGGTTTATCCTCATATTCTTTTTTTATTGTCCAGTAACAAAAATGTGTTGCACTAGGGCTCACAACTCAATTTATTTCCATGTGAACTAATAACGCCATTAGGTTCATATAGTTATCTGATTGTATCATTATGAATGAAAGACGCTTCTTGAGTAATGAACCATAGGACTCGTTCAAAGATTCCACACTTGGACATTACAAAAAGCAACACAGCAGCAATTGGATTCAGTGAATGATGTAGTAGACCTGTTAATAGGATTCCAACAGAGATGATAAATATTATTCCTAGGAGCTTGATACTTGGAATCTCCAACCTTTCAAAACAAAAGACAAGATGCCAAAAAAGAAAAAAAGCATACCCATTATGTCGAATATTGTTAAACATAAAATTAAGGAAATAAAATTCTATCTTTTGGCAAAAGAAAAGTAGAATTCCTCAGGGAATCTAAATACGTACATGAAATTCTCTATTGAATACAAAGCATGAAATTCATTCTCACATAAAATTCATTGAAATAAAACATCAGGATATTAACAACCAATGTGAAATGACCTTCAACCATAGAGAAGGTCAAATCTTTCACTTGATTATATATACAAGAGTACAAAATGTCATTTGTTTCAAGTTAAAGGAAACCATCGAAGATATGTTTTTCACGGCCTTAAAAAACAGCATGGTAACCTTGCTTGAGGAAACTTTCACATTCTTCGTGAATACAAAAAGTTAGAAGGCACCATCATCTGATAGAGAGAAAAATGTGGAGGATAATTGAATAACTTTTGTTGTTTAGGAGTAAATGACAGAAAAATATAGGTCTAATGTTAACATTATTACTAACTAAGTGCTTCATATACTGAACCAGATACTAAAATAGTGATAAGCACAGTATAAACAAAGTAAGTGATACCAGGAAAACTAAGAACCAGAGCATCATGACCTCAATACTCATACATTGCTGACTAAATTCGAATTGTAAAAGTACATGGAGAGCAGTATCTGATGCAGATTCAGACATTACCAGCAGTCAACAGAGAACTGGTCTTTAAAAAAATGGAAAAATTTTATCTAACATTGAGTTCTAACAAGCATCAGAGTCATAAAATATAGTTCTGCCAGGATTGAGGAATCCATGGGATTTTGTTTTCAGAAATGATTAAACAAGAGAAAAGAAAAAATATTTAACAGGATTACCATATTTTCAATACAATTGACAAGATGAATGTTTATGCAAGAGAAATACAGAGAAGTCCTGCCTGTCAGATTCTCTAAAACAAATTTGTTTAGTCACATTTGGAGTCCTGGAGCAAGAAACTCACTTGAATGCAAAAGCAAACAGAAGGAGAAATATGGGAGAGGCGGATTTACACTGCAAGAGAAAGAAGCACTTTGGATAAATGAATGAGTCAAGTTGGATATGAAACACATTGGACAAGTTACCCAAAAAGTGAGTAATCATGAAATGAAAAAGAAAATACAGAAAAAGAAAACTGACCATTGTGGCAAAAGTAACAGAGATGAAAACAAGGGAGATATTGCTAAGGTTTATGTCAAATGCTGTTCCGACTGCTGTTGGTACAACTGTAGAAGGGAATATCTGTCTATCACATTAGTTGTTCCAGATGTCTAAAGGCAGCACAGATCATATAATAAAGAATATGCAAAAGACAAGCCAGCGGTAGTTGCCAGCATTGATTTGTGAAACAGTAAACACAGGTACAGCGTGAAAAGAAAAGCCAGCAGTAGTTGCTCGCAGCAAAGCACTCATTTGTGAGACATAAAATATGTGCGGATGCGGTGATTTGCAAAACATAAATACATATAACATGTAAACACCCATGAAAACAATAACAATAACAACAGATAAGATGGAAACAGCAGTGAGAGAAATCACCTTTGATAAAGTAGTCCTTCCATGTCATTTTTATGCTAGATTGCAACCTCGAGAATCGTACAACTGCCCTAGATACACCAGCTTGCATACCAAAATGAATGGCATTCATCAAGAATGGAGCTGGGAACTTCCCCAGTTTCTCCCCTAAGAGCGTCTTATTATACCTGCTCAATGAAGAAAAGTGTCTTTTCAGCACGAAATTTGCAATCATATAAAGAAGTTACCCAATACGCTCAATAACGAAAGATTAGCCATTTAAACGTTCTCATTCAAGATTCAAAGATAGAATGGGCAGGGCTCTCCACTGATGATTCTGGAGTCCCTGCTTCCAGTGGGCCACTGCACACTGCTATCTCCACTGCCAGGTGATATTTGGCATCCAACAAAAAATTCATTCACACAGAAGGCCATACAAAATCTGGAGACATCTTGGTAGATGCATAGCAACATGTGATAGATTGTCCATTTGAATCAACAAATGCTAGGTCCTGCACTCCTACTGATTCAGCAGAAGGCAATAACGTCATGGTCGACAACTCCAAATCAAATAAACAACATTCATTGCAAGGGAGAGATGAATCACTCACAACGTCAAACTTGTGCTGAAAGTATACCAAACTAGTATGTAAAGCAATGTCCTAAGAATAGTAGCCACGGAACTGTGGCTCTGAGCAGTTTGCACTGCACCTATCTTTCTTTCCCATTTTCCGCCTTCACCTGTCAATCCCAGAAACTGCATTTTTTTGCCGAAGTGATTCTCAACACTGAGATGAGAGTATTTCATCCCACCCTGATTCCTTTCCTCCGTATCCGAGCCTCCGTTCAAGCGCCCTTCGACGTGAAGCAGAGGTAGCTCGAATTCACCATCGTCAACCGCGGCGCTGGCACTTGCCTCCTCTGAAGAATGACGCGACCGTTCGATCACATCTTCGTCGCACCAACGCGAAAACGAGGGCTCTCGCCGAAGAACCGGCGCATGGATTTCAGTTCGAGCGTCGCCTGCCGGACTTCCGCCGCAACTTTGTGCATCGAAATCGCTCTCGACCATCTCCTTTCCGCTCTAAACCTGCACCATCGTTACTCGGAACGCAACTATCGATCCTTGGATTTCCCCAAATCCCGATCGCTTTTGCACAAGCTCTTCAGAAAGGAAGATCAAATGCCAACGATATTAGTGCGAAGTTCGGAAGAATTGCAGTCGAAGATGTCAGTCAGATGTCAAACATATCAACGAGCTTGTGAAGCACGAAGAAAGAGAACGACGGACAGCTGACCTTGCTAAATCCGGGGATGATGTTTGGATCTTTGGCGATATTTTCGTTTTGCGCCGCTGAGAGATCTGGCAAGTGGCCACGGTGGGATTTCCGCTGAAAAGCCCCTCCGTGAGGCGGATTTGTCGCTTTTTTCTTTTTTATTTTTTCTTTTTTCTTTTTTTTTTTTTGAACTTTAGAATTGTCGCATTCTAACTAGCGGGTGGAGGTGCTCTTCATCGAAACCGATACAACCAGCTGGACTGCACGAAAGAACGTGTACCTACTCGAACTGGGTGAAGTTCTCAGTCGGGGCCGCATGGACCGGGGCCGTGTCGGCAGGAAAGCGATTAGGGAGGGAAAAGAGGGTAAGCGTAGAAGTAGGTTCGGGTTCGAGTTCCACGATGAGGCGATAATTTTCAATGAGACTGTGTCCATCCGGCATGAGCCGCGGCACGGTGTCGTTGTCTGCGGAATGTACTCATTGGCTTAATTAGAAATCGGGGGCGCTTCTGTTAACCCTTTTTTATCTAATTTCTTTATTTTTAATATTTAAATAATTGATGAAAATTTGACTTCATTTATTATATTTAGTATTATTTATATCATGATATAAATCTTTTTGTTTTATCTAGTATTATTATATATGGAGCACATCTACAAATATATAAAATTAACATAATAAAATAATTTAATATTAAATATCAAATTTTAATTAGTATTTTCAACGTCTAAACCATTTAAAATATTACAAGTATTTATATGCTAAATATCTGCAAATAAATCTAAGTATTTTTTTAAATTTACACATGAATGTGATTTTTTTAACAAATATAATCTATACACATATTGAATTTTAATAAAACTTAATTTTCTAGTTAAACAAATATTATTAAATATGATAAATTAATTAAATTGTTATGGAACATCGAAATCTTAAAATGGAAGACGTTACAACTGCTTTCGAGCCCGTTTTCTAATTTCTTCCATTTCCCGATTGTTATGTTCGATAAAAATTCAATATATAACCGTGTTTACTCATATTTGTTTAGCTAGTGAATCAAGTTTTATCCAATTTTAATATGTGTATAGATAATATTTGTTCAAAAATAAGTATATTTATGTGTTTTCTAATTTAATTATTTTAAAAGTGTATGCTTCATAAAATTCGTACCTCTCTGGTATTTGACCCTTTTTTATTTTATTTTTTTCTATCAGAACGTACGCTGCGCACACAGAGTAGCTGCATTTTTTTTGTTTTTTGGTGAGCTCGAAGCCAAAAAATAAAATTTGTATCTTTTAATTTTTTTATGGTAGTATCTTTTATTTTTAAAAATACAAAATGTGTCGAGTGATCTTTGAAAAATGAGTACAGCAACTATGAGCAACTTAACGCTTAGTTGCACACTATTGCGACCGTGAACCTGATATGAGAAGTGATAAAAAAAATTTGATAAAAATATTTTAATGTAAAAAAAAATTATTTGGAAAAAATAATATAATAAGACAGATAATAATAAAGAGTAAAAAAAAAGCTAAAATAGATAATTTATTTATGTAGATAATTGTGTAAAAATGATTGAAGATTATGAAAATTATATAAGAAAATGTGAAAGTAATTTTTTAAAAATACATAGCCCTAAAGAGTACAAATTTTCAATTTGGAAATTTTCGATTTAAATTTTTTATGTTAAATGCACTTAATTTTGTTTACAGTGTGAGAGTAATGCAGAGAATATTTCAATGCATCAAGGTGCAACTCCTTTTTTATATATATTTTTAAAAAATATATAAGATAATTAATCTATATGTAATTAATCTATAAGCCAAATTTTACTATTTTTTGATATATGTATACATATTTTTTATTTTTAAAAATAATTTTATTTTAGCCATTTTTAAGTGACTAAAATACCTCCATTTTTAAAAATAAAAGATATATATTTATATATTTTTCAAAATAATAAAATTTAATACATAAGTTAAATATACCAAGGTTAATAATTTTGTAAAAATTTAAAAATATATTAAAATGTGTGACACATTGAAACATTACTCACTAATATGGGTGAAAATATGATCAGATCGATGCATAAACCATCCTGATTTTACAGATGATTTGAACAAAGATTTTGACTCGTTAGAGAGAAGTAGGTTAAAATTTTTGACTTGTGTTTCAATTTCAATGTGCAGGGCAAGACAACTATGTCTCATTCACCCTAACCCAATCCACCATGCCTCACAAGTTATAAATTATATGACTTACCTCTGCGAATGTTATTTTGTTTGATAAATATGTTTAACTCAATGACTTATTAATGTGAATATGATTCATGTTAATACATGTTTAACTTTATAATTTATTTATACTGATAAATATTTTTTTCTTAATTGCATGTGTAGTTCAAAGTTATATTATTTATATATTTATCAATGAAATAAAATATATTATACTTGTTTACATCTTATGAGAATAAATATTATTATTTTATAATTTAACAGTTTTAATTGTAATTCAAAATTTACATTAATATAATTTTATGGTTGATACATGTATTTATCAAGGTTATGTTGTAAAAAAAATTATTTAAAAAAAGTACTAATGTTTTATTATAAGAATTGTGTTTTACTCACTAAATAGTAAAATATTGAATCATTTAACTTTTAAATTTATCATAAATACAAGTTTATAACGATATGTATATAAAATCTTAAACTTTGACAACTGATCTGAAATTTTATATGGTTAGGATTGCTGTCTTAATTTTCACCCCTGCCTGCTAATGCAACAATATGTATTTGAATGTTGAAACTTCAGCACAAGCATAATTACGCAGGCGTCTGTCTTACCTTAACTTTTTTTCCATTACGCATAAGTACGGAGGCACCTATCTTATTTTAACTTTTTTTTTTGGGTTATGTTTTGAAGGACATTTTTATTGCTATGAAAACATTTCCAATAAAATTTCTGTCGTCGAATTTTTTTTTCTTTTCACAACTATCTTATTATTAAATCATTTTTAGCATCTTCAAATATACACCTAATCTACTTTTTAATCATCTTTGTGCAACCAAAAGATCAATTTTAGCTTTATTAGTTTTATACCCTTAGTTGTTATTTTTGTCATATTATATTATTTTTTCTAATTTAAATAAAAAATTACACAAAAATTTTTTTTATCACTCCCTAAACTAAACATTAATAAAACCATTTATCATATCGATCCATGTTTGTAATTTAGACATAGGGAGCTATATAAATATAATATTTTTTCAAACCAATAATAGTTATTTGTTTTTTCTTCAAAAAAATTGATTGTATGCTTGAATTCAAAAGTTGTTATTTTTTACGATGTATGAATTTGCAATAATAATTATTTTCCGGTAATATGGTAAAATAAGATATGTCAAGCAATTGGATTAGATTTTTTTAATATTAAAATAAAAAACCAGGGGTAAAATATAATCTTTTTAGATTTATTTAACGTTTTTCATGTGCACTCAGAAGCATGTCCAATTTCGATGAAATATGGTTTTGCAGTGAAATAAAATAAGAGATTCGACCGTATATCGGTTTACTGTTGGTCAAAAATATTTTTCCATTTCTCACGACCATGGGAGCCTGCCTGGATCGGACACAATGTAAATTTTATATATGTTTTTTTTATTTTTAAAAGCAAAACACGTTAAGAACGAAAAATGAAAATTTTTACGCTGTGATATATTTTAGCTCGCATATCCATGAAAAACAAATGCGTTCATGTATTCATGAAAAATTCACAAAAACATAAAATGTTTTACGAATGATTATACATTGAAATTTCATGCATTCGGTTAGAAATTCCATTTTTTAATATTTGTTGGAAATTTTTAAATAAAATTCTTAATCTATGTGTATTTAAATTAAATTTTATCATTTTTGAAAAATTATATATATATTTTTTCTTTTTGAAATAGGAGTATTCTAGTCATTTAAAAGTACTAGAACCCCCCTTTTTTTAAAAAAAATATATATATTTATAAAAATTGTAAAACTTGATTTATATATTAAATACAAATAGATTAAAAATTTTATAAAAAATTTCAAAAAAATGAATAATCACATGCATAATAGGCACGTTGAATTTTGATTTCAACATGAAATGTAGTTATCTATTTTAACATTATTATACTTACTTTTCATTGTTATATTTATTATATTCCATCATTTTATTTCAATTCAAAACTTTTTATATAAAAAATTATTAACTTAAAAATTTTATCACTTTTCAAACACACTTAAAATTTCAAAGGATTTTGATTTGGTAAATATTAAATTAATTTACAAAGATAACCACATAGTTTGATTATAATTACAAATACATGTAGATAATTATAGAAATTACAAATAATCCATACGTAATTTGACTATAGTTACAAATATACTCATATAGTCACAATCTATGCATATTTTCAAATGTAATTAGAAATTACAAATAATTCATACATAATTTGACTATAATTACAAATATACTCATATAGTCATAATCTATGCATATTTTCAAATGTAATTATATCGTAATAGAGTTATGATGCATGAATATATTTGTAACTATAGTAAAATTATGCGTGATAATTTTTTACAAGTTTTGAAAACATGCGTAGGCATATTTACTAACTACGGTACTTAAACGGCCCTGCTTCCATGAAATTCCTTTTCACCCATGCTCAAATTGTGCGTATATATTTGAAAATTACTTTGAGAGTATCTACACTTGCTTTTAGATTTTTCTCATTCGATGCAATGTTTAAGCCGTTTATAATTTATTTTAATTTTCGTTTTTCATCCCGCACCCTTGTCTCAAGTTCCGTCAAAGTTAAACTCGCGTGCGACTGAAGTGTCATTTTAGGACGCTGCAACCATAATTCTGACTATATTTCAAATGTGCCAGCTCTATTTGCAAGCCAACTCTATTTGCCATTAATTGCAAATATATTTACCGAGATTGAAAATTTCACATATACCAACTAAATATTGATAACACATAAATATCTTATTAATTTCAAATATATTGGATATGGCAGCTATGAACATTTATGACGTGTTTGTTTTTAAACAATACTTTTTATCTAAAAAATTTTCGATAAAAAACTTATAATTATTTACAATTATTTAATTTTTAATTATTTTTCATGTCTTCACGTGCAAACTGTGTCCTTTTCAATCATTATCACGCAATTACCCATATAAATAATTTATATATTTTAACTTTATTTTGTTTATTCTCCATTATTACTTATCTCATATAAAACAACTTTTACACTAAAAATATTTTATTCAAAAATTTTATTACTTTCCAAATACAGCCTTAATAAATTTAAAATCTCATAATATCATTATTGCAACATCAATTATCACTATTAGGGCATCTGACTCGTCAAAATTCATTTTTCTCAAGTTCTTTGTCTTTGGTTATATGAGTTTTTAGCGTGCGGCTTAACTTTTTTCATAGCTAAAAAGTTTTAATTATTGAATTATAATGATATTTTGGACATTTGTCATGACAAATAATGATTTTTAATAATGCTCGATGGAGTGACATGGTTAAAATTTCATCCATAATTAGTGACTGTATTTATAAATCAAAGACAAATGTAGTGGGTGTATTTGAATTTAACTCAATTTCAACACCGCTCGTCTGGTCATCAGCTGCGAAAAGGGATTTCCGTTCGCAGCCGGTGCAGGTTCGAATCCCAAGTGGGATTCTGAACTATATTTGGGGTGGGGGCATGTGGTCCCCCTTTATACTTTGATGAGAGCTAGTGGTCTCCCCATTTGATTTGTGGAAGCTTGTTGTTGTCTTCCATTGTAAGCTTGTTAGAATTGTCTTAGGGTTTGAATGTAGTATGAATTGAGATATGATGTAAAATATCCTCCAATAAAAAAAATATATATCAATGGATTTTTTGAGTTATTTTAAAAATATTCATGATAATTTGCAAAAAATACTCAAGAATTCGACTATAATTATAAAGACCATTGTGATTCTGTGCATAGACGCAACTTTTGGATAAACAACTTTTAGTCTAAAAAAGTTGAATTAGTGAAAAATAACACAATACAATAGTGATAATTATAATGAGCAAAAATAATAAAGTTAAAATATATGTGTTAATTATATTAATGACTATGTGAAACGGACTAAAAAACATAATAGTTATACACGAATATGTAAAAAAAAATTAAATAATATAACAACTGTGAACCGTGAAAAATTTTAGTTGTAAACAACTATAGCCTTAGTTTAAAATTTTGTAAATAACATCTATATAGTTTGATCACATACATTCACTTCGTCATGGCTATATCACAACAACATTAAGACATGGGCATATTTACAAATACATGAAAATTACGTGGGCATGTTTATAAATTATTTTTATACATATGTGCGTGTGTGTATATATATATATATATACGTGCATGGTTTGCATAAATTTATAAATATATCCATGTCGTGACGAAGGCTTAAACAATTATGGTTAAATTATACGGGGCTATTTGTAATTTTTGAAATTATATAAGTATTTTGCAATTATGATTAAACTGTGCAGGTATATTTATTAATTATCCAAATAATTATTTTGAAGTTTTTAAAGGAACTTACAAGAGAGATTTTTTATACTTTCTCTACATTTTTGTTTTTTGATTTTTTTCCATATGTAGTATGATTCAAAATATTAATATGATTTAAACTATTAATTAAGTAATCAATATACTTATTTTTTTTTACATTTCAATTATTTTCTCATGTATTTTCCTAAAACTTACACATACATTGTTTTACTTTATTCCTTACTTATAATCGTTACTCAAATTATATCACGTCTTTATTTTTTATCAAAAATTTCATATTCTCATCTTATGCTTAAAAATAAAGAATAGTTCACATAAATACCTGATTTATTTAAATTTTACTTCATTTACTTATAATTACTACATCTTTTATGCCACATCACACCTAACCACAAAAAATTACAACAATTTTATTTTTTTCCACTTGGAAAATGCACCTATACACTTTTTAAAATTTTTGCTGGTGCTTTTAGTGCAATACTTTATGAAATATAAGATAATATGCTAACATAATTGAGATAATAACGAGGTGTAAAAATAATAAAATTAAAGTAGATACATATAAGATAATATGATAATATAATAGAGATAATAACGAGGAGTAAAAATAATAAAGTTAAAATAGATAAGCTAATTATAAATAAAGTTATCCAAAAATAATAAAAAATAGGATAATTATATAGAAAAGTATTAAAAAAATAATGATTAAAAGTAAAAATTTTTATATGGACAAATATTAGTTAAGTTTTAATGCTAGCCAAAACATTTAGTATTTTGAAAGAGAAAATTTCCCACCAAACTTTTCCGCACAACAGATCTACCTTTTAATTATTTTTTACATATTTTCTCGTACAACGATTTTATTTTTCAATGTTTCCGCATATGATTATTTGATTATATACAATTACCCTTTACTGCTATCATTATTCGTATTAATCACGTTACTCCCAACTTTTCTAAACTTTTGTCCCCTAGCGCGTATCTTTTACCGTTTTACGTCGACACTAGTGGAGGCGTCGCTCGCGTATCAAGCGCCAGTTGCTACGGAGTAGGTTTGTACCTCTCTCCTATTCGCAGCATCCCAACACCTTAAGGGTGTGTTTGTTTAGGGTGTATTTGGTTGAAGGAAAAACTTTTGATGAAAAGTTTTAGAGGTAGAAGTTGTCAAATTGATAAAAAATGATGTGATATAATAAAGGTAATGATGAGTAGTAAAGAGAATAAAGTTAAAATAGATAGGTTTGTTGCATGGGTAGTTGTGTAGAAATGATTGAAAAATAGGGTATTTTGTATAAAAAAATGTGAAAAATAATTAAAAAAAGTAGAGTAGTTATGAAGAGTGAAAAATTTTAGGTTGAAAAGTTTTAATTGACAAGTTTTAGCCCCAAACAAACACACCCTTAGAATATAAACATGTCAACCAAAACTTTTCAATCTAAAACTTTTCACTTTCCGTAACTACTCTATTTTTTAATTATTTGTTCACATTTTACTATACAAACTATCCTATATTTCAATCATTTCTACACAACTATCTATACAACTAACTTATTTATTTTAACTTTATTCTCTTTACTTCTCATTATTACTTCTATTATATCACATCATTTTCTATCGATGTGACAACTTCTACTTCAACAACTTTTCGGATGTGTTGTTTAGCATAAAAAAATATCAACTAAAACTTTTCAATCTAAAACTTTTCACTGTCCATAATTACTCTATTTTTTAATTATTTTTTCACATTTTTTTTACATAAACTACCATACTTTTCCATCATTTCTACGCAACTACCCATACAACTAACCTATCTATTTTAACTTTATTCTCTTTACTTCTCATCATTATTTCTATTATATCACATGATTTTTTATTAATTTTACAACTTTTACTTCAAAAACTTTTTATCAAAATTTTTACCTACAACCAAACACACCCGAAGGTAAAGTTTTACCTCTAGCCACACACACCGTAATTATTAAACCCTCGTCCGAGACGGGAAAGGCGGGAAAAGAAAGGGAATTTCAGTTTATTTCGCGGGTTCGCCTGTCCTTCCTCTGGCTCATCTCGCAGCAGCCAAACTTCGCCAATTCACCTTCTCTCCGGCGAAGATCCGAGCCTTTGATGCCGGAACCAATGGCGGACACTGAAATCCTAGGCATCCTCGACGAGATACAGTTCCTTGTCTACGACAAGCGCCAAGTGGTACCGTTCATCATCCTCTTCTCATCCCTCTCTGTTTGTTGCCTTAATCTTCTTGCTTCCGCGTATGAGAAATTTCTTTTTATTTGCTTTGAAATTTGCAATGCTTTGTCCTTGTAATACGCGGGGAGCCATGACCTTGCTGATCTTGGCTTACCGATGACGCGGATCATGTCTTCCGGTCTCTAGGGCAAAGTGGGACTCCGTAACATTTCAGGTTTATCTCACTGTATAAAATGTCTGCGAATATATATATTTTTTCCATTGCTACAAAAAATGCTCAAACTTCAACTAGACGTCAAACGAAAGGCATTGAAATCGAAATTCCCTATAAAATCCGTTGTGTGATCGGTTGTGGCTCCAAAAAGAATTTCAGGGATGAAGGCATTCTGTGGCTTATTCATCTTTGATGGGCAATATTTCTAGGTCACTGAAATCTTCAGAGTTGCTGTTCCATTTTGGTCCACTTTGATAAGTAAATGAAAAACGAATCCACTCGTTTTGTTTGAATTGTTTTTTTTTTTTTTTTATCACGGTACCAAAAATGATTTCAATGAAAGTTTCGGGTGGGCCATATCTGTTAAAAAAATTCGTAATTACGTGTTATATGTTGAGATCACTTAGGTCGATTCACAAGTTTATTGGAACGTTATTCTAATCTATGGAATCATTCATCTATGTAGGAGGAATGTTTTAGATGACACAGATGTCAAAATAATTGCTTTAAAATAGAGATATAAATTAAACAATTTAATTATATTTGATTTTATACTTTTATCAAATGAGCCAGCACCAATTATTTGATTTTGATGCAACTTGGTTTCCCAGTTAAAACAAATAATGTCAAATGCGATGACCAGATTAGATTTTGATTTAATCATTGAAGTAGGCTAAAAAGAGACAGCGATACTGAAATCTTTAATGCAACCTGTACCATGAAAATATTTCCCTTATTTGATATGAACCATCTCAGCGACTGATTCTGATGTTTTAATAGTAGAAATGATACAAATGATATTTAGAACGTTTCAAGTAGAGGGACCAACACAAAGTGTCATGTGTGCCCTAGGGACTCACTGTAACTTGGGGTTACAGATGATCCAATTGCTAGCGTGGATGCATAGTTTCTGAAGTATAGAGGAGATTGGCAATGACCAAGCATGTTGACGCAAATCGTCTTAAAGGATTATTAATCAATCCAATTCTACATCATCCCAAACTTGTTTTTTTGTTTGTAGATGTGATAACTATCAGCGGTTTGGTGTGCTGATCACCAAGAATTGAATTAGTCATGTCAGCAGGGAGACCACACAAACTTCTCTGATATATATATATATATATATTTCTTGATTACAATGCATGGAGACAAAGCTCCCTCCGGATTCGAGTCCGGGTTGTTACTCGCGCATGCAATGGCGTGAACCAATGGGGCTATGCCCTGGTTCTACTTCTCTGATTTGGTCTGAGGTTGGGATTGCATTGTTGATGCCAGGTCGGGCTTACTGAAATAGTCATTGTCCCTTTTTTCGGCATGTTCTCCAAAGATGCTTTGATTGTGCACAGAGCATTTTCTTTCCTTGTAAAATAGTAATATTCACTTAACTAAAAGTTTCTGCTATAGATGCCATGTTCTACATCAAATTGCTTCTCAGGCAGTGCTTTCTTTTTCTTCATCCATGGCTCTATGATGGTTTCGAAGTCAAGTTTTCTCTCTTTCTTTGTAAAAGTTCCTGTTCAAACATGGTTCCCAATCAGAGAAAGTTACCATAAACATTGTTTTCTTGCTTCCTTGGACGCTATAAATTTTAATTTTTTAAAACAACTTTTGACATCTCAGGTTTCTTATAAGTGGCTCAGTCGCAACTTCTTGTTGACGTCTAATGCTGCCAAGAGGTATATGACGTCAATTGTATATTAGGTTGTTCTTTTCATTTCCTTTCGCATATTTGAGTGTATATGAATATTCTTTCTTTGTTGTCCTGTTTTCACTTGTGTAGATTGCTTCAGGAATTTGTCGAGAAGAATGGTATTGGACCAAAAACAGTATACACATTATCTGGCCGTCTGAAGAAAAACCCTCTGGTTTATAACATACGGCTTGTTTCAGGACTTCAACTTGCAGGTTTGATAGTTTTGTGAAAGGTTTGCATTTTTTTTTTTGATGAAAAAAGTTTGCATTGTTTCATACCTTTAAAATGTTTGTTTCTTATGAGAGGAAATGCTTGGATCCGTGATTTTCAATATTCATTAAAATTGAAGTGGCTGTATTATTATTGTTCTACAAGTAATAGAGGAACAAGTGAATTGAGCTACAAACAATTAGCTTAGTGCAGAGGAGCAACAAGAAGTAGTGATGTTCCTTATACGTAAGGCAAGGAGCTTGGCAGATGCTGCTGCACTTCTTTTGCTCCATCTTGAAATTAATATAACTGCATACCATGGTCCTTTTATTAAATAATAGTGCTATTCATTCCCTTTCATTTGATTGTAATTTTTTTTGTTGATTTTGATAATTTTTTCCAAATGCATCCTAAAGCTCGCCAACTATTCTGGATTTGCATGTAATTAAGTTCTGTTTCTTCCACATGTTAATTTCCAGTTGGCATTAAATGTTGAACGGGATCTAGTTTTTCCTGGATAAGTTTTAAGTTTACCTTTGGGTGGCATTCCTTTGGCACCTGGTCATTTCTTCACCTTCTTCTTCTGGGCAGTTTCTTTCTTTCTCTTTAGTTGTCTTTGAAAATAAACACATTGCATATTTTTATTTTACTTTATGCCTCTCTTCTTTCTCTATTATTATTTGTTTCCCCTTTGTTCCTTGTATTGGACAAGAAATATCGTACTACAAATATAAAGGTGTTATTATTTATTTTTTTTCTGAACCTGGTGCAGAGGTCAAACGGGAATTTGAGGATAATTGTTCAGTTCAGGTATACAGTGTGCAAGATGACATTCCAAGGGATCCTGCAGCACTATGGAATGAGGAATTTGTGCAGGCAGAAGAGCTGTTCAAGCAATCCTCATCTGCAGATAATTGCTTGAGGGATAACAGGTATATGACGTGTGTATTTTTCAGGCAATTTTTTAGAAATGATGTACCAGTGACTCTAGATTAGGTTGATCTACCAGGACAATGTGCGATCTGCATGAGATATTCAATTCATGCAAAATATGGATTAAACAATCAAACTGCAAATGGTGATCTTGCTTGTGAATAATGAACTAGTGGAAAAGGTTTATTCATGTAGATAATGTAAGGGAGAAACTGCCCGATTGTTGTCCTGGATCATTGATGCTCATCATTGTGGATTCATCTTATGGTGCAAGTTTCCTTACTCCTACATACTATGGTACTAAGGCAGCCATGCAATGGTCAAATTGACACCTTTCCACGCGATACCATACAGTGCTCACACATGCTGAACTATTTGCATCCCCATAGACAGCAGGAGCCGTGCAATTCAGCTTAGCCCTAGCATGACATGCTATTGAACGAAATGTGCACAGTGCAAATATTATCTGGTGGAACTTTTGGGAGCCACACATTCATATTTCCAGACAAACTGCTCCTGTGTCATGACAGTTGTGTCCAAAAAATGAACTTGAGCCTGGTCATCACCAACTATCTTGATGGGAAATTTGTGAACAGATCAAATTCCTGGCTTCATACATTTAGCTGTCCAGATATGCCCTTCTGTTAGAGATTTAATTTTATGTGTGCACCATTCACTAGCAGATGACATTGAACCCACTGTTTTCTCTCATAAGGTTTTCTGGTGTCTCCAATTCCTTCGTAAGACAGAATTCCAATTCGGATCCTAGCACCAGTGCTTCCCCACAACCAGATGCAGGCAGAATATCAAAAGCTAATGGCATCGGCCAATTTCCATCTGCTCTGCGTCCGCATCAACAACCAAGCCTGAAAAGTGAACCTCATTCCACTTTAGCATTAACAACAGATAGCAGAAGTAGACCTAATGTCCAGGAAGCTCATGCTCAGGACAGAAAAGATAAAGTCACAACAGCTCTTGCTGAAAAAAAGAGAAGTCAGAATGACAGGAATTCTTCTGGTTCTGGAGGATCACTAGCCAACTTGTGGGGCCGGGCATCCACAAAACCAAGATATGGTGCTGGAGAAACTACTGGGGATGTCCCAAATCCCGCCAGTAAGTGCAATTATGCCTCCTATTTTTCTGCTGTTTGATTAATGTTGGGTTAACTTGTCCATATTCATGAAATCAGTTTTTCTGTTTTAGATATTCGAGCATGATTAGATCTAGCAATTTTTTTTGATAACATAATTTTTAGTAATTTTAATCTCATTAATTTTTCCTAAAATGCCTTTCAGTTACTGCAGATGCTCAAATATGTGTTCAGGAAGCATTGGATTCTGTTTATAGTGATGATGAATTGGAAGCTGTTAAGTGCAAGAGGGAATCAAATGGGGAAAGCAGCAGAAAGAGGAGGGTTGTTCTTGATGACTCAGATGATGATGATTATGAGAAGGTGGTGAGTCTGGCCCCACCAGATCCTCCCAAAAACCAGTCCGTCGTAGGTTCTAAGGGAAGTGCTGAGAATGTGGTTCTAGAGAGAAAAGAACTGAATTTTGGAGAGGAGAATGGAGATAAACTGGAGATCAAACAGGAGAAAATGGCTGGGAGTGACTATGGACTGCATTTGAAGGGAGACACTGAGGCTGCTAATAGTAGAACTGCTGGAATTTCTTCATCAGATATGATCCAAACTTGTGCCAAGGGGTTAGATGATAAATGCAAGGTTACAAATTCTGTTCCTGCATCCACATCTCCAAAAAGGAGGAAAGTGCTCAGAACAAGAATTGATGAGCGTGGGAGAGAAGGTATTTGTATTCGTGTTCGCTACCAGGCCCCCAGATGTTTTGGGCAGTTTTTTCTGTCATGTTTTTCTCCTTTGAAGTGTTCCCCACATTAAATAAAGTAGATTCTTTAAGTTCCAGATTACAGCTTACTTGTTGTCTAGAGTTATACTGGAAGACTTGCACAATTGACTGCTGATCTGAGCTTCCTCTTTTCTTGTGGCTGTCGCATGCTTTGTGGGCGCATTTGTCCTTAGCATGTGCATCTCATGCTCATAACATTCCTCATTCATCACCACTGAGAATTCCTTCTTCTTCTTCTTCTTCTTCTTTTTTTAAAATCGAGTTTGAGAATTCCTTTTAGTTTAAGGCTTGAGTGACATTCGTAATGCTAACCATTTGTTAGAGTGGATCTGCCTGTTTATTTTTTCATTACTCTTCTTGATGACTCCAGTTACTGAGGTTGTCTGGGAAGGTGAGGACACTGACAGAGACAACACTGACAAAAATGGACAAACCAGAAGTCCCGATAACAGGTCTGTCTCTTGTGCCTCAGGATTAGGTTCTGTTGTCTCTTCCTCATGCTCTTCTTATTCTTTTCAATCTACCTGGGTGAATGGCTTATGCTGGACCTAAAATTTGACAATCTCTAATTGAAATCTCAGACCTCCTGCCCTTAATAAGGCACCACCTAATAAAACTTCAGCAAATACTACTTCAAATACGATGGTCAAAGCTGGAAACAAGAAAACGGCCAAAGGTGGTGGGAAAGATTCCAAACAAGGCAACATACTTTCCTTCTTCAAGAAAGTTTCATGAGGGCTGAAGCAGAAGACGCAACTGCAAGTGCACAGGAGCCAGCCAATTGCATCGTGGGTGTATAATTTCCTTTTCCTCTTTGTGCTGATGCAACAGCCGAATTCAGTGGGGTGAAAGCATGTTGGATGTTGAGAGTGCATGAATGATGAAGAATGCATGTTTTTACCCTTCTTTGTCCAGTCACTATTTACGCTAATTTGCTCTTCTGCTTGCCTCATAGACTGTGTCTCGTGGTATATGAACGATGAAATGAGTAGAGACTTGAAATTGATGAGTTATCCAGTCTTTTGTACAGCCATATATAGATTTGGGAAGTGGGTTAGTGAGATGCGGGTCTTCCAATTACGTCTGGTTAGTGACAGTTCTCCATGTCTTATTCATAGGTCAGTTCGTCAGAACAAAAGTCGCGATCCACCGAAAGAGACGCGGGCTCTGGCAGGAAAATTGGGATAGTCTCCTAGCACCACCACGGAAGCCTGTATGTCGTTGAATGAATGTTGTGGGATATCCGCGTTTCAGGACTTTGTTTCATTTGATTTGAGCTTAGTTAAATGGCTTTAAATTGTTACAATGCATTGTATGCAATCGAAATGGTGAAGCAACGAACAAACAATTGCACCAATCTTTTATGTTCACAACACCGAACAGGCAAGCTGGATTTGCATCCTTGAACTGTTGGCCCAGCTACCAGTCCACGTTAGGTTGGGCCGCGCAGGCCCAGCGCGGTACTCCTCCTGATCATATCTACACCGTTCATCTATACAAGGCAGTCCCATTCCATGGATCGGAAACGGTGCAAGCCCTCTAGAAGACACGTGCCTTTCTTGTTTAGATTTCCACAGTACCGGCCATCGGCCCACCCATTACCAGCCACAGCCTGGTATCTTTCGCCACTGCCAACGTGGACAGGGGCTCGCCCTCCAGCGCAAAAATCTTTGGAAAGAGGAAAATGGCGGTAAGCAGCGTGCTGTAGCCTGTGGCTCAACCTTTCTAACCCAAAAATCAAAACACTTCCGTCTGTCGTTTTTTGATCGTCCCGTAGATGGATACTTTGGGAAATGGAGGGTTTTGGTGGAGATGCCCTTCCCCCAATGATCGATTCCGAGCTTCCAGATCGAAATCCTCGGATTCCGCGGAAAGTATCCAGGGAAGAAGCTTCAACTTCCCTGTTAAGCAGGCGGCTACAGCTGCATCCCTCGCCCTCACCGGTGATACCATCGCCCAGCTCAACAGCCACTGGAAGTTCATCCGCCTCTCGCATTCCGATGCCAACGCCAAGGTTATCTTCCTTCCCTCTTCTTGCATTTTCAGCCTTTCGACAAATATCATTATACGCGAGGTTGACCATATTCTTTCATTGGACTGGAAATCACGTCAAAGTTTTGGTCAGAGCTAGACTGCCAGAATATCTCGGAGACACCTAATTGCATAGAATCGGCTAACGGGTTGCAATCAGTGGTGTATGTTGTTGCCCTCTTGAAGTTTTTTACTCTATTTTTTTCAAGGTTTTTAATGCAGTACGTAGACAATTCAAGCACAGTGCGCGGCTGAAATATCAATGTTGAGGGTTGGAACTATTACCTTTGAAATGACAATGAATGAATACTACCTAAATCTTCCCCAATTTTCATTTTGTTTTTTTCAACACTCTCTGCCACTTCTAGGATTTTTTTTTTTTTTTTTGGGGGGGGGGAGGAATTCATCTTTATATCTAGAAAACTTGAACTACTGGATTGGCGCGTAGTGTACCTTGAGTGCACAGACTACCATATTACCATAGTAGGAACAAGATTGTTTGCTTGAGGTTCTTGACTCGTCAATCCTGGATGAGGAGATATCATCGTTTCCCCTATTCGAATGTCCTGTGCAGTTTGGATGTAAATCTGCATTGGCTTTAGTGGTGCTTTTGATGACCAAGCTATTGGGAATGAGATGGTCCACTTAACTATGGTTGATGATTCTTGAGTCCTCTCCATCTCCACCTCCTCTATTTTATTCCTTTTTTATGGATCATGTGATCAAGGGATAGAAAGCACACACCTTTCACAATATGTCCAGCACATTCTATTACCAAAGAGAGGTACCCGTTTATGTCATTGTCCTAATGCAAAGCATTTGAATTTTGACCAAATCAATACTTTCTAGGATCTGCTCTCTGCGCTATTGTCACATCATGATTGGGTTCGAGCACTTCGAATGGCTTCCTATGGGTTTCTTCTCTATGGTCCAGGATCATATGCGTGGTACCAGTATCTTGATCGCTGTTTGCCAAAGTCAACATTCATGAACCTCTCATTGAAGGTATACTAACCTCAACCTGTATCTCCCATTTCGTCTGTATCCAATGGATGCATAGGAATGACATCTCATCTTTCAGATGAGTTTGTAATTTGGTTGGTGTTACATTTTTATTTTATGCAGGTTTTACTAAATCAGATTGTGCTTGGTCCATGTGTTATTGCTGTTGTTTTTGGTTGGAACAATTTGTGGCTGGGGAAGCTGTCAGAACTTCCTAACAAATATAAACAGGATGCACTCCCGACTCTGCTATTTGGTAGGTTGATCTGAACTCCAGGACTTGTTTCACACATTTGGGTGCATGCTTATGTCATTGAATTTTTCTATATGTTTTGCAGGGTTTAGGTTTTGGATTCCTGTCAGTGTATTAAATTTCTGGTACTTGTCCTGCACTCCTATTTTTTATGAGTCTCAGATACTATTTGCTATTGTTATCTATGGACCCAACATTGTTATGATCTCACCATCAAACACAAACCCTTGAATCCTGTAAATGAATAAAGTTCTTTTTTTAGTTCAAGTGACTTGAACTGTTACTTTTGGAAAAGACCATGTGATTTTGATGGGAAAATCGTCTGTGAATTTTGTTCCTGAGCAATAATTTGCTATTGTTATCTATGGATCCAACATTGTTATGATCTCACCATCAAACACAAACCCTTGAATCCTGTAAATGAATAAAGTTCTTTTTTTAGTTCAA
>JAXCLR010000001.1:90054101-90077326 GCA_035584095.1 Annona squamosa | reverse complement strand
GTGACTTAAACTGTTACTTTTGGAAAAGACCATGTGATTTTGATGGGAAAATCGTCTGTGAATTTTGTTCCTGAGCAATAATTTAGTTGATTGATAATCTTTTTTATTTGAAGAATATCCACTGGAAAAAAATTGGGCATGAACAATGCGACAGGTGGCCTCTGCACTGCAATTGAGAGAATATCCACAAGTTGCACAGTTGCTGCCTTTTTTTATAACTCGACTTACCATAATCACGTATGGAATATATGATGTTCAAACATGCTTATCAGTTAGGTCTCGGTGCATAAAAAATGAACCTAAATAATTAACTCTTTTACGTTGATTATCTACAAGAATACCTATTAAAAAGGCTGCTTTATATGGGACTATCTGCAAGACTAACTAAAACATGACTTAACAAAAACCTTGTTAGTAAATATTACAGCTTGTACCGAAATTCTCCTTCCTTCTTTTATAAATTTTGCGGCAACAAATGGAGGTTACCTGGTTGGATCATTTCATACTGTTCCACTTTTTCATAGACTGTAATACCATAAACTGTTGGTCCTTTTTTTTCTCTGTCAAAACCTTTTTTCCTACGAAATAAAAAGGTTGGAAGACATCAATTAATTATAGTAAGATTTGTGATTTCTTGCTGATTATGAAACTGATTATGAATTTATGTGGTGTCTTTCAGGGCTGTTCCTCTTGAAGCCCGTGTAGCATTCATGTCTACCTGCTCCATCTTCTGGAACTTTTACTTGTCGACAACCTTGAGCAAATAATCCCATGAGCTTCTTTCAGCCAGGTGAAAAGTTTTACTTGGCTGAACGGTGAAGGTATTGTTCCTGAGTTTCAGAGCTGATTTCTGCTGGCTGAGTCTCTCTCCCTTGCATTTTAAGCTTAGATACTGCTGTTCCCATAGGGTTCTTCACCCAAGGAAGGAAAACAGTGAAGAAAATCACTCAAAAGCATTTATTGAAGCATGTTTTCCTCAATTTATTCAACTGTCTCTTTCTGGATGGTATTGTGGAGGATCACATGGCCAAAAATGTTCGACTTTGGGAACAATATAATAATCCATTCTATAACTTGCTTCGTTAACAGCCATATCATACAGGGTTCCTAACTTGCATGAAATCGACTAATCAGCAAGGAATGGCTTCTTAAGATTTGTGGTAATGCACCTGGGGAGGACAGCCAGTAGAGTGCACCATGTATTGATTATGACAAGTTTCTTTGTGGTCCTTTTGAGAGCTACAGATTTGGGGGTTTGAAAAGAAATTGAACCAACCAAGAATTCAAAATCCTTGCTTCCTTAAATCATGGTGTTTATTTAGATAAGTGTGATGTTTATTGTTGGCGATGCTGACAAAGTGTATTGGTGGAGGATTCGTGGAAGCTAAATCTCTTCTAGACTCTTCGAAGCTATTTGTGAGAAGGAGAGCATAAAATCTCATGGCTTGGATTATACATCCTTCCTGAGCCCAATGTTGAATTCCGTTCCTGATCCAAAATAACTACCCACTAGGGTTGTTTAACGTGTGCCCATTTAACCTAAAATCCTCCTCCGGATACAGTTAAATGGAGGATTTTTATGTATGCACCGTCGAATACCTTTCGAGAAGTGAAACTCATGCCTTTCGTGCGCCTGAGTATGTCCCACACTGACAAGAGTGCCTTTATTGTGGGACTCGTACGAGTCATCAACATGCTAATACCCTTTTTGAGTTTACCCCTTCGGTGTCAAAATGTAACACGGTTCAGGTTAAACTGAATGTCATAATGGTCTAGGTTCTTATATAAGCCCCAATCGGGAATGGGAAACCGTCGAGCCTTACACTTTGCCCTATTTAACCTAAAACCTCCTCAAGTCAGGGCCTGTTTACCACTACTTATGATGCGTGTTAAGTGCAAAAACACGCATGAATTTTAAGACAGCAAGTGTTTGACAATTGCTTAGAAAAGCATTGTCGGCTATTAAGGCGTTGTTTGGCATCCGGTAAGTTCATAAGTGCATGGGGGCACGGTCTTTGAGACCCGACCTTCATCAAATAATAACAATATTTTTTTGTGAAATTTTCCTTTATATCCATAACGTTTGACAATTATTCATTTTATACCCATAATTTTTCAGAAGTTCTCCCTACACACAACATCTCAATCCTAATTTTTCTAATACCAACGTTTGTCACATTCTGTCCATTTGCGTCCTTTTTTTTTTTTCTCTCTGAATGCCAAAAATGCCGATCTCTTCTCCTCCTCCATCACATTTCGTCTATCTGCTTCCTAGATTCCCATGGCCATTAGAAATCAGAAATTCTAAATCGCTGTTTGCAAATTGCAAATTTTTATCTCCCTCCTTTCCTTTTCTTTCTTCCCCACCAGCTTTGTTCTAGACACTTGCACGAAAGAACACCGCCGCCAAAAACTGAAAATCAAACATCATGCTGACAACATGGATCTTCAACTTGCCATCTCCTCCGTAGACTCTCCCATTGCTGTTGAGGCCTTTACCGCCTCTGATGCCTACTCCTCACTTATCGCAACCCATCCCTACCATGACAAGCCATCGACAAGAAGAAGCCTGAGAAAATGGAAGCAGCAACAAGCCTCTTTGCCGCAACCCTTTGGTGACTTCCTTTGCTCCCATCTTTGCGGTCGGCCCCTCGGATGGTCGGATTTGAGAAGGCTGGCAACTGGATTTGAGGGCATAAAATTGCTAGATTCCATCAAATTTCGTGGCTCTTTCTGGAGCAAGAGGAGAAGCAAAGCAACAGTGAAGCGAACTGCTTTTCCTTTAGAGAATTTGCTGAGTTTTTTTGCAATTGGTTGGTTGACGATGTGAGATTGTAGTGGCAGTAGTAGAGGATGAGAGAGACGGGAGCAGGGGCGGCGAGATTGCAGCTATTCAATGCTCTGCTATGTGAATTGCTAATAGAACGACTTAGTAAGGGATGCCCACCTTATCACATGGTGGAAAATTTGCAGGTGCATTGATTTTTTTTAGAATTGATCTCACCTTAACTAAATGCAATCTTCCATCCTTCTCTTGCTTTTTCCAACATATGCAAAGCTGATTGAAGGAGATAGAGCTTTCAGATTTGGAGATGCTAATCAGATGCGACATCAGAAATGACAAAGCCCTAATGAAATTGACCATCAACCCATCATTTGCTTCAACAATAATAAAAGATCACCAGCCCTTTTCATGTGCTTCGGCATCGACATGGACAAGGAGCTAGAGGTCTAAGAGGAGGAGATTTAGACACTGCTATTGCTAATTCACCTCCACTAAGCTTGTCATTTCTGTCACCAAGCCATGGTTGATTTGTGAAACCGGACAAAGGGTAAGAAGACATGAGAATTTTTGGCACTTAGGAAAAAGAAATGGACGTAGATGGACGGAATCTGATGGAGTGAATATTAGAGGAATTAAGGGTGAAATGTTGCGGATGTGGGGGAAGTTTTAAAAAGTTATGCGTATAAAAGGAATGATGGTCAAACGTTGTGGGCATGCGGGGAACTTTTCTTATTTTTCTACTTTTACCTCTATATTATAATCAATTTTCCTACTAACTATCTTTTATCAAACCTATTTATTTCAATTTTATCCATATAATTTCCTATCAATTATACAATTATCAAAAATATATATCTTTTATTCCTAACCCATGTCACAATTTTTTCTCCTTCTGCATTCCCAAACATCACCAAAACTAGGGGTCTTAACTTTCCTTTCCTTAAAAAGCGTTGTACCTATTTTTTTTGGTTTCGGTGCAGTTTTGGCGGTAAACTTAACTCGTCGCTTGGCTAGCCCATCCAAACGACTTTTTATTATTAATAAATGGAGTAAAATATTGATTTTAAATGTGAGAGACCGTTTCAATTTTAGACGTGCCAGATGATTTCCTATGCATGCTTGCTTTGATGAAACTGACAAATGGGTGAATCGTAAGGATTATTTTCATGGTGCTCTTGCCGTCCATGATCTCATTGGTGTTAATTCTATAAGCTAAGGATTGGTGGTGGTTATTGCCTGAAATACATGCATTGGTGTTAATTCTATAAGCTAAGGATTGGTGGTGGTTATTGCCTGAAATACATGCCTTTGTACAAAGGGGAGGCTATAGAAATACATGATGTACCAAAAGGGGAAGCTACGTAGAAAGGATTACTACATATAAAATTTGAAATTTACTAGAGTATTAGAAAGTTACGAAAATATGTATGAGCAGTTATGCGGGATGATCATTTTCGAAGGTATAAATGTTTTTAACTTATAATCTTTGCGTGTCTTTAACAAACCAAGACTTTGAACAGGGTATGATTTACTCTCGAATAATTTTAACCTTTTGACCATATAATACCTAAACTAAAGAATGGATCAGATTTTTATCTAATTATTAAGATGGGTCATACATGACAAATATACCAATTTACTTTCATACATCATATACCGCTAAGTACTTCCCCGTATAAAGAATGGTGTGAAGTACATGCTACAAGTCATCGCCTTTCGTCCAAGCAACGACTCTAGAACACACCCTAAAACGCAAGACTATTGGCTGTTACGATTCTCCCTTGTATCCCATCATCGCAGTACCCACTAAATCATTTTCAACAACCATTATTCTTATCAAGTACATCCTACTTGCCTTCAACCTTCTTTCATTTTCATCAATCACATCATCTATCCCCTCTTTTGAGGTATATAGAGTGGCATTATTCTTGCTAAATACATCCACATTTCATTTCATCAACCACATCATCCGAGTCCTCTTTTGAGGTTTATACAATTAGCATTATTCTTGCCAAATAGATCCAACTTGCCCTCAAACCTTCTTTCAATACAAATCAAAGAATGTGAATAAACGTTAGTGGGAAAAACAAAGAAGGGGTGAAAAAAAGACCAATATGAACATCGCTGCCCCAAGACGCGGCCAAAAACCTGAGGCATAGTGCACTGCAGAAACATCGAGGCATCATGCCTCCATTCGCAAGGCCTCCAACATAAACCGCTCGCACAACTTTGCAAGCGATGCAGCCTTCCTCCTTGCTCGTTTCGTGCCAGTGAGCATCAGAACCTGTAACAGCCCCCGCAATGCAGGGACCTGCACCACTTTCTTCGTTGTTGCCGTGCTCCCCTTACGGCACATGGCGAGAAGTGTGGCCACGGCATTCTCCTTCCCCTTCTGTGTGCCCCACCTCATTAGCTTGACCAGTCCCATTACCACCATCTCATCCTCCTTAGCCACTGCTTCAACACCAGCCTGCTGCCTCACAAGGAATGCTAATGCCCCGGCTGCCTCCTCCGTCACCCCTTCCGTTCCCAAAGCTCCCACCAGCGCAGATGCCGCTCCACTCTCTACCATCCTTTCGCAGTTCTCTGAACACGTTGACAAATTAAACAATGCTGCCACTGCATCCTTCTTTGCCCTTGAGCTCCCTTCCGCCAACATCCTCACAAGTGCTTCCACTGCCCCTGCCTCATCTGCTATTCTCTTCTTATGATCATGCACCACGGAGAGGCTGAACAGCGCTGCAGCAGCATTCTCCCTGGCCTCCTTCGTTGACCCATTTTGCAGGACACTAACAATTGATCCCAGGCATCCTTGGTCTGCCATAATTAGTCCTTTGTTTTGGTCATGAAGTGACAGATTAAGAATCGCGGTCACTGAGTTCTCCTGCATGAATGGGTTTGATGATGAGAGCAGTTGCCGTAGAAGGGGAATTGCCCCTGCATCTGCAATTGCAGAGCGATTCTCCTTGCCGGTTTTCGCCATCAATCGCAGCTCATGGGCTGCCACTGCTTTCGCTTTATCGGAGCCATTTGATAGCTGCTGGACCAGAAGCTCTGCTGTGGCTGTATTGGCTACTACTGCAGCCTTGGTCGGTGCTGTCCCAGCAACAGTATCTGCTGCTGCATCATGGTTCTCTAGTGGGTCCAAGGGAACATTATTGTCTGCACACCACTGTTGTATGAGGCCACGAAGAGCTCTGTTTGGAATTACACGGTCGTGGGTGATCATCTGGCCGGAGTTGGGGCAGTTACGGTGGCCTTCTTCCATCCAACGAACAATGGATGCTCTATCATAAGTCTGCCCACTAGAAACAACTACTGGATCTCGCATCAGATCAAGAGATATAGGACAACAGAAATCCTTTGGCACTGTTATCATTCCCTCTCCTGACTGATGGAGAATTACACTCTTATTCGAAAGACTGCAATTTCGGGAGTATTCTGATTCATTCTCTTCTTCAACCCCAAAAAGCTGAAATCTGCTGTACCTAGCTAATGCTACGAACCCATCAAGCATTGAAACTGTCAACTCAGAATCATCCTCCCAGATATGGATTTGTTCCTTGAGAAATTCAATCTCATACCTGAAGGCCTTCGCATCTCGAATACCCAATTCCTCTACAAAAACAGTTTGCAGCTGTGTCACGTCTGGCCGCCTCCCCTGTTCAAATTCCTCTAGGAACGCGAACAGTCTGCTCCGAAGCATGCCTTCGCGTGGATCCACGAAGAGCTTGGGCTGCCTCGACTGCCTCCGCATGAGCTCCACAAGCTCCCTCAAATCTAGATCCAATTCAACATCCTTGACTGGAAAAACATCCAAAAGGGTTGAAATATTCCGACTTAGATCATCAAAGTGTCTGGAGATTGATGGGCTTTGGAGCAGAAGCCAGAGCCGGCTGGACTGGGAGCAGTAAGTGACGAGAATCTTGAGGCGGTGGACGAGGATGTAGAGTTCTTTGAAGCAGAGATTTGCAGAGGAGAGGAGCGGGAAATCATCGGACTCTTTCAGGTAATCCAACAGCGACATAAAGACATTGACTTTGTGGGTCAAAGACCGAGATTTTCTGCGGAGGGATGGAGCACGTAAATTGGAAGAAGCAGAGAGAGAATCAGCGATGATGGTGAGGAGAGTTCGGATGAGGGAGAGATCGGTGAGATCGGTGGGGGAGATGAAGGAGGCTTCCAAGGATGGCAGCCTTCTTTTCTTTGGAGGAGGAGAAAAGGAAGTGGTTGGAGAAGCCATGTTGAGTTCTCGATTGGGATGTTAGCGATGCCTAGACTCTCTTGAGTAGATTTGTTCCGTCCGGAAGTATTTAAATAAAGCGGGGAAACTTCGTGTAGCATCTTCCGTTTCCGTATCCTCTCTCAAGTGGCGATGCTTCTACGATTTGGTCGTTGAGCGACGCGTTTAATGACAGATGTTTAAGCTTCCTCGTTCTTCTGGAATTTTCTATTCATAAATAAGAGGCGGCATTGAAAATTACAGCGGATTTTCCATCATTCACATGTTTGCACCTACGTACACGTCTTTCTTCCGGTACACTTAGTTTTGCACGCACCCAAGCAAGCATTGTTACCTACCGTAGTAGTCTGCTGCTGAAGATATATGTATATATATTATTGTGTATGTATATAGATAGATAGTATAGATACTGCTCTAATCTACGTTGTAAGTAATTGGTTTCAGTTGACTCCTTTTAGCGCACACGTTTCCGAATCCTTTCAGTGCGCACTTTGATGCAATTTGCGAAATTTTTGAGCCCGTAATCATTGAGCGATCCTGGACTTCGACAATAACGCGGCCAAAGTAAAAGCGCTGATTGGAATTGAGGTGGAGGCGCCGCTGGCCGCGTCCGGTCAGGGGAAATTTTGGACAGCTGTAGGCCTGATTTAGGTGGCAGCAACGTTGCTGACAAGTGCTATCCCACGTGGAATTAAAAGCCAAGGCTATATTGATGAAACCGGACAAGGGTGCTGCGGTGAGAAGCAGGGGAGCTTATCCGTTGCATGCCTGTGTATTTATTAGGGATGGGCTACACCCCGAACCTACCGAGAAAGAAAAAATTGTTCCTCCTCTCAAATAGTACAAGGTAAGTTTCATGTCACCAATGAATTCCAACAAAAGACTATGATGGGAATTAATAAATATTAGCATTTAGCCATTTTAAATACTTAAATTTTAATTTTAGTCATTTAACTTCTTTTTTAACTATTAATCATTATTAGTGAACTACATTTGTTAGCTTACTTGTATTCTGAGTTTTGTAAATATTTTTTACGATTTAACGACTAAAATTTAAAGTATCTGCCTTTGTTTTTGATATTTGTTGGGTATTATTTAATATGATGTTGGTTAATTAAAAACCGACTTGCAATTAGAAATAAATTAATCCAATCTTCACATAGATGGGGTAAGATAGATTAGGGCTTAATCCAATCTGTGGGTAGAGGCTAGGACTTCTTCCAAAGGGTGTGTTTGACAAAAAGTGAAAATGATTAAGCTAAGATTTTTTTACTTTCTATAATTAATTACTTATATTTTTACATAACTATTCAGAGAACTAATCTGTTTATTTTAACTTTATTATCTTTGCTTCATCATTATTCTTATTATATTATATCATTTTCTTCTGATTTAACAATTTTCAAACAAAAAATTTTTTATCTAAAAATTTTATAACTTATCAGACACATCCAAAAAATAAGATATAAGTAAAATCGACCAAGAAACTATCCAAACCGACCCAGTTACACCTATATTTACGCAGAATTAGCTCTGTGGTCCATCATGCCGTCCAAATGAGGAGTAGGAAACAAAACGCCAGTATGTCCGCGTTTGTCATTCGGATTATAGTGGTGAAGGGTGGGATTCCACTTGGAAGACGGCAGGCATGTACATGGACTGTGAAATGGTCCATGGGGTTGATTGAATTTGCTGGACAGTCTTTTTCCTTTAGGCCTGTCGGCTGTGTGGGTCATTTAGAATATTCTTTTTAACGAGAGAGGGTCATTTTTAGAACCTAGAAGCGTAAGCGAAAGTCTTTCGTTGAGCACAGCAGCTGGGGCGGCCCACTTGTCACGGACCGAACTCTCACGTACTAATGCGCGTCCTTACAATCGAAGTCCCTGTCACATAGAAATGGATGAGGATGGTGTGCTTGGTCTTGGAGATTGAAGAGGAGAAATCTGTTGCTGGTTTTGGCAACCCATTCAGAAATCAAGGGGCGCCGCAGAGTTTTGATTTGTTTCCATTTCCATTTCCATTTGGGAATGATTGCAGTAGGCAGACCATGAATGAATGATGAATTGATGATAAGTTCGGCACTGAATTATAAATCCAGCTGTGTCCTTTACGTGGGTATGCTAATGATGACCTCCACATAGATACATATGTGGTGGGGGGAGGAGAAATTGACCATGTCGGTTATAACTTATCACCGGCTATGTGAATAAAACGGAGGGATGATGGGATGGTCCACAGGTCCAACGGCTGGAATCACATTTGGAATAACTTTGGCGTTACCCTTTTATTTTGGTTTTTTGTCGTTTTAAACTTTCTAACTTTGCCTATTTGCATTTTAAGCTCTGAAGTTTGGCCGTTATATTTTAAACCCTGAAAACTTTGATTTCTTTACATTTTAAACCATCCCGTAACAGCATCAAAACCCACCGTTAATCCATGCAAATGACAAAAATACCCTTTAATATTCTAAAAAGAAATATTTTTTACATTTTAAACTTGACTATTAGTCTTTCTTTATTTTATTATTAGAAGCTTCAATAACATCTTCACCTTTGATACAGATTTAGGTGTCTTTTAAAAAAAATATTGGAGGGTATTTACTTCATTTTGCATGAATTAACTGTAGTTTTTAACACCTTTATGAATCAAAGTTTAAAATGCAAAAGAACCAAAATTTGAGAATTTAAAATATAAATAGGCAAAATTGGAGAATTTAAAATGCAAAATATCCTCTGATCCTTTTCTGCAGGTGGATAGAAAAACGAGATTCTATGTTTATGTTATTGGATTTTTCTCCCAACCATTTCGGATTATTAACTTGACAACAGCCCATCCAAAAACGCCTATGCATGTTTATTTAGTTAAAATACTTAAAAATCTCAATGATTGGATACTCAAGAAGGACACAACAAAATCTCAAGCAATCTTTATCCTGGCCCACCTAAACATCCGATCATGATTATTTTGGTATCTTGATTCTTGAGTAGATAAATAGCAACGAACAAGATAGTGACTTGTATCTGGGTATAACAGCATAGTAAGCGTGCGAAAACCAGAGGTTCCACTCAATCTTAAGATTACACCCTTGTTTCGTACCCACAGTACAAGCCAAGTAAAGCCCACGCTTGCCAGTTCTACAGAACAATTGTTGCAACTCGTCTGGATTGCCAACGCTTCGTAGGATACTTCCATTTTTTATTATTATTATTTTTTTTTTGGTCCAAAAAAAAAAAAGAAGAAGAAGATTTACGAGGAAGCGCTACGAGTCTGCTGCCTCAAATTTCATAAAATCTCTATGAAATAATGCTGATGAGAAATGGTCGGTCGTGGGAGGTGGACTGAGCAATGATCAAATTTCATAAATCTCATTGAAATTACGTACTGATGTGAGTTTCAAAAAAAATAATAATAATAAATAACAATTACGTACTGATGAGAAATGGTCACATTGGGAGCTGGTGGACTCGGCTATGAAATAACAGATGAGAAATGGCCCCGACTGAGCACTGATCGTATGGGAGGTGGACTGGGCAACGACTCTCACACAACAATCAGTAACATATCTACTTCTCCCGGGCCCTAGCCAACGCTTCATTTTGAAGGAGCACAATAAACAATATTAGAAGATTTCCCACACATCTATCAAAAAAAGTTGCTAAAAAAATTATTAATCTTATGCAAGATTAAGAACAAAACAAGGTGAAAAATATATTTATAAGTTGGATAAATTAAGAGAAAATAAAAGCAAAAATTTAACACATATTAGATATATTAAAAGTGGTGACTAAAGAGTTCTAGTGAAATATGATGATATTAAAGAAAGATGAAAAACTTGTTTTTATAGTTTACTAAATAGTACCCTGCACAAACATCTAACATTAGATGTTAGTTTAAATAGAGAAAAAAATAACAAAACATCAGTTATTTCCTAAACATTCGAATATCTAAAATAAAGAAAGCTCTAAGAAAAATGAAAATAGGAAAAACTTTAGACCCAGATAATATACTAATAGAGGCATGGAAGCGCATGAAGATGTAGGTTCAACATGGTTAATAAATTTTTTTTAATAAGATTATAAAAACAAAGTTAATGTCAAGTAAATGGAGAAAAAACATTATAGTTCTAACCTATAAAATAAAAAAGATATTCAAAATTGTGCAAATTATTGTGGAATAAAATTAATGAGTCATACCATAAAATTATGGGAAAGAATAATTGAACATAAACTAAGACAGGAAACCAATGTATCTGAAAATCAATTTGGTTTTATATCAGATATATCAACGACTGAAGTTATTTTCTTACTTGAACAACTATTTAAAAAGCATAGGGAGAAGAAAAAAACCTTATACATGATTTTTATTGATTTAGAAAAAACATTTGGTTGAGTACTAAGAAAGTTAATATGACAAGTCATGAAACATAAAAGAATTAATAACAAATACATTTATATTATTAAAGATATGTACAAAAGGGTTGTTACGAATATGAGGACCATTAATGAAGATACTAATATCTTCCCCCTTAAAATAGGTTTACATCAAGACTCAGCCTTGAGTCATTACCTTTTTATCTTAGTAATAGATGAAATTACTAGACATCTCCAAGAAAAAGTATCTTGGTGTATGTAATTTGTAGATGACATTATTCTAATAGATGAAACTAAAGAATGATTAAATTTAAAATTGAATAGGTAAGTAGATGCTTTAGAATCTAATAGTTTTAGAATTAGTCGCACAAAAAACTGAATTATTAAATGCAATTTTAATAATAGTGAGACCCAAATGAGGAACCAATTAAGATTATAGATCAAGTAGTAACAAGAACAAATCACTTCCAGTACCTCGAATCAATAGTTCGAGAGAACGGGGAAATTGAAAAAGATATAATACATAGAATTCAAGCGGGATAAAAGAAATAGAGAAGTGCATCATGAATTTTATGTGACCATCAAGTTCCAATCAAACTAAAAGAAAAATTTTATAAGACTGCGATTAGACCTGTTATGCTTTATGGGGCAGAATATTGAGGAGCTAAAGAACAACATATACAAAAAATGAGCATAGCAGAAATGAGAATGTTAAAGTGAATGAGTGGTAAAATTAAAAAAAAAAAAAGATAAAATTAGGAATGAAATAATTCAAAAAAACTTAAAAGTGAGACCAATTTGTAATAAAATGAGAGAAAATAGATTAAGATAGTTTGAACATGTTAAAAGGAGGCCCGAAGTAGCACCGGTTAGGAGAACAAAGTCTATTCAAGTAGAAGGTGGTAAGAGAATGAGAGTAAGACCCCAAAAAAACATGAATAGAAGTAATTAAACAATATTTAAAAATATTACAAATTACAGAAAATTTAGTCTTAAATGGCCAAAAATTGCACAACAGAATCCATACAGCCGACCCCACCTAGATGGGAAATGGCTTATGATGATGACGATGATGATCTATTGTGTCGTTTCCAATAATTTCAGCATAAAACATAAGAATTATGACCAGAGAATTATGCTGGTCTTGTTTCTGGTGGAGGCATCTTCCTTCGACTCCAGTAGGGCAAGACAGTACCTGTTTAAACTCTCAACCAAAAACATTCACAGGGTAGTTTACATGTGCCTACCACGATAGAATGCAACTTTTTGAATACTTCAAATACTAACCACAGGATGAGATGCTTCAAGAACTGTGATTCAACAATCTTTTCATGCACTGTTCTTATTTCTAAGGGTGTGAAGTCTTACCATCCCACCTGTAGTAAAAATACTGTGCTAACAAAAAACCCACTAGGAAAATTTAGATTCAAGTTCACCAGGTCAAAAGTTACAAATCAACTCAGTGAACTCTGGATTATAACTCTGCTAGAACAAAGAAATTAATCAGTTCCCATGGTTTTTCTGAAGAAATTCTCGACAAAACTACAAAACAGGCTACAGGAAATTGGCTTACAAAGAGCTCAAGCATCATGTTACCAATCTTTACTCATCCTGGATATTTGAGAGCAATTACTTTATTAAAATGATCAGAATGCTACAACTAACTTCATCGACTCAATGAACAAGAATTACAAGAAGAAGAAAAAGAAAAAGAAAAACTTCACTGTAACAGAGAAGTCGTGTACAGATATGATGGCACTATCTAATTTTCATAATACAGAATATTACCCTGGAGATTTGGCAGAAAGGCATCTCCCGCATGGTACTAGCTTCAACAGAGACCGTGGTCTTCTTGTCTTGAATCTCAAATGTGGAAGCTGCATGAAAACAATTTGATATGTGAACCAAAAGGTAAAGCAGCATCCTAACTTGTCTGCAAGATTCACATTGCTCAGCAGCCATGCATTCATTTATTTATTATTTTCTTAGAAGAATATTCATTTATTTATTTTATTTCAATTTTCCTTCGCAAAAAAAAATAGAAGCCTACATCAGGACGACAGGTGACAGGTGCATATTCTCTTTAGGCAATAAGTTCACATCAGTAATTCCAGGCTGATTGTAGACATTTCATTAGAAATATCCCCATGACAATGATGAACAACAACAAAGCAAGGCAAAGCAAATGATGCACAAGCAAACAATCAATGAGATATTTCCAATTCTGGAAAAATATGAATAGCATAAGCCATCAAACATTCGGTGAGGGGTACAAATGGATTAGGTTGATACTAAGTGGGGGCCAACCTAATCCTAACCCTATTTGAGAAATGCCTTGCCTAACTTATGTATTATAATAGGTCAGGTCAAAATGAACCCAATGACGACCCTAAATCTTGGAACAACAAGTCAAACTCAAGTTGACACCTCAACAAGTAAAATTTTGTAATAATGGTTGAAAATGAGGGTCAGGTTTAAAATTTTAGTATTTTTTTTTATTGCAAACTAAGTCACATAAGCATTCGATTTAATATTGACTACTAAATATTTGATTAAGAAATTAAACTAATTAGAATGAGAAAGTTTAGTGTTTACATTTTTTATTAAAAAGGGTCATGTCAAGTGCAGATAGGGTAGACCTAGTCCTGACCATATTTTAAAATCGAGCCAAGAATTACAGCCTATCCTCATTTCAAATTAGCACATGGTAAAAGTAGATCAACCTAAGACCGGGCCGCAGATCAACTTGACCCAATTTAATACCAACATCTCAATTTGAGTCATTGGCAATTTTTTTATTAAAAAGGGTCAGGTTAAGGTACATCCAGTCAAGATAGAGTTGACCCAGCCCTCTCACCCGATTTTAAAATCGACTCAAGGATTTAACCTATCTTCATTTCAAGTTCGCTAAATGTTGCCCAACCTTAGTAAAAGTAGATCAAGTTGAGACTGGGCCATGGGTCAAGCTTACCCAATTTAATCCCCTCATCGCAATTTGGGTCATTGATTTTTGAGCTGCATAAATTTACTTACCAAAGTCCTATTGATATAATCTAGGAGTCAATTCCTACATTTTTAGATGTTCTTAGTTCAATGGAAAGGTTTGATTGACCTAATGAGGCCTAGGAACATGAGTTTAATGGACAGAGATGTATTCTTAATGCTTTACAGTGCTGAATCCTTTCAGCAGTCCACATGCTCAATAAGTGATGATTTCTAAGCAATGGATACGTAGAAAGTAAGCAATGAAGTGCATATGTAGCCAAATGGACATGTGCTATTTAGAGAAGTACTATTTATTTAGTATTTTAATGGCATTGTAAATCCCATTCACTGAGTTATTTTGAACTTACCTTTACTCTCATTTTATAGAGGATGTGGGTAATAATGTCAAACGGTGATTTCTCTGTGATGAGACATTGTTGATGTTGACATGAGAATATTTCTTTTATATGAAATATTGTTTGGATTTTATTATGTTCCATGGCAACCATAAAATTTTTATTTTGGACAACATAATTTTGTAATTTTAATGTAGGTTTTTAAATTGTAGGTGATGGTTTTCATTCATTATATGGATTAATTCTCGGGAGGGTTAACTCAAGCCTAAGACCAGGGTGAATGCCTTGGTTTTGGGTTGGAGTTATTACAAAAGCAAACATAGAATGACCATTTTTTATACAATCAAGTATGTTTTGAAGCCTTTGCAATATATATTCAAAACAATCATGATCGTGAAAAATTGATAACATGATTAAACAGGAAATGTCTTGGAGCACTACCCCACCTTTCCACGAGGCATTTTAGATGTTTTCCAGCAAAGCAAGCTTCTGGATCTGGGTTCCAATCTCCTGCAACACAAAGCCATCAGAACCAAACAATAGAGTGGACAAGGATAGAGAACACTATGAGAAACAGCGGAAGGAAAGCATCATAGTTCACATGCAAGTATGCAACTGAAGTGAAAACATCCAAATTTGCAAAAGTATGAATCGTTTTCACTGAATCCTACAGCTTCAATTATTTTTAACATGAATGAGGGAGGCATCACACTTGCTGAATTACATTTTCAGTGAAATCAAATACAATGCTGCTGGGCTAAGTATCTCATACTGGTACTGTGCCCCTTCATTTGAAAATTCATCACTTCTCTATGCATAACAGTGCATCCTTAAAATGCTAAATTTTAGCGTGCAAGTCTCTGTATATATCAATGTAATGAAAACCAGACCAAACCAGCCAAGGCTGTGACACTGGCCTAGTCTATATACATAACAGTACAATTTCAAAATGCTACCTTTGTATACACCAACATTATGAGAACTATACCATAGCCGTTCAAATTCACTCAACCGATCAAGTTATTTATTCATCTGATAAAGTGTATGCATCTTCTTGCAGGGCTATGGTTTGAATGGAGGTTGTCGTTGTAGCTTTTAGACATTTTTAATAAAAGACTCTGATTTTCAAACTTAGTTGAACAAAACAGCTGAACCAGTTCACCGGCAGGTTCAACCTCTGGTTTGGTTTTAACATGAACATTAAGCGCTTTGCTACTTAACTGTTGGAAATAAAAATACCCCAACAATATTTTTAGAGTTTTTTTTCCTTGTAACTCAGGAAGTTTTGCTTCAAAATTTCGTATTGTAATTTTTGCATGGCTAAGGCTGGGCTGAATCTGTTTTCCTTTCTTATTTTTCAAGGGAGGATGGATATTTACCATTACCATGTTGTGGTTCATTTAAGATTACAATTTTCAGTCTATTAATGATGTGGCACAACCACAAATCCTTGCCAAAACCAAGCAACAGTCCCCATGGACCCTGCTGGTTTAAGGGCCTCAGCCAGGCATGACACACACATGCAAAGCACACAAGCATGTGCCTAAGTAACACCACAAGACTATAACTGTCCCTGCTGCTGGAATGCATGATGCGGTTCAATGATCAAAAGAAGTAAAATTGATAAACCATGAAGTTTAGAGACAGGAATCCATGAAGCCGGACAAAGTCAATCACTAAAGGTATGTGATGACAGCCTGACAAAGCTGTGTTCTAACAACACGTTTAAGAACCAGGAGCAGAAGCCAGTCATAAGTCCAACATGGAATCATGATTCTTGTCATTGGTGCTAGAGTCCTGAAAAATCAAATCATAGGGTAGCCAGTTGGCGAATTGATAGGTTATGGCACCTTGAAAGTCTTGTTCCCTCCATGTCTTGTTACCCCCATGTCCATTATGTTCTTATTGAGGAACCAACATAGAGAATGAGCTAAAAAGTATTGGCATCATGATCTCACTTGCCCGAAGAAAGGATCAAAATTATCTCTTTCCAAGGATAGAATAACTACTTATTTTCACAATGAAAATGATGAAAATTTAATCAAAAGTGAAGTTTCACGAAATAATTTTTTGCATAACACTTACAGGTTCTCTTGTTCAAGTTTTTCTGCAATAGAAATCGCTTTGCGTCTAGACCATCCATTTCGTTGTGCACAGCCTTCTGCCTGTTGAATTACATGTGCAAGGGAAACTTTGCCTCTCACCAAGCTTCGCCTCTGAGGTTGTTCACCAATTTTTCTCCTCTCTGCTAGAAAACCCAAAGCAAGGGGATTGGAAGTTGCTGCTTCCTCTACCCGACCCCTCCCTATAGTTTTTTGCTCTAACTTCGCAAGATTACCCACAGAATCCTGGGGAGCTGATTCTATCTCAACAATCTCACTCTTCAAAGCTTCTCGAGTGTCAAATTTCAAGTGTCTAGCTCGAGTAGCACCGATCCCTCTAGCAACTCTATCATTTGAAAGGATTTCGATTTGATTCTCTGGACCAGTTTTCAATAGTTTGTCACTTTCACTCATCCGACCGACACCATTCCTGGAAGGCGGTGAGATGAGCGATACTTCTCCTCTCCCATCCTTTCTGGATTCGCACCTGATTTCTATAGTCACTGGAGAACCAACAACAAATTCAAATGCTTGTAAAATATTTCCCCTGAACTTTTCTGCTTTGGATTTGTTTGCATGTGAGTTGAACACCAGCTGAGCAGTTGGAGCTGTAGAGGAAATATCCTGTATCAGTCTAATATTATCATGAATCAAGCATGAATGGCAGAAAAATCCTTCTGATGATAATTCAAAATCCCAGCACAATACTCAGACATAGTTTCTTCAATAACAAATCAAGCAAATAAATTGAACAAAGATACAAGGGGATTTCATGGATGCATCAAACTTATCCTTTGCATAAACAATCCATAGTATCACCTTCCTTTACTAAAGAATAAAGAGCAGATGAGTTCCCCAGCAAACTTTTCCTTGCTTGAGGATATTTCAAAACAGTATTTAGAAAGTAAAAAATGTGATTGCAATGAGATCAAGCATGAAAAAATTAACTCATTCCTTTGCACGTTTCATAATTTAAAACAAAAAATGAGAAATTTATAATATCCAATGCAAAAGCAAGAAAATCACTCAAAAAGTTCCAGAGTAAATTATCTGCACAACATAATGTAGAAAGGATCTATCTGGTAATAGGAAGGAGAACATTGGTATGAGGCTATGAGCATTAACCAAAATTGCATAAGCATGAAATTTATACCCTGAATTTAGCTACACACTAAGCAGCAAAGAATGCCAAAGGGAAGATATACTTTTGCATAAGTTTTTAAACACACTGTTTGGTTGTTTGTGGAGGAAGTCAAGCAAACTTGTACTGATTTGATACCAATAGTTAATCAGCAGCATAGGTTTTTAAGCAAACTGCTTGGTTGTCATAAGTTTTATTCGATACCATAGTTAATAGAAAGTTAAGTTCATCCAAAGTGGACACATTGAGAGAAAGTTAAGTTTTACATAGAGGTCACATTTTACCTGCACCAAAACTAACTGAAACCAACCTCCCTTCGTGGAGCATGAATTGCTTTAGAGAGTTTATCTGAATCCTCTCAAGCACTGCCAACCAAATTTCTTCAATTTCCTTATGACCTTTTCCAGGAATCTGTCCGATATTTGCTCTAGTTACATCAGTAGAGAATGCTGCAGTTTGCAAAGGTGTCCCCATTGCATGTTTGTTTTCCCCAGCATGGTCACTTTGCATGATGACATCTTTAGTGCTTCCTGAAACCTGATTTCCAATATGTATTAAGCTTCTTGCATTGTCAGGAATTTCAGTCTGTTCACTGTCGTCCCTCATGTTGTTATTTAGGATCAAGGGACTGTGATTAAAACTTGTGTCCGTAGAAGAACTTGGTAATATGTACTGGTGATCTGGAGCAAGCTGAAGCAGTGCAGCTGTTAGCCATGTTAACCTGTCATTTGATGTTCTCAACTGTTTTTCAGCCTCTGATAATGTTTTGAGGGCCTGGCGCAATTTTTCCATATCTTCTTTGGATACTGAAATCAGCAAAACTAATCTATTGTGAGAAAATAACTAGAACAGTTCCATACCAGGAATCAAAAAAAGCAAATTCTGGGTGCATTTAGCACGTGGGAAGAAAATTTTCCCCTACTACTTTCTCATCATTTTTTCACATCTTTCCATACATCTACCCTATCTATCTCAACTTTATTCCTTCCGCTCCCAATCATTACCTTTATCATATATATATACCTCTTTCACTTTTTCAAAAGTTTCGCCCCATCTTTATCCAAATGCCAAAAGCACCCAACAATTAAAATATAACAAGTCCATACCATATTGGATCCTGAAGACCAAATGCAAATAAGAAAAGGGTAAAATTCTCCTCATACATTTGGATCAGGAACCATGGCACTACTTGCCACAACGAACTAGCATACTAAAATAGAAATTCATACCACAAATTTTACTCACATGTAGGTCGGCGGAAGAATTTCCTCCGCAGCCTCTCTTTTGTAAATACATAACTACCAGCAAGAATATCAGTTATTATGGTCGCAAGCTGTGACATCAACGCCAAAGGCTCCACTCCAGCTTCCATTATCTCTCTTAAATTCTTTACAGTGTTCACTGTGTCTGCTGATAATGCCAAATCAAGAAGATCTACCAATTTGTCATCAGATATCAATCCGACCTGGAAAAAAAAATAAATGATAAGAAAAAAATTTAAAAAAAATATTAAGACTGGTCCAGCATTTGAACACAACCAACTTCCAGCTAATGACAAATACAAGAGACTTGGCAGGCTTTGAGCATTTTCTATCCTTCATGTAGACGAGTAATAATTTACACATACCAACAGAAAAACTTTTTCCAGATAAGAAAGAGACAAAGAACTAGCCACTAATGTGGTCAAATATGGTGGCAAGGAGAAATATTTCAAGTCAGCACTTAATGTTGAACAATTGTCCTTGTCGGTGGTATAAGACTTAGGATAGTCAACAAGAGCGAATTCCCACACACCAGCTAATAGCCATTTGCTTTGCTGAGTTGACTAGAATCACCCAATATCTAAAAGGGCTTTGCAACAGTAAATTATATGTGATGATTAAGAACGATAAGGATGCAGAATTAACAATCACATTAGCAGATTAGCAAATGGAACATAACATAGAACTTGAGAGGAAATTTAAAATCAATAGTTTTGCTCTCTGTTATTCAATAGCAGTACACGCTAATGAGTTGTTTTAGAAGCCAAGTAGCCAGCAAAAACCTGGCATATCTCAAAATTTGGGAGTTGTCTGGAAGGCATACTAACATTAACAGTGTGAATTCCTAATGTAAGTGCATATATTTCACTTACAAGCTCCTGAACAAGTGGAACAGAGATTTTCTGTCCAAGCAAGCTCAGCTGATCAAGAGTCATCTCAGCATCCCTCAAAGATCCATCCGACCGAGATGCTATAAGTTTCAGTGCATCCTTATCAATTTCCAGACCTTCCTTGGTTGCAATCCGCTCTAAAGTATAGATGATATCTGCATCCTTCAGTTTTGGAAAAAAGAACTTCTGGCACCTGGATACGATTATATGAGGCAAATGATCAAGACTTGTGCTAACAAGGACAAAAACGACACGTCGGGGTGCTAGGTCAATGACCTTCAAGATGGCAGTCCAGGATTCAGGGGGTAAAGTATCGCAATCATCAACAATTAATAACCTATACTGAGATGGCAACTGGGACGTCACCATGTTGTCAAGAAGTTCAATCATATTCTCAAATTCGAAATTACCAACTGGACTCACTTCTATCACATTCCGGCTCTTTCCTAGATCATGTGCAATGCATGCATTACATACACCACAGGGCTTGGGATGCTCCAAAGATTGGCAGTTCAGAGCTCTTGCAAATATTCGTGCACATGAGGTCTTTCCGGTGCCATGTGGACCATAGAAGACATAAAGAAGTCCAACTTTCCTTCGGACAATAGCATTTGAGAGTGCTTGCACCACCAAATTCTGTCCTATCAGATCCTTGAAGGTTCTTGGCATGTACTTCTGTGTCAAACTTCGGTGTCTATGACGGCGATGACCTCTAGAGGTGCATTGATCACCCGATCTAGCTTCAGAAGCAAGATCCAAGTCCCGCTCGTGCCTCAAACCTTGATTGGCAAAAATACCAAGCTCCCCTGAATACTCACCCGCCCAACCAACATTGTCTACGCTTCCTTGGGATTCTGATTGCTCAGACAAAAGAGGCAACGCTTCAGAATCAGACCTCGGAGATGCACTTGACTGATCAGATGCCACTACAGGCATATCAATATCATCTCTTCGGCTACGTGGAGCTGCACCTGTGGCTTTCCTTAATCTTGAATCAGACAACCCACATGAAAAGCTCCTCCCAGCCATATCCAGAATTGTTTTGCCTCTATGGTGAATCCGTGACCAATTCCAAGGAATCCCACACCGATTCCTAGGAACCCGAGTAACCTCAAGTTTGGCATCGTCGTCCTCTCCTTCATCCAGATAATACTTTGGGCATGTTGAAGTACCTGAGGCTAATGAGTTTGAAGCCACGGACATTTCGTTGGGAGCTCCAGTGTCCCGTGGACCAATGGAAACCCGAGCTCTCCTCGTGCCTCTGAACTTGCGCCTCTTTGCCCTGTTCAAACCATTGCAATAACCACGCATGCTTGTTTCTGGAGCATCAATATTTTTTTCTGGAGTCACATACCTTCCATTGTGTCTACTGCGGGAGGATTCCACATCTTCACTGTCTGCTTGAAGTTCCTTTAGTCGTTCGGACGAGGATTTAATATAAACATTAGAGCCACGGTCATCCCGTTTGGAAAAGTTTTTCCTGTCTTTACTATCTGACTTCTGAGAAACTGAGACATGGATCCCCCCAAAATACGAGCTGTTTCGAATGGGCCTTTCACTTCCAGCTGAGACATCACTTTTACGAGCTCGCCTGCTCGATTCATCTCCTTTACTCCTAGCATCCCTCGTTCTATGTGTACTAGCTCGATCACCAAAACCAACTGCACCCTCGGTCTCTCTCATTGCTTCTGCAGCAGCAAGTTTTGAAGTTGCTATGCTGGCAACAGGGGGGGAGCTTGCCGACAGCCTCCCAGGTTCCCTCCGGCGGTCAACCCCAATGGACCTCCTCCCTCGCTGGATTCCGCTTTCGTCCTCCGGCTTTCTTGTCAAGGAATCAATGACAGAAGGAGAGTGCCAGGAAGGTGGACTAGTAGACGGATCCCGGAGAGACCTCGACCTCTGAAGAACAATGAGGTCCCTCATAAGAGACCGCTCGGCCAAGATGGGGCTCTGCCGGTGCATGTGGTTCTTCAAGTGAATGCAATTCGTCAAATGCACATGATTTCGGAGGTGATCACTGATGTCCCCATTCTCATCTTTGAGGAACCTATCTCGAACAGCTCTGGTCATGATCAGAACCCAAATGGGACCCGCAGCAAACACTCAGGTGGAAAGTCCAGAGGACAGCGGCTGAGAGAAAACTCAAGCATTTGCTGGGGTTTCCGCCATGGTGCCATAGCCGCCGCCCTCGATCGTCAGAAAACAAAACCATGTCATGAAATTCATTCCCCCATTCAAGCAGCAGCGGCAATGCAAACAGCACCAAAACCATTCCCTACAACCATCCAATCACAGTCCCTTCCCGATAGCCGACTTCACTATCTCTGTCTCAACTGCTGTTCAAAACCAGATATCGGGAAGCAAATCCCAGCACGGTTTGAAAAATAAAATAAAATAATAAAACCACTCAGCGCAACTTTCGATTGTTACTAGCACAAGGAAGTGAAGCTGAAAGTTCGAACCTTTAATGGGAGAAAATCAAAACCGTGATAGCCTCTCATCTCATTCTGAAAATCAAACTCGCATCATCTCTTTGCAGTCGCGGATCTCTCCGGAAGCCCTGAAAGGAGCGGCCGAAACGGAGATTCGACGAGCCTGAGTAGCCACGAGAGCGAGTGCGTTGAGCCGCAAAGAAGCGGAGGCAGGACGGTTGGGGTTTCTACTTTCTCTCCGTTCGCCGCGCTGGACCACAAGTAGGGAGGGCGATCTCACTGGCATTTCACATGAAAAATCGCATCGACGAGGTTTTTTTTCCCCCTTTTTCCCTCCACTCCGAAGACGAAAGAGACCATGCTAATTTTATGAAATTTACCCTTCTTTTTGACCTTCTTTTGTTTATTTTTAAATTTTTGTTTCTTGCAAGCTTTGACCCAGGATCGTGGTTAGCCTTGGGCTGGGGCCTGGCTACTAAAGGAGGGAAATGGCAATGACTACTGACTAGCAGGGGAGATTGCTGCATGCATTGCTTGGTTGCGACGCGGCACCAGCAAAAGCGCAAAACTGCACTTGGAACTAGGGATAGAGTACCAAATACCAGTTGTCTTGACGTACACGGGCGCCCAGACATGCGAGTATACAACAAAACAACAAC